>CM070755.1:2708851-3233804 GCA_036346245.1 Bonia amplexicaulis | reverse complement strand
CTGCAAGAGAAAATGATAGTGGCCGGGATCTTCTGTCTTACGGTGGAATCGTGGAAGCGAAATGATGAGAGTAGTGTGTAGCAAACCTTGCGTTTCTTCCTCGGGTGGTCATCTGACCAAAAAAAAAAAAGGAGCTGGAGCGTCAATGACCGGAGTACTAGCACAACAATGCAATGTACTTGCTGTTTGATCGATCCAACGGCCGTGAAGATCGAACTAATGATGGATGCGTGGTCACTCGGATTTCCCGTTTAGCAGATCAAGCAGCGTCGTGACAACGCGCGGAGGACGCGGGAGGGGGCCGGGCAGTGCCTGCGGTGCCGGTGCGTGGGAGGCAGACGAGCGGGGAGGAGCCGGCCGGGGTGGGTGCGGGGAGATCTCTGCGGGATCGCGCGGCCGTTTCGGTGGTGAACGGTGGCGTCCGGGCGTGGGCAGCCGGAAATGGCTGGCGTTTCTTCTCTGTACGTGCGCCGACGGGGAAAATCCAGCGGCGGCACGGGCGGGCGTTGGTTCCCCATGAGCCCGCGCGCGTTGGACTCGCAAGGCCGTGCGGTGCCGCCGAACTGGTCGGGGAGTGGGAGCCTCCCTCGACCTCGCCCCTCGCCGCTCCGCTTCTCCCGCCGCCGTGTGCGCCCCAGTGAGACTCTCTGACCCACAGCACGAGCCCCACGCGCACTCGTCGCTCCAGATATGTACGCCCCGACATTGTTCGTTTGATTCGGAGAGTAGGTCAGATGGACAGAACTGTCGAAGTCGAAATTAAGGCCCTGCTCAATATAGCTTAAGCTTATTTTTGCACTATTTATAATTTCGTTTTTTTTCTGAATTTTTGACTTTTTTTTGACTTTTTTTGTCGGTTTTTTTTTCGTATTCGTTTGCGTTGTCTGTGATGGGCTAACATATTTTTTATATTTTTTAATTTTTTTAAATTTAATTATGTCAAATAAGCCTCTCTCAACTACAATGTTTTTTCGTAAATTACTGTGTTTTCAGCCATAAGCCTTCAGTTTTCAGCCGAACCGATCACCACCTAAAAGTGGAAGCGATGCGGAAATACCTTCAGTGATCGACTGATCGGGCTACTAAGCAAATTGCTGTACTTCAAGCTGTTCCGAAGTTATGATTTTTTTTACTACAGTTATACTGCCGCAGCCGGCGTTAGTTTTTTTCCTAACATACTTAATTAAAAATTAAATAAAAATATAAAAAATAAAAAACACCAGTATAACACTTACATTGTACATGCTCCAATATAACATGTATAGATCCTTATCAGTGGTTCTAGTAACCTAGTTTTATTGCACTTAACTTATGGCGATTACTTGTTTGCATCACTTGTCCTTTACACACTTTATTATGACTATTGTTGGATATTTACTGAGATTTTCAAATTTCACGTTTGCTTTTTCCATTCTTAGGTAAAAGGCCAGTTGAGTGATAGCATCATGCATGGGTGGAAGCACTCGAGTTTTCAACACCGTGGCTTGCCACTACTTATGTCATATTATTTATTTTTCATTTGATTAGAAGTGGACCGGTCCTATGTTTCAAACATTTATTTCAGCTTCCGCTGGTTCTCTAATAAAATGTTCTTAAAATTTTAATTTTCTTACGATTTTAATTGTTGCTTTTATTATTATTCTTTACTTTGACGATGATGTTCTATAATAGTATTGAGACGCTACACCAATACCATCTTGCCTAATTGGTGTTGAAAATCTCACCGTCATTAATTGCTGGAGCCGGAACTGAAAAGGGGATGGACAGGAAGTCTGTTGCTAGTTCCAAGTGATAAATATCACCCAGGTGTTTCTCAGCAAATCCCGAATTGAAAACGGTCAGCATCGAGAAACAGTTCCTTTTGAAAATGGTGCTCAGGAGCCAATACAACGCAAAGGTGTTGCAAGCGACTGCCTTGGTCTTCACTCAACGTGCCGCCCGAGTCACCGGCCGAATCCACCAGGGCAGGCAGACGAGGTCGACGAAGCCAATCAGTACGACGAGCCGCACAAGGAAAGAAAAAAATGCTTCTTTTACTACCATGTTACCGATAATTAGATGTACGTCAACATTAACAGAATCAGTAGCTTGCAGGGAACAGCTTCGCTTGTTACGTCATGACAGGGAGAGGCGCACAGAATTTACTCGTACTTAAGGACGGAGATGCAACAAACGCTGGCCTCTCTCAATCAGAGACAATTTGCATAATGACAGGGACCGCCGGGTCTGCGTGCATCTATAGGATTGTGGAGAAGATATGACCCTATCTGCTGTTGATGAGCTCTGGAAAGCTCATGGAGCAAAAGCAACGGGTATTCAAACATCCAGCACGCAATAAATCACATGTCACCAACTGGATCGGTGGATCTAGACAGAAGCTTCAGGATCATGTTGAGATTACCCTCCCAACATCGCTGTGCCCACTAGGACAAGAAACGTCAACACCAACTCCCGCCCAAGAAAGTGAAGCCCCTGGTGTTTTCTTCTCCCAGATACCTTTCCAGCCAGCACGTTGAATGGTGATCAGTCAGACACGTGTGTTCACCAAGAGCTTTAATGGAGTATCCATCCATGATAGACGGAAGATTAGCACGCGTCCATCCACAGAAGTTAACAAATGGTGCTAGACTCCACACCGCACTTTGGGATGGGCGTTGCAGAGTCATCACACAGACCAGAATTGTTGCATTCTTAAATTATCACTTCATCCATTCATTTCTTTCTCCAAAGCTTAGTTACAACACCCAAAAGACAGGTCATGCCATGCCATGCCACCTCCCAATCATGGATCACTCTACTTGGGATACCCCCAGTTGTTGCTAAAACAGTCCAGGCAGAATATTGACAAATATAATGGAAGGAGGAAGGAACACCACTGCCATCACAAAGTTACCTTATCCTGCATTCTAATTAAATTTTCCTTCAGTTAAGAGAATAACAAAATGAGCGGTTGGGGGCAGGGAAGGGAAGAAAACTGCTAAAATGAGATTCTATGCACCTCCAGCTTTCCACCATGAGAGGATAACCTACTACACAAAAGTATCACTGTCATCAACCATTCCAAATACTTAAGTTAGCAACGCTCCTGCATGGATGGAATGGGCGCATCATCCTCTTCGACTACAGGCCGGCTCTTTGCAGCTGCGTCTGTGGTTGCAATTGCTTCTTCCGCGCCCAAGAGGTATAGGTCGCCGACGCTTCTCCAGAATTTTGAGTTAGATCGCCGATTCAGATTAGCATTCCAACGCTCAGGCATCCAGATCGTTTACTTACCTAAAAAGCACAATAGTTTATGTTAGGTAAAAGAACTGAGCTATATGCTACATGGAAACAAACTCTTCGGCTTCTATAATAGAGAAAAGTGTAGGAAACAAAAGATTTAAGTCCATTACCAGCAGCAGGCTTCTGATCACTTGAAGGTTTTACGGGCATCGGCATTGCCCCAAAGGTCAACTGCGCTGCTGACATGTGAGAGTGAGTCACACCACTCGCAGATGGAGCTGCTGTTGCAAGGTGCATAAAACCACCAGACTGATGAAGAGCCTTCATGTTATTGCTGGCAGCAGCTGCGGCAAGAGCCTTCCCTGCTTCAGCTGGCATCGCAGCTGTGGAAATTGACATGGAACCAGAGCAGAGGGGGAGCATTGCAGACGAACCCGACACGGCACTCTGCTGGTGGGGCAGCTGTTGCTGCGTCTTGTCAGCCGAACGCTTTTGGTAGAGGCCGGCAGCAGCTCCAGCATTTACATGTGGAGGAGCATGTGGTGTGTATGTAGTGGAGATGAAGAAGTGACCTTGTGTGACCAGCGGCTGTTTCAATGGTTGTGACTGCTGCTTACTGCTCGAATTAGCAGCAGGAGCCACATTCGGCTGTTGACCAAGGATTGATGGCATAGGCATACTGCTGTAGTGATTTGTGGGAGTTGACTTGGATCCGGAAGTCGAAGCAGAGTTCTTGGCTGACTGTTGTTGAGGTGACGACAATTGGCCAGCCGGCTGAACACCCTTGGCACTTCCAGAAGCAGGTGGACTGCCACCAGTACTTTTGGAGACTGAATTGGATGGCGAACCGGAAGCAACAGGAGCATTTGAAGATCGTGATAGATCCCCCACTCCTCCGGTAGAATGATTAGTAACAGAAGGCCCCATCTTTGATGAACTCATGCTTAACGAACTTTGTGATTGGTGATTAGGGGTGGAGATAGCCTGCAGAGGAGCTTTTGCTTGTTGCTGATGGGCACCACTGTTCTTCATCATAATCAAATTAGAGGGTGGTGATGCAGCAGGGACAGCAGCAGCAGCAGATGGAGCTGTCACTCTCACTGATGATGCCTTCAATTGAGGTGATTGACCAGGAACTCCCCCTTGGGCAGCACTTGATGGATACATTATACTCTGAAAGTTCTTCACATTAAGACGGTCCGAGTATCCACCTGCATTACTCGGTGCAGCAGACCTAGGGCGAGCACTCAGATGGTGATGCTGAATCATTTGCTGCTGCTGCTTCTGAAACTGAAGAAACTGTTGCTGCTGCTGCTGAGGAATGGTGGTGGGTGTGGATGGGGCTGCAGCTGACGTTGCTGCTGGAGCAGAAGCACTTGTAGATTTGCTAGCTATACCAAAGGCATTTGGAGATTCTGACCCAATAAGGCTCAAGGTGCGGGATGAGCTCTCGTTTGTACTGCCACTAAGGAAAGGGGGCATATAAGACTTGTTTTCTGGCCTGGAGAAGGAAAGTGAATGCTGCGGTGAATCACCCGGGTACTTCGCAGATGCTGATTTCTTTCTCTCATTGTCTCCAGCACTTGGTGTCGAAGATGAATCCACAGCTGCAGATTTAGCTTCTGCGGTGATTTGATGCTGGGGTTTGTGGTGTGCACCTTGAGCAGATTGAGCTGCAGCAAAGTTGAGCTGAGGGTAACCATGCCGGCCTGCTTCTTGATGGCTCTGGAACAGAGCATGGTTCTGCGCCAGTGAAGAAAAGTCAAGACCAGTTGGTGCAGATCCAGGAGCGCCAATGGAGCCAAAGGGCATCACAAAAGGCTGAGATGAAGCAAGATCAATTCGCACACCCTGGCCTCGACTAGTTGGTGGCTGTTGGTGGTGATGGTGATCACTCAACTTCTTCTCACTCTGATTGCCAGCAGCTGGCATCAATGCAAATGTCGGATGAACTGGAACAGCAAAATTATGTTCATACCCGCCCTTCTGAGGGTGTGATGACTTGTTGTCACTTGATGGGCCATCTTGCAAAGTCTTTTCAGTATCCTGTCGGTGAGCAAGGCCAGGCAGTAGAACAGGGCGCTGGTTGCCACTCGAATAGTTCTGGGAATTGTTGGCGGCAGCAGCGGCAGCTGCCGCAGCATTAGCATTCGGTGCATATCCCAGTAACCCTTGTGATTGTTGTGGCTGATGCTTCTGAGATGAAGTGGACAAGCTTGGCATGTGGTTCTTTTGATGATTTTGTTGCTGTGCACCTTGCTGCTGTGATGGGTGCAACATGTGAGAAGAGTACACGTGCCCATTGAAAAATGGAACAGCAGGGCCTGGTGGTGCAATGCCTCGATACGATGGAGGTCCTCCAGCATGAGCAGCAACCTGGAATGGGTAGGCGCCATTCTGTAAGATAGCCAAGAACTGGGCATCAGCCGGTGGTAAGTTGGCAAAGCTCAAGTTCATGGTCGGGGCACCAGGGTTCACTGCTGAAGAGTGGGCAGTGGCAGACGGTGGCATCGCATTACTGAGTCCGGAAGATTTTGTATCCCCTACTCGATTGGCAGCAGTTGCAGCTGCCACTGCTGCTGCGTGTTGCTGGTTGAATGGAAAGATGAATGCTGGCCCTTGCTGTAAAAAGGAGGGGGCGGAATTTTATAAGAAAAAAAAACAGAAAAATCACAAGAAACACTCGTACAAAATAGTGTAAACGTCCGGTGTATACATACCAGCATGTTGGGCACGGGGGTGGCCTGCTGTGTTTCATGAGCTGGAGGTTGCTTCCTTTGGCTTGATTCAGCAACAGCAGCATTGCTCAGTGCCGCCTTATCCTTTGAGAGGCTCCCCGGGAAAGTAGAGGAAGCCATTGGAGGAGCCTTGGCTTCTTGCAATGGGGCGTGGGCCCTGACAGGGTAGCTCCCCTGCATTGGGTTCACAAGAAGGGACGCAGCCTCTGCAGGCGGCACAACACCCATGTTGAATGGTCTTGGACCAAAGAATGGCGCCGATCTAGTCACGGCCGCCGCTGCTGGGGGCCAGAAAGAGTTCATCTTTGAAAGTCGCTGATGGTACTGGATCTGCTGTGCAATGTAACAATGTGTAGCACAGCGCTTCGGGCGTACCGGCGGTGGAGGAAGCAATGCAGCATGCTGCAGTATAGAAGACCATAAGACTTGAAAAAAATGTCACTCCAAATATACAGAACCGCACCCTACTGAAGTGAGAGGTCACACCTGTAATCCGGCAGAAGTCACTGGCTTGACGTCCACAGGATGATGAAGACCAGCAGCTGATAATGCCGGCACTGGACCAAGGTAACTGCCAAGATAAGAGACAGCAAGCTTTATAGACCAGAAAACCCCTAGGGAGCAAGAGTGAGCAAAACACATCCAGCATCAAATAAAACTCACCCAAAAGGAGGTGGGAAACTCCCCAGCCAGCCTCCAACATGCATTGGCATAGGTGGTGTAACAGCAGGCAGAGCTGCAAGACGAGAAAAATGACAGATCAAAAAAATAATCACCTTTACAAAACGAAGGACCAAATGCAAAGAACACAGCAAAATTCTTACGGGATTTCTCATGCTTTATCTCAGTCTTTGAGGACTTATGCTGCTGCTGCGGCTGCAATGGCCGCGGCCGTCGTTCTGATGGCGATTTTTCGTCACCAAGGCTGGGCTTCTCCAAATCCAACTGCAGCGTGAGCTTCTTTTTAGCGAGCTCATCCGCCGGATTCCTCTGCACCTTCTCGTCCTCCAGATTGATCTCCAGCCCTCTCCGAGTCCTCTCGCCATCTTTCTTCTCACAATTTCCTCTCTCCACCTAAAATTGAACCAAAAGATGAATAAAAAAGATCAATCAGTATCAAACATCCAATGCTCCAGCTGATGAGGCCAATCAAAAGAATTGGTGAAACTGAAGTGCTCACCATGTCCATCTCGGAATCCAATCCCTTCTTACCCGCATCAGGGTCGGAAGAGCCATCTCTATCAGGAGATAGCTTCCCAGGAGGGGGGGCCTGGAACCCAAAAAAAGTCAGAAAAAGAGCCAAAAAGAAGAGAGAGAGAACAAGCAACAATTGCGGCAAAAATTGTCGCTTTCAATATTTGCCCAACAAATTCCGCAAGATCAATTCAACCACACACACAAGGAAGCTTATACCCACCATGAGATCAATGCAAAACTTCTCTTGCCGAGCTCCATCAGATGCCAGCTCACTGAAAAACAATTTGTTCACACAAATTGTGAATATACTAATCATATCGGCACAATCCAAAGACTAATGGTAATCGCAACGCCAATAATAATAAAAAATCCAGAAGGCCCACATCTTTGTCGCAGCGGCGGCCTCGCCGTTTCTGGTCTCGGAGCCGACCGCCGCTTCACCGTCCGGCTTGCCTGGCGGCGCTGGTGCCGGCGGCTCAGCATGGCTCTCTGGCCTGAGATCCCGGCGATCTGATTCCCCGGCCCGGAGCTCTGAATCTCTGCTTCTGTGGCCCTCTCTCTTCTCTGGCTCTCGGGAAGACTCATGCTGGGCACCAGCTGTGGCGGTGCTGGTGCCACTTTCGGCCGCAGCCGACACTGACGCCTTTGCCTCTGATCTGGTCGCTTCCGGCCTTGAGGACGGCTCTGCCAAGTCCGGCTTTGCTGGGCTCGCCGGACGGTTGTCGTCGTCGTACTTGACGAGCCGCGGCCGCTTCCTCTTTGGCGCTGCAATAATCAGCAAAAGAGTTGATTAGACCTGCAAAACCAAAATTGGCAAAGGAAAAATCCTGATTACATAAAGTAAAAAAGTATCGCACCTATAGTGGCAAGGGAGGTCGAATCTGACGGCCGGACGGCAGAAGACGAAGGAGCCGGCGAGGAGTTCCCGGACTTGGACTCCGACGCGTCCCTGAGCTCCAGCTTGTGGTTGCTCTCCTGCTTGGGAGGGTAGGGGAACTGCCGAGTAAGGCCGAATAGCACCTCGGCGACCTCGATCTCCTCCTGAATGAAAGATGGGGACTTTGAAATCTTCGCTGGCGGCGGCTGCGGTGGGGCTGCCGAAGGCGCTAAGGACGGCGACGGCCGCGGCTTCGGTGCTGGCCCGGAACCGCCGCTGCTCCCGCCGCCACCAACTGGTTTCTGAGAGGCACAAGAGACACCAGAGGAGAAGAAATCAGCAAAAGAGCAAGAGGTGAGGATAGGAGATGGACGCCGTCGGTCTCAAAAACGCACCAGCTTTTTCCGAGAAGGGGCGGCGGTCGAGGCGGACGCCGGCGAGATCGGCCGCGACGAAGGCCGTTGGATCTGCGAGCTGTCACCGGCGCCGCCGCCGCCGCTTCCACCACCGGGGGCCGACCACTCGTGCGAAGGCCTCTTCGTAGACGCTGCGAAGAACAAAACAAACAGAGGCAAGATTAGCGTTAGCTATATGGAGGATAACGCCGGCAAGGCCGAAGAATTCGTGCTTTACCGCGCATACCAGACCGGGCCTTCCTCGGGACCGGCACGCCGATCATTTCGTCGGCGGCCTTCCATACGACGGGGCTCTTCGGATTGGCGCCCCCCCTCCGCTGCATCTGCTGCTGGCTGCCGTGATGGTGGTGGTTGTGGTAACCCCCACCCCCGCCGCTGCTACTGCTATGGTGGTGCCCGCCGCCGGGTTGCGGCGGCGACGGCGGCGGCGCCGTGCTCGGCGACCGCCGCTGCACCGGGTTGTACCTCGGCGCAGACGCCGCAAGCTCCTCGTCAGCGTCATCGTCGGCGTCGCCGAGGCTCTCGTCGGAGGTCTCGTCACCGTCGTCCCGGCCGACGCCGCCGCCGTTGAGCATCAGCCGCTCGCCCCGCCTCCTTTCGGACCTAGGTGAGTCCCTCGGGGCCCCCGCCGCCGCCGTTGCTCCTGAGCCGTCGCCGCGGCGGCGGCGGCCCACCGCCCCGGACACGCCGGCCCTCCTTGCTTCCCGGATCCGGTCCATCTCAGATCTGAGACATGCGGCTCCGATCCCCGGCAAATCAGCGCCTCCTCTCCTCCCCGGCTCGCCGGATTCCGCCAAACTCCCCGCAACACCAGCACCACGCAGATCCAAGCACCACCACCTCACAAATCACCACAAATCTATCAACTCCTCCGCTAGGATTAGCGGAGAGCTCAGAGCTCGCTCCCCCCTCTCTCTCTCTAGGCTCTACCACTCCTCTCTACACGTCTCCTCGATGCTCCTCTCCTCTCCCTCTGCTTCTCCGGTCTCGCGTCTGGCCTCTTCCCTTCAGTCTGGTTCGCTTTCTAGGCAACCTCTCGCCTCATCCTCTTTTTGTCGCAGCCCATCCACGCATCCGACGGCCCGGATCCGCCGAGCCCTGGGTCCCGCATCCGACGGCCCCGGGCTCGCGGCGCCACCGTGGCAGCCACCGCCGCCCTCGGATCGGGACACGCAGGGCCCACCGGGGAGGGCGCACACCACCGAACCCGCAATAAAATCTCGGGGCCGCTTCCTTACGCCACAAGCATGGGCCGCGAACCGACACATGGCGGTTGCGCGCGGTGGGAAAAGGCTAAGCGTCCACCGGCAATAGGAGGTGGGTTCGAGGATGGGGGCAGGGGCATTAGGCCATTACTATTAAATTAATATGAAAAAATAATAATGGCTTTTTATATGAATGGTCTGTTCGCTTTGGGTGGGGCCCGGCGGGGTGGACCCACGTGGGTGGACCTGATCTGGACAGTGTCAGTGCGGAGAGGGGTTTTACCGGGCTGACGTGGCACGGGCTCGCACCGGCTGGTGCGGGTGGTAAAAGGGAAGGAAAGTCTCCAGGCAGGCAGAGGCGGCGGAGCCCACGCGCGCGGCGGGCCCGGCATCCGCCCCGCCCCCGCTTTTCTTTAATGTTCTTCTCGTGGGCGCCGACGTGGTCATCAACCTTCACCGCACTACTCGCCCTACTCCGAATAAAGGACACGTTTCCTTTTAAAAATAGGGAACTTTCGAATAATCGTTAGAAGTATATGGAAGTTTGATTTACCTGGAAGTATTTTTTTTGTGATATATGTCTCTTAGCTCCACTTCTTGTTGACTCAGTTATTTTTTTATTAACATGAACTTCATGACATGTCATCTTAGCTATAGACCACGTGCAACATGGTTAATAGAACCCATACCATATCTTTTCAACCGGCTGAGTCCTCATTTGTTGCATCCCCATGTCTCGATTCAGCTCGTCTTAAGGAGGGAAAGAAATATGAATGCTTCGTCTGTCCATCCATCTGAATTCGAGCATAGAATCCGAGTGTGTGTATCAATCGTATCTAATACATTACTAGATTTACATCCACTCCCTAAATCCGTCAAAAGGAGTTGCGGGAGGAGATCTAGACTGAGAGGACCAACAACGACAAGTTCAGTACGTAGAGGATCAGGGAGCGAAACAACGAGAAGGTGATCCACCTCAGCAACGACTACCACTTGTATTGCTGTCGCGCCAACTCAAGTTGCAATTGTGTCTGCCACTATCATCATAATCAACTATGTCCACACCGCTCTAACGACCGTTACTCCACACGGCTATCCAGGATAATTTATTACTCTGCAGATGTGTACAACTTTACCCACAAGATATGTCCTCTCTTTTTATCACGCGATTAACACACTGCCTTAGGTGTGCGGCGGAGAGTTCATAAAAGGCTGTTACAATGTTCCATTACCAAATTAGTTACGCTGTCACTAAGGTTTCACCAAAACATGAATCCACATGTTGGAGCCCCCTCTTGTGCCATGTGAGACTTCTCGCGGTCTACGCCACGCTCACATTCAGCCTATAGTGAAACCAAGATAGAACTACACAAATTACTTAACCAGGTCTGTTCCACACCAGACTTGTGGTTGTATGGTGTGACTTTAGTAGTAGCTCACAGACCGGTCTTTAATTTGACTTAGGCCTAATCACATACCCCTCGTGCCTAGCAATCGACATTGTTACCAAACAACAATGCATGCCAGTAAGCACCCACCACCATACCAATGTCTAAGTCTAAACCAAATTTTGTAATTTTATTTTATCAAAATTTCATAGACTTTCTTGACTCACCAAAGTCAAAAATAGATTTTATAAATCATCATTTTGTGTGAAACAGTTTTTCCCACCTAAATTATTCTAAGCATGGCTAAGCAATTCTATAAAATTTCCAGTTAACACTAATGTACTAACTAGGTTTTTAGCTATGAAGACAAGGCATATTTGTTCAATATCAAACTTTGCTATACACAAAGGAGTTGGGCATAACTAGAGTTTAAACTGAATTTAAACTAGATTGAATAAAAGTACGCATGCATAATAATTTTCAGAAAACCCCAGGAAATTCAATAAAGCTCAGAAAAATATAAAATAAATTCCAAAAATTCATAGAAATTCCTGGAGATATTTTAGACTTACGAAAAAAATATTTACAACTTAAATTTAGTATTTTAAATTTTTCAAAAATACTTTTTAGCTTTGAAATTGATTTTTTAAAATACAAAAAACACACAAAAAATCCAGATAAAAGCCAAATGCTTTAAAATAATTAATTTAAAATAGTATTTTTATAAAACACAAAATATCTTTTACCTAAAAATATTTTTAAGTTTTTAGTTACATTACTTTAATAAAATCCTTTTTAAAATCTAAAATCTGGCAAATAAAATCTGCAAAAGTCAAGCAACCAAAGAACACTTGATTTTATTTTAACTAAAATTTTTGAAATAAACAGCTGGGGTGTTACACTCTGATACCAAATGTTAGAAAAATTCAAGTTGTGAACACACTTGAACACAAGAACAACAAGATTGTGCTGTGAAGCCACTGCGTTTTGTCCGTATATTGCTGAATTTATAGGACTCTACATATAGAATGTGGCCTGAGTGGCCTCTTAGACTTGCGCCACAAACGAATATCCTGTACGTGGCGCCCCTACGACCTGCTCCCGCGTGTTTTTTACCTACTCCCATGCGAACGACACGCGCATCGAGTTGAATTGTGCACGACCGGAAGATATAGTCATGCGCTTGACTAAACATAACTAACTCCAAAGGAAATCAAGAAAGAAGGAACTCACACGACTACGACCACACGACTACGAACATGCACAAGACTTATCCAACAAAGCTCAACCTGGCCGATTGCAGGGGTGAAACTAGAACAAAAATGACCGGGTTCATCACTTCATAGTGTATATAACAACATATATAGTTTTCAAGTAATATTGTGCTAAATAGTAATGTGTTATGTAATTTTTAACATCAATACTTTAACATAACCAACGACAGCGTATGATGATAAAGAAGTAGTGATAAAAATACTTACCAAAATAAAAAATCTCGATAATAATATCGATTAGTTACAGCAAACTGAAGGAACTAAGAGCGAAACCATAGACAAAAGTTGATCGACATTGATAAAATACATTATTCAACCTCAATGTCATGTTAAAAGAGAACAAAATTACTTAAAGTTTTCAAGTAAAAAATAGTAGAATGATCAAATGTAAGTTAATGTATTATCTTTTAGTATTTACGTTCTTTCAAGTTCATAAAGCGCCGAACCATAACATAATTAGTAATTTTCTTCAATTCTTATATTTTTCACATAGCAAATAAACATACCATTCATAAAATTATCACCAATTAATTGAAAAGTCAGTTACATATTTATATGTTCAATAGTTCAAAAATAATATAATAGAAAATATGTTAAGTGGCTTACTTACTTGACATTACGGTCAAATACTACAATTTTACCTACGATTTACAATGAGCTAGGTTGGTATTCCAAAAACCAAAATTAAAACTCTAAGTCTTAATCCTACAATTTGACAAAAATCAATCAACAATCATCACATTGAAACTCTAACTCACAAATTGAAAAAATCGAGAGAAATTTAGAGCAAAAATATATTGATCAGGTGGACCTAAACTTCCTTCGGTCGGCGAGGACGTGAGGCAATATGAATCAGACGATGCCACGGTGAGATGATAGGCGAGGGCGGCCGGTGGTACCGATTTCTCCCATTCTCAGACGACTGGTCTTTGCCTAGCTGGGTGCAGCTATTTGGAGGGTGTGGTGCACATCTCCTAACCGACCATGCGAGGCGAACAAACGTCGAGGGTTACTACGAGGTAAAATGCTTAGGATCATCAAATAGACACTGTGGCCTGTTGTGCTCCTCCCTCTTACGTTGGCTTAGTCTGCTGTAATTGCCTCATGGACTGATAGAAACGGAGGCTTCTCGTGAACTGCTGCTAGCTACTGAGAATTTGGGCCGCTAGTGCTCTGTTCATTGCGTTTCAAGGAAAGAACCAGGTGCACTGAATTTAGGCTACGAGTTCACATATGAAATAAAAGCACTAATCTCTACTTAAATTTTTTTTTTACTTAGTCTCCTATGACATTGGGACCCATTACGTGGTTCCGCCCCTGGCCACTTGTATGTTGTGGTCGAGTATTTTAGTAAGGCTTTGAAGTCGTGTAGGCGCATCTCCTGCTCGGCTTTCTCCCGTGATGATCTTTGAACGCCCCCAAAGGCGCATGGACCTTTGAAATTGATTGTTTTTGCAAAGATAAATTATGCTAGTAATTAACTAAGCACGGTAAGTGTACTGTGGTACAGAGGTCAATCCTTTTTAAATATGGAAGATGGATTCTGACGATGCAACGAAGAAATGACAATGCAACGAAGGAAGGAGCTCGCAACAAAACGAGAGCTTTTTGATAGCCCGTCCACGGTCCACTCTGTATAATTGCAGGGTAGAAAAATATCGGGAAAAAACTCTGCACGATGTAAGTAATTATAAATTTCAAAACTATACCGTACGTAGGTACCAAACTTGTCCTCGCAAAAAAAAAAAACACCAAACCTGTAATCTGATGTCAAGATACTCATACCTATACAGTTAAAGCTGTATCCATTACGATAAAATTTTTTTGTACTATATAATATCACCGATAATTATTCTTCTGTAACATTACACCTCTACTGATATCGGAATTCCCTATCAACATGTCAAATCAAGTATGGAAAATCCAACTAATAAAACTATGCACATACGGTTCTCAAAAAAGAAAGTGTGCACATATGGACTGCCATCTACATTGCCATCCACATGACTGGATCTAGAGAATTTTGTGGTCCACACTTTTAGTCCATGTCTAAAAAAAAACCCAATCTTGTCTACACATTGCAGTCCATTCACAAACGCCTTCATCAGTTGGTCCAACCTAATTAGCATATCATTTGGGTAGCCTGATGACCTCTGCACCCTCTCACAGGCAGAAGCCTAGCTAACATCAACAAAGGATTGGCAAGCCAAGCCATACACGATACATTAGTCTATTGCACACTCCCTTAATTATCTGCCCACATGGCCTAAGCAAATGACCAGAGATGATGATGATGGCTTGTATTGGTGTGCTCTGCAGTTTGTCCCTTCTCAGATCAGTCACTAGGTTGCCCTTTTTCTTGTGATTGTCTTTTGATGGGCCCACTTTCCTTTTCCTTTTTCTCTAGAGGCTCAAGCTAGATCTTAGCATGCCTAACTTAGCGTGTACAATTGGCAAATTATGGATGGCTGATGAAGAAAATTTTGGGATTTTTTTAGACTATTCACAAATTATTTCTGTTTTGTTTTATGGAAAATGTAACTTTGGGACAAAGGATGGTCTCTCATCTTGTTCTTGAAAAAGAGGACATTCTTTTGTCCTCTTCACTCTTGTGAACCTTTTTCATAGACAGCGCATCCTCTTCTTTTCAGTTCTTTTCTTCAGTAGTTTTCTGAGCCCATGTTTGTTTGTCTTTTCTTTTGATTTGCTCATCAAAGTGACTCTTTTCACTTGTTGCACATTTTTTTATTTTTTGCCACGTGTGTAAGACGCCCTTTAATTCGTTAATCGTTTCTTTGCTAACTCAGCTGTTAATCTCAATTTCACAATTACTATGTCTTGGCGACAGAAACAAATGCGCAAGTTGTGAATTGACACAAGAAAAAATCGCAAACGTTTCATATTGGTTTTTACTTCTAGTTTCTGTTTGGAGAAACCACAAATTAATATGAACACCTAGTTTTTTTAATTGACTTCTCCACTTTTCTCGCTCCGTCTCGCTCTAGGAATAAAGCAAGTGGTCATGAACGCATCACACACTCTATTCATCTCGCTTCCGTCTCGCGTAGGTATCTCTTCCTCGCTTTCCCCACCGCTTACCCACTACTTCTAAAAACCACTTCTTTCAACCATTACTAACAGCCGTAGCAAAAAAACATTAACCGCAGTCAATATAAACACACCTGAACTTACTTTAACTATCAGATTTGCTTACATGAGTTCCTTAGTCTAAAAACATTTGCTTACGTGCTAAAACGATTGATTTTACTTATCTCCTCCAAAACAACTAAATGAAAATAATTACCGGGTGCCCGTTGCACAGCACAAACAAATCTCTCCATAAACTTTCTTGAAATCTAGAACCGCCTTTGTCCGTTTCAACTTCCAAGGACAGTAATTAGTCAATAAGATATCAGGGTGGTGACTATTTAATAATTGGATCGATGGCGATGTAATAGTTAATATTTTCTTGTATCACTAGACTAGTTAAAGGTCACGTACGCGTCTGCTTCTCTATCTTAATAATCATATTCTACTGCCTTGTCATTTGTTTAGTTAGAGCCTAATGGTACAATGATTCCGCTTAAAATATGGTTACCAATTCCACTAGCTACTAGCTAGCCTCTAATTTTCATTGCTTGGATCCGCACCCGAGAAATACCGGATTCTTCCCAATATACTGTCCAGCTCAAATATATATAGCTAGGACTTTATGCTACTTAATTTAAGCGGTGTTTGTCGGATCAAAAATCAACGTCGAAGATCTAGGGCCTGTTTGGTTGGTGCCTAAGTTTACCATGCCTAAGCTTAAGCAATATGTAGCTGCCACAGAAAGTGTGGCTAATAAAATCGAAGCCACACTTGTGGCAAAGTTTGGCAAGAAACTGAGTCTATGATGTATGGAGCCGGGTGCTAAGAAAGTGTGGCATACCACAGTTACGTCAGTGAACCAAACAGCTACCTAAAAACTGTGGCACGCCTAACTTGTGGCTAGGCAACTTCTGGTCATGAACCAAACAGGCCCCTAGTGTTTCAATTTGAATTTTCTATTGAATTTCGTTATCAGCTAATTTATTTCAAAATTTGAAGTTTAGATTATGTAGTGGCGCTCAACTCGACCGATTAAATACTTGTCCGTTTTAAACTGCAGTGCAGAGGAGGATACAAATCCTGATCGGCGTCGCTATAATATTTTTTCAAGAAATTTATTTTACGGCTCTGAGCTGTTAATTTATCTGGAAGATTAGATAATGTTGACCAAGGCATGGATTTATTCCTTCTGTTTTGATATTTATTTTCCAGCTAAGTGAATAGTTTAGTCCAAATCACTTACTACATTCACACGTTTGTATCCTCACCGCGTACGCGTTATTCGATCTTTTTGGAACTCAGCAAACTTTTACTCTCTTAAACCTGTTTCAAACAGTTTTTATCTTTTGCCTTTTAAAAGTTAGCTTTTGAACAGAGTAATTTATAGGAGTTGCTTTGAAAGGGATGGTCTCTCGATGTGAATGCCCTTTACTCTTTCAATCTTTCTCATAATCAATCAAAACTAAAACCCACCACACTTTTTAACATAGCCTTAATCAAATGAACTCGTGAAGTTGGCACTGGCATTTTAGACATTATCCTCACGAGCGTCGCTAGTTGCCTATTAGACATTTGTTCGGCAGTTCTACCATCGTTTTGCACAAAATGAAGGGCCTGTTAGATATAGCTTTTGAAACTGGCTTTTGATTTTTGCTATAGTGTCTAATTTTCAAACGGAGTATTTTTCAAGATAGAATCTACAAGTTAATTGTAGTACACGTTAAAAGTCCAATATCTGTACCATCCAAAATCACAAGCTAGTATCTCTCTGTAATCTCTGTCGCAAACAACTAAAATTTAAAAATTTCAACCAAAAGTCATAAGCCATAGCCATATCAAACAAGCCAGAAAATGTAAAATAAAAGGCTTAGCTAATTGTATTTTAGTTATAAAAACTGTACTAATTTTTGTGGGATAATATTGCATGAAATGCACTATTTTCAAGACAATATTTGAAACATATATGGGCAAATTAGTAATTAAAAGAGAACGTGTATTTTCATCATTAATTTAAACTTCACAAGCTAGCACTGCCATTACAGCTGATCCATTGTAATTAGACCAGTTGATGGTATTATTCCATCTGAAGAATTCGAATTCAAGGGTTATTTCGCTTTAATTTTTAGTGCTTTGTAGCCTCAATTTACTCTCCTTGTTCTGTTATAAGTGATGGGGGAGATGCTCTTTTTTTCCTTTATAAGTGATGTTTTTCGATGCCAAATATGTAAATATAATTGCTTTTTCCCTAAATTGCTATCACTTTGTTCTTAGATCACAAAGACACATTAAAGATGGCTGATTTTGTTGATTAATAAAACTAATGCGGTAGAAGCCAAATTTACTAGAGGCATTGCTGCCTTTTATGTTTTTATTAATAGATGCACCTAAAGCATCGTTTATAAAAGAATTAATGTAAGGAGTAGATTTAACTCAACTACTCGAGCTAGTACGTAACTTTTCTGTAACTAGAGATATATAAACATACCGTAAAACACCTAGGACACCACACAAAGGAAGTAAAGATAATGAAAAAAATGGACCTCCACGAGATGGCTAATAGAGTAATGATGAGATGATGCTCATTACTTCAAACCTGGGAAATGAGGTTGGAGAATTAGTCTTTGGTGGGTTATTTTTTAATGTGACTGATGGCTTATGGTTGTGATCGATGGATTTTGATCATAATGTGAGTGTTTATGTGAATAAACTAAATGTTAATAAACTGATAAGTTACTTCGAAAAACTATCCCGATAAACCGCTTAAAAAAACGATAAAAACCATTATATTTATTTATTTAGGAGTAGACATAAGTCATATATCATATACTAAAAGGGGCCTTCGTGATCATCTCACAGAATCTTACTTTTTAAAGTTGGACCAGCCTAACTGCCTCTCGTCTTACGCTTTGTTACTCCAATTTAGAATACCTGTTTTTGGATGCAATATTCAACTCCTGATCTTCTGGATCTAAAATATAACTCGTTCGATGCATTAGTCAAGTCAACACTGTATTTCTCAAGTAGAACTAACTAAATTTAACGAGTATTTAACGAGTAGAACTAACTAAATTTATCCAAAGGTCACCATGTGTTCAGGCCATCTGGTTTGGATTTTTGGGTAAAAGAATTGCAATTGCCATCTAATATTTTTGGAGGACCATGGGAAAATTCAAATTTACAGTAACAACCATACAATTGCAAAAATATTCCTACTAGCATTACAATGCAATGTCAAATTCCAAGTACAGGCAAATATTTTCACTTATGAAATATTAGTACTCTAACTTAATATATTTACCTTTGCGAAAAGAACTCACTTTGTTTATTAAGAAAATATTTTTTTATGAATAGGAAGAGTTGGTTCTTATGATCTACCTGGTTGAGCTGTGAGTCCGGCCCACACTAGGCATCTAATTAAAAAAGTTACAAGACATTATTAAACACATTTAACATATAGATCACCAATTTTGTTTGGTTAATACCTTTTTTGTTACAATATTGCAACTTGTATTATCTTGAGATGTACTACTACTGCATCCTATAGGGCAGGTGAGGGAGAGAAGGGAATATAAAAGCTTGGAAGGCTGAACACATGATAATGAGGTCTAACACAAAAGATGCCCAATACTTTAAAGGCTCTTTCTTGTCCAGTTTCTTTATACGACTTGACTAAACTAATGCTGTGGGAAACAACTCGATGTAAGTTGGTTCTAATCTTTTTGTGTTCTTTGTGCTTACTTTATTGGGCCCAAGTGTTATATTATATCTGGGATCTTGTTTCTAGGTTAAATTTTCTTAGGCCTCACATTTGACATGGACAAGCAACCCAATGCTGCCACATCCACTAGAGATTGATCACACAAGCTTGGTGGCACATAAAAATTTGCAATATTTTACTTGCATCATGCATGATATTATTATGTTCACCACTAGATACAATATTGGTGGTAGGGCCAATTATTTATTTAGGGCAAGTGCATGACCTGGGAAGCTTTGTTTGACTAGTACAATTATAGCTAGCTATATATGAACAAACTGAACCATTGTATATGTTGTATATAATGGGCTAATGGCTAGTTCCACATACAAACGATTTTTTTAAGTCCTAGCACCTTTTTATATGCTAATATTATCCTCAGCATTAAACAATTGCTCTCGTTGCCAATTTGTTATTATATCCGCATCATGGCGAGTACAAGTAAGTACGTGTTAATGACTATCGTAGATGTATCCTCATGGATATAATGGCTTGAAAGGGATCTAATTAAGGGTATAATTAACATGATAGCGTGGCAACGAGGGAAGAGCGCTCTAGAATGGCTTGTCATTAGCGCCTAACAACGCCATTAAATTTAATGCTAGTGTACTTCCAGAGAGAAGCTGGTGTACATGCAGCCCATAACCATATAGCAATAAATTCCCTAAAAAAAACTGTACTGTGGAGTACTAAATATGCTTGGCATGTTACCTCCTGAATACCAGCATTTCACAGATAGAAGAATACAAAGGATGAGGAAGAGATCATGTTATCTCAATTCTCAAAGGAAAAAAGTTTTTTTTTGGGGGGGCTCATGTAGCCTCATAGAATGTTATCAATTAATCCTTTTAATTAATAGTATTTTATTAATAACCCATATGATACTTGCAGAGCTAGAGTGCAGTGGTTTGCCCCGCTCGGTTGGGCTAAAAAGTTGTGGCTTATGGTTGAAATTGCACTGTAACGGCTAAAATTTCACTGTAGCTAAAAGTGATTTATTTGACGTAATTAAATTTAAAAAAAAATTAAAAATAGAAATAATATGCTAACTCATCATAGACAACGCAAACGAATACGGGAAAAAAAGAACTGCCAAAAAAGCTCAAAAATTCGAAAAAAATAAAATTTATAAATAATAAAAAATAAATCGGAAGCTAAAAGCTGAATTCGAAACGAGCTGACCGCATCAAAGAGTATTGTTTTTTCTGGCACGAATCCCCTGAAACATACTGAAAAATGCGGTGTTAGTACAATACTACTATTTTACAGATCTGATGCCTGAGGGGTAGGTTTGTACACTGGTACTATCATATTCCCTTGGCCTGTAGTAGCATTATAGGAGCAGGATTACACTACTGTATCAAGCATAAGGGGTGAAAAGGACAATTGCCCCTGGGCCAGCAGTAGGCCAGTGTAGGAAAATAACATGCGCACAGGATAGGTTCGCCGTGCAGTTATCAGTTCATACTTCGTACGATCTCCTACTTGTACTTAGTAGTAGTATAGCCTATAAATTAATTGTAAATGGCGTTTATATACATGTTTAATGCAAATGTAAGTCTTACTCCATCCAACTATATAAATCTCTATTATTAAAAAACATCATTCCACGATATAAATCAATTAAGGAGATCAAAAGTGTAGTTATTATAATATTTTTATCATTACCCTTCCTTTAACACTTATAAAGTGGATGTGAAGTTGTGGTATACAATTTAATAGAAATGTACATTGTCTAATGATATTAATATTTTTTTGGATTTAGTGTGTCATTGATCAGTGCGTATGGTAAGCTTTAGCATTACATTACAAGAGGAAGGGAGTGTATAAGTAGTACTCCGCAGCACGCCTATGTGTAGTTAAGTCACTCAAGACGAATGCTTGATTCAACAAGTGTCTTTAATAAATCCTGCATTTTTATAGAGTTTATTTAATACATTTACATTAAGGAATCAATAGAACATCTATTTATTGGGCTGGTGTCTACTGTTTCTTAAAATGAACAACTCTGTTTTGAAATACTAACGAAAGATTCAGAACATTTTTTAAGGCAAAAAAGATAGAGCTCCAGAACCTAAAGATGCACTTTATTGTACCAAATGTACTTACACCCTAAACAATGGAAATCAAAGTGTAGCCTCAAAGGCCTCACGCCCTCACCCCTACACGATGGGTTAAAAGTTAGTTCAATTTACTAGGTGTTTTACCCTAGTTGTCCAGCTACATACACCCTAGAATAATACTCATAAATCTGCAAGCCATATGACTGGCTCATGAGTGCATTTGCTCGATCCTGCTGCAAGGAGGCGCTTTCCGTCGACCCGTGAGTTAAAGGGACCGGCTGAAAAGTGCTGCCGATTTTACCTTTCTGGCTAAAATGATAATCCACCGATTTGGTTATTAGTTTTTTCTAATATAAATAATCAAAAAATAAAAACACCATTATATCTTTATAGCTAATGCAAAGGAAGAAGGGAAAAAAAAGAGAAAAGAGAAAAAAGAAAAAACTATATAAAGAAATCATCATGTTTTAAATAATTTTTTGGCTTCTGAAGCCTGAAACTGCCCATCCTTTCCCTAATCGGTTTTTCCTTCACAAACTAATATCAGCGACCATACCAGCCAAAGCAGAATTCCACATGGAAGAAAGAACCAGTAATTTTCTCCAGCCAAGTAACGTCAGGAGATGGACTCCGGCAGCACACTACTACATGCGATGCCAATTACAACTTCACGGAAAAAGTATAGGAGTTGATAAGGATGCAACTTTTTCAGACTAACCATCTGGCATGTGCTGTGCATTGACAGGAACAGAAATCTCATCGCGTAGCCATCAGGCACAGAGGACAGGTATCTCGACAAGAAATCATTGCCGATGCAGAGACAAAATCAGCTACGAAAGATAGTGAGGCATAGCTTGCTTCCTGTACAATTTGATGATATCCTGGCTGCTATTTACAAGGCCCGCACCTGTAGCTGGGGCCGCATTTCATTTCAGCACTAAAACATTTTTTTTTGTGGTTTTCTACTAAGTACAGCAATAACCAGTGCTCCACAATAATACAGGAGTCTTAATAAATCTTCCAGTGATGGCTTGATGGGATGGGTTATGTACAGCGTATCGATGTAACTTTCTGAAGAGTACCAGCAGTCCAGCTCGTTGTAAACGACCAGATTTTGAATTCCCAAATCAATCATACGCAGAAATTGATGGCATGAATATAAATTTTATATATTTCTCTATGATCCGAACCTACATTGAGAAATAAGATGAAATGACCTGGCTGAATTGATTTGATACGCCAGAAGAAGGTTCAGAAACAAAATCTATCGTTGCTGATGACTTCTTACTGATCTCTAGCTCTTGTTGTCTCTTGAGATAACTCTGTGCTGTGGAAGTAATTATCTGAATGATGAAGTTCACGATCATTTCCAGACCAAAGAGAATGACATATTCCACTTCTTTCCCTACACATGGATGATTCAGACATTTAGGAAAAATTGCCAAGAATGAGAAAACAGATGATAACACGTTAAGAAAAGACTGCAGAGCAAACCAGAAAGGGTAAATTTTATCATAAAATAATTTATCATTCCATTACTGTGAAGTTATGTTGCAATTATCGTCAATCATAATCATGTATCCAAGCCTCCATCAGACTCCGTCTAGCTCAACCGAGCTAATCAACTTTGCAAACCAAACTAAGGACATTTGTCTATTGCTGACAGATAATCAGCTGTATTTATCACTTGCAGCATACCCATCCATGATACAATGTCATCAACGAATTCAAGAAAATAGGAAAGAAAAGAGCATAACCAAATGATGATAATGATATTGTTTAAAAAAATTGAAACATGCTCAGCTGATGTGTGCAATAAATTTTAAATATCCAAAATTCTCCCCAAACGTGAGAAACATCTGTACCTTCGTACCACTAGAAGCTGATGCAGCAAGACGGGCTGATAAAAACTTATTATTGGCTGTCTTCAACTTGGCAACTAAAGAGGGAAGGATGGATGATACTCCAGGAACATTGCCAAATACCCACATAAGCCTTTTCTCCACCAATTCAAGAAGTTTGTTATTGCAGAGAGTAATTACGAGTGTTGTATACATAAGTAATTTGTAAAATATCGTTATGTCTATCGAAATAGATGACTTAACAAAGATGATATGAATATTGCAAAGATTGCAATTCAAAACTAAATGCTACAAAGGAGTAGCAATTAAAGTTGCTAGAAAGAACTTCCAGAATGGGATGTTAAATTGTCCACACACAAAATACCAGTAAGATCAAAGAGAGGGTTCGGCACCTAATGGAAGGAAAAGTATCTTCAGATGTCATATTTAACAATGAAAGCATAATATGCCAAAGATAACCGCTCTACATTTGCTCCAGTGATCATAATTAACAACAAAGCAAGTCATGGCTATATTTTACATGTAGTCTTTCTATAGCAACTCTCATTTAAGTGCAGAGAAAATGAGCTTCTCAAGCATTTTAAATGGAGTTCACCTAACAGCTTAAACTGTTAAGAAGCTACAAGGTAATTGTAAGTACGGTAACATAATCAAACATGACTGGAATCAAATAAATACCCATAAGAAAGATACTAACCGAAGCAAGTAGCAAGATTGTAGGGAAGTTAAGATGTTGCCAGTGAGACATAGGCCAGTGTTTGGCCCGATGAAAAGTTGATGATAGAAAACCTTCTGAAATGGAAGCATCCAATTCTTCTAACTCTACTAATTTGCAGCCTGACATGCTAGCTGTGGTTCATTTATAGTAATATGAGTCAGTTGCATCAAGTAATTTTTCTAATTAACCATGCAAATTTAGAGCTAGTTTAGCCTAAATTAAGCTAATGTTTCATGATCAGGGTTCGAAATCCATGCGGTAACCGGCTAGTTACCCAGGTAACCGGTTCTACCAATAAAAACCAGTGGTTTTTTATTTAATTCAAATTTGAAATTTTGAATGTAAAAGTTAGTTTCCCTAATGATGTTTATATTGTTTAACACTAATGGAATGTATTAGAAAGATGCATGCACCTCCCATGTTTGCCTTTATGTTTTTTGCCATGAATGTATTAGTAATTTCTAATTTTTGAATGTAAAAGTTAGTTTTTCTAATGATATTTGCATTATTTAACACTAATGGAATGTATTAGGAAGATGCATGCACCTCCTATGCTTGACTTCGTGCTTTTTGTTATAAATATGTTAGGAATTTCTAATTTCAAATTTGAAAAACCGATTTTTCTGGTTTTTAGCTGTTTTTCTCCGGTTTTTTAAGCGGTAACCGGCTGGTTTTTTCGGTTACCGGTTTCAAATTCAAAAATTGACATTTGAAATTTGATCGGTTTTTTTCCGGTTACCGGCCAGTAACTGGTACCGGCCGTCCGACGGTGTTCCCCCCGTTCCCGGATTTTGGAACCTTGCTCACGATGATTCCAAAGAAACATGGATCAACCGCACCAAGTAATTCTTGCTTAGAAATCGCATAAACTTAGGGCTTGTTTAGCTTTAAATTAGGCCAATCTTATATGATGGCTTATTGTGGTCAACTTATAAGCAAGATAGCCCAGCTTATCTGATAGTTTGTAAAAACTGTTTATATTGTGCATGTGTACGAAGACCCTAGCAGCATGTGTGTGCAGCAGCTGCAGCAAAGACGTGTGGGTGTGCACATCAATTTTGTGGACATGGATACCAGCCAAGCAAACGGCAAGAAGTCCATGAGAAATAGATGGAGTTATAGTCGGTTAGTATAGCAAGTTAAAGGTGGAGTCCAGTCATAGATAGGGGTGCTGTCTACGATCAAATGAAGAGTTGTGATTAGTTAAGAGAGTAATCGATCAGGTTAAGAGTTCGGATACAGTTTTAGTTGGAATCCTTTGGGTAAAGGCCAAGTCAGCCATGTTCAGTTCTGTCCTGTATGTATGTATGTATATATATATGTATGTATATGTATGTGTGTACGTATAGGTAATATATGTATATGTATGTATATATGTATGTATATGTACATATATGTATATGTATGTGCGTGTGTGTATGTAGGAAAATGATTCTATACTCCTGAGAGTGCGTACCCCCATTTTTAATATACCTCTTTAATGGTGTTGTTATACATCTTCATCTATTTGACTATACTCTAATAATGATTATAAAATATTTCAAAATGAGTTCATCAAAAATTTCATCAAAAACCACTTTTTGTAGCATAATTTGTGCATGTACTCTTTTTATACATGAAAAAGTATATATATCAAAAATAAAGTGCTCTGATGAAAATTTTTCAAGTAAAGTATCTTAGAACTAGTATTTAAGTATACTTAAATGATAAAGACATATAAAATAGTAGTTTAAGTGGTATATTGGAAGTGGGAGTATGTACTCCCGAGAGTACGAAAAAAGCTTCCTATATGTATATGTATATATGTATGTATATGTTCCCATCGTAGAAGTCTTCTAGAAGCTTCGGTACAGACATACCTTACAACAGATGGAATAGACAAAATATTACTACGAAGATTGATATACATACACGGAGCTAAAGGTTGACGTTGCATAGGTTCGAATGCTGACCATCCCCTAGCTGCGTTGACTGGTATCACTCATCATGCAAGGATGCAAAGACGGTGATGCTTGGGATGGTGCCCTCCGAATGCGCTGCCCACGAAAACACGACGAGACGAGCAATGGTGTTCGGCGTAAGCTATTGAAGCTCTAGCTCGTACTGTCTGAGAAGATCACCCACGAAGTGAGCATAAGGGATTCAGAGCCCGGCATTGAAGTACGTCATAAAGACTAGCTTCTCGCCCTCCCGTGGCCATGGCACGACCTCGTCATCAAAAGGGAGGCGAACGAGCTCGCGACATGAGATCTTGCCGTTACACACGGGCGACTGCACCAACTTCTCTGTCGCGATGTACGGGATGAGTGCGTTCACGAACACACCACTGAACTTCCCGAACACCTTCCAATGTTTGCCGGTGGTGACCTCGTAGCGATCGTCTTGAACGGCATGGCTACTCGAGGGGGTAGAGGTGCTGCTGCAATTGCGATGGTCACTTCCACGCATCATTGCAATCGACAGAAGATCGACGGCACCAGGAAGAATGGGAAATGGCTCGATAGCGAGCAAAAGACGGTAGCGCACAAGATTGTGGAGGACGAAAGCAAAGCAGGAGAGAGAGAGAGCTGGCAAACAATCTCAAAAAGGGTGTCGCTCCAATGTATAAGTACAACGCATGACGGCAATATTCAATGCCCGCGTAGTGGACGCGAGAGTTGAGGGGGCACCATGCCGTAACTAGTGTAGCGGTTCATGTCCCATGATAAAAAAACAAATCGCCGCCACATGGCACCCACTCTTGGAAATGTGCGCTTGGCCAAGCTTGCCCAAGTTTTGGCAGGAATTACTAGTATACTACGGTTCAATGGACCGAAGGGACGGAGAGGACCAAGTAACACTGGATATGGTATCGACCCATAGAAATCGAGGACCTTCAACCATGAAAGGATATTGTTCGTATAGTGACCCCTACCTTGGTCCAGTCGGCCCATTGTATCAGGAGGCCCAATAACCGTAACGCCACATGGCTGGCCTAGGAAGGTCATCACAAGGAAAAGGACAATACTACCCCTACAATTATAGATCCAGATAGGGGTATTCATATAACAAGTCCCCTCATGGCTATAAATATACGCCATGGGGAGGCGAACTCTCTTTTCAGACAAATTTAGGTAACATAGATTTCTGTCCTCTATCTTCACAGTTTGTAAACCTCCGGATAGTACTTTTGCGATCTCTCCGTAACCCCTTGTTAATTGTTTGGCCTGTAAGCACAAGTGCGTTTTCTTTGAGACATTCATTAGTGTATGCATTGGAAATAGTAACGAGCCCTTTTGTCGTGGAATCTCCAATTCAATAGACTTGTCCCGAAATGGAGGAATCTTCAACAGTAACAAGACGCTGAAACCACGTAATCGAGGAGCCCCTGCTGGGCAATCTGCGACCCGAGTTAGCATTCGCTGATTTGCAGTAACTGTTTACCAAACATGCAAACAGATGGTTTGCCGATCAGTATAGATAGTGTACACAACTATACATCATTGTCACTGCGCGTATGCAATGTCAGTTAAACTATGCCATTTTTGCTATGGTCATTACGCCATTACCAATTGGAGGCTTGGAGCTGCATGTATTTCTGATCAGAAACTTGCCTACATAGTGGACATTTTTAGAGCTCATCTCCAGACTGCAAGAAGCACCCATTTTCACATGCTTGTTTCTAGTTCTGCTTCGCCTTCATGGTGTTGGCCTGATGAGATTTTTCCGAGAGACTATCATTGCATCTAGGAGCAAGGCCCTGTCCCAATAGGTTGGCATGGTTGCCGGTTTGGGTCTCTTTCATGAGAAAAGGGAGCCGGTTCACTCCATTGATTGCAACACTGCCATGCACCTGCCTAAGCACATGTTCATCAGTTCATGTCTTGCTTGATGAGCATTCCCCTTGGTTTTGCAAAGATAATGTTGGATACTTGGATCAATTACCCATTAAGTTGATTCTTGCTGGTGCCTATATATAAACTCTGAGCCGTTGGTCACTCCAGCACCATACATGCAAATCACACTGTTCGTCTCCATCGCCATGGCATCGGTGCGCCACCCTTGCTTCAGCCTCCCGGAGCGGCTCGGCTACGTGCAGTGCAACTTCTGCACCACCATCTTGCTCGTAAGAACGAAATCATATATACACCCCTTGGCTCCATGGCAATGTGCCGGCCTGCATCTGCACACAGTCACATGGATGCCGCATTGCACGCGTGCAGGTGAGCGCGCCGTGCAGCAGCCTGGTCAAGGTGGTGGCCGTGCAGTGCGGCCACTGCGCCGGTCTCGTCTCCGTCAGCCTGTCCTCACCGCCGCCGCCGCCGGCGGTGTCCGTCGAGCTGCCTCTGCAGGTCATCCCCGGCAATTCCTTTCCTCCCTTTGCATGGGCATTATGATGTAGGACATAGGCATGGTTCTTTCAGCTTCAGTTTTTATCTGAGAACTTCCGCCGTATCCTATCAATCCGATGAATGGAACAGGAGCTGGGCGTTGATCCGCCGCCGAGGGAGTGCTCGGATGAGAGCAGTGGAGACGACGGGGAGAGAGAAGTTGCGGAGAACAACGCCCCTGCTGTTAACAAACGTAGATGACACGCGGTTTTTTGCTGTCTTTTCGTGCCTTCGCCTAGTGCATTTTTTTTTAGATTGATGATGCGCTAATCAGGCATGCATCGGAACGTTTTTGCAGCTCCGGTGAGAAGGCAGCGGACGCCGTCAGCCTACAACTGTTTCATCAAGTAATTAATGATCGGAAATAAGTATACAGTGATAGCATTTGCCATTAATTGCACAACACCACCTAGCACATCGTATATTCTTCTGAATCATACACCGCACTGCAATATATACAGGGGCGTTTCTGGCAAATCAAGAACTGGATATGTCGAGATTTTCACATGTTCAACTGAAAACTGATATCTAGTACGCTACTATGCTATTCAGGTGAGAGGCAATGAAAATTTTAACACTCTTCCTTTTGTTCTCAGGGAAGAGATAAAGAGGATCAAATCCATGGAGCCTAACGTCACCCACCAAGAAGCATTCAGCACAGCTGCGAAAAACGTAAGCATCCATCTGACTAAAACCCAGCTTGTTTTTGTCCTAGTTTCTGGGGCTCTAAATCATTACTATCCATTTGCGTCCTGATCCAAAACTTCCTTCAGAGGATTAGCAAATTATCATTGGCTGTCATGATGCAGTGGGCTCACTTACCCGGAATCCAGAAGGGAGACTGAGGGATCTGCTGCTGTAAAACCTACACATGCAAGCTGCTAAGGAGGGGAAACAAATTTAATGGCTACGCAAATGAAACAGTGTAGCCGGGTTCAGGAAGCATACGAGTTGTAGCTTCACAGATCATTTGTATCCATGGATTTTGGTGCTACGCATCTCAAGCACGTGGTACCTGAATTCTCTTCCATGTGATGAATGCAGTATTATGGCTTGCTTTTGTTCCACAAATAACTCAACTATCATATCAGTTGCAGCATTGTGTGGCAGAACTAGGACTTGTGAATCCAATATAGTTTGTGGACACCGCTGTTGCACAGCACAGAATGGTTAAAATGATTTTACACAGTTAATCTGATTTCATGAAACCTCAGCCAGAACAGACAATATATCTTCTTTAGCAATTTGATTAACAGACATGGTTCTTCTGCTGCTCTGCATCAGTACAAATATGAAAGAAAGGCTGGAAAACGTAGCGTTCATATTACAGTCTCAAACGTTTTATTTGTGATCCAAGCTTGTGCGTTGAAGGATCACTCTTTTGATGCTGGCATAAGCCGAAGCCTTTCCTCGGAAGGGGCTTTTCCTGGATCCTTCTCCTCCGATAACAGGGCCTGCAGGTCACTCCCATTTGCCAGGCTGTTGAACTCCACTGATTTGGAGGGCAGCGCAGGATAACGCCGCTGGCAAAGGGTCATAAGCCTCTTGATCGACTGAAGGTATTTGCGAGTGGTCTCATCGTTCATAATGTGGGCCACACTATTCGTGTAGATCTTTTCTCGGGCAGAACGCTCGTGGATACCAACCATAGTGACTCCAATAGGCCACGGTGCATTGCCAATGGCCAGCTTGATGTACAAGTCCATTGCTGCTAAATAATCACGCTTCATGCAGCATTCAACAATAACGAGCAATGCTTGACGGATGTCATCGGGAAGAACCTAAACACAGATCAAAACAATAATTGGTGTCAGAATTGCTAAGCAATCTGCAGTCAGGAAAGGCTGACATAACATAAGCAGTAAACGTTGAACTTAAAAGTTTAAATACATAACACAATATTCTGATTTGAACATCAGAATTTAGCTCAAGCAGGGTGGTATGATGAGAAACTTAAAACCCTGGGAGCATTGTTTTAAATAGCCTGATATAGCCCCGCTGTAGCCTCGATATAGCAGTCAGGGGGTAGTGGCCGCTACGCAACAGCCGTCTGTAGCATTTTGGACCATTGCAGCACTGCAACATCCACTATGGCCTGTTACAACCCGCTATGGCCGCTATAGTGTATGGTGTGTAGCGGCGATTTAGTACAAATACATTCCAGGTTTTCAAATGATTCATTTATTGCATACTCCTGCCATTTGCCATTTTAAATCATTACTCCAAAACTTGAGATATGCACAAACAAATAATACGAATACAAGATAAGTCACTTTACTTCAAAACTGATTTATTTAACTTTATATTTCTACAAATATGGCCGAGCATGTTGCATCTTGCGCCCACTATATCGCCGATATCTGCTATCCGCTATAAAAACACCTACCCGCTACACTCCCACTACATGCTATTTAGAACAATGCCTGTGACAGGGAACGAAAAACCGGCGGTAACCGGAAAAACTGGAGGGTGCCAGAAGGGAAAAAACTGGTCGGAAATTTTCAAATGTAAATTTAAATTTATAACTGCATAATGCACTTCCTAGGTTGATTTAGGCATTTGTTGTACTAGATTACCTATTGTATGAAGTAAATACGCATCGATTATTGTTCTCCCATATTTTCTCTACTTTTTTCCGGTTTTCCTAGCGGTTTTACCGGTTACCGGAACGGTTACCGTTTTCAAACCGACAAATTCAAAATATGAATCACAAAATTCGTCCGGTTTCTTTCCGGGATTTCCGGTAACCGGCCAGTTACCATTACCGGCCACCGGCCGCGAATACCCCCGGTTCCAGGTTTTGTATCCCTGCCTGGGAGGCAATAAATAGTTATAATGAAGCTGAATCCATGACCAGGAGCCGGAATTTTATAGAAAGTTCAGCTCAATTGCAGTACTATATCTAGCCCAGGTAAGTAGTTATATGACAATGAATTTGGGGACAGAATCAAAATCTACACTAGTACAGTACAAAAGCTAATGACAATAGACAACAAAAGCTTTAAATGTGTAAGAAATAATTGTTTCTATTGAGTCCAGGCATGAATTTTCACATGATAACAAACAATCACCCCTGCCTCCCAAAATTTTCGAAGAACTTCTTTTCATCATTTATACAAGAGCACGAAACATTCCATTAATATTTGTCTCTTGCGACAATTTGGATCATTAGATTCTGTCCTAATGGGGCCCATTCCAAACAGAATGGCTTCTGACTTCCTGAAGCCAAAAGCCGTTCAGAACACGATGGCTTCTTAACGCGGCTTTTTTTTTCTTTTTTTCCCTTTTTCGTTTGCATTATCCATGGAGATATGACGGTGTTTTTTTCCTATTTTTTCTTCATTTTCCTTTAATTGAATACCTCAGAAAAAGCTAACAGTCTCTACAATGCCATTTCAACAAAAAGCTAAAAGCCACAACACTTTTGAATAGGGCCTAAGAATCACAGGACAATGGCATTATCATCTTGCGCTACCAGCCTACCAATCTATCAGTACCTGGCAATGAATCTATCATAACCTCCATTGGATCTCATGCAATACCTTTTGCATAATCACAAAATCCTATTGAAATAGATTGAACTCAAATGCTAGTTGAAAATTATGCAAATACAAACAGGTTGTATTTGACGTCACCTTGTCACAAACCGCAGTTACAACATGTAGCCCGTGTTACTGCACAAACATTAGTTTACCACTTACATATCACAAACTGCAGTTACAGAACATGAAGTCCGTGTTACTACACAAAACATTAGTTGACCACTTATATCTCTCGTAAAAATTGCTTCATTGCATTCAACAAGTGACCAGAGGTAGGTCATTTTGCTCGACAAAATAATGGCAATGTTTCTAGGGTCATTATCTTCCTCCACTCTACAATTTCTTGCTACTAGCTTGTTTTTTTAAGCTCCCAACTACTTTCCAAGATAGAACCAAAAATAATTTGAGCGAGAGTTTCCACACATCTTTGGATGTAAATGTTTGCTGTTGCTTCTTTCTAATCCAACTCAAAGTCCTAAAATTGCACTCATCACAGTAACTAGTTACACAGGATCCTGAATTTCGTAGGTAAACCATGCTGCCACAAGCTTCATTTCAAATCATAATTCACCCAATCTCTTTATTAGTTAGAAGTTTTTTTGCACAATTACTTTAATTTGAAACGCAATCAAACTAACAACACACAATTTAAGCAACCCACTGATAAAAAAACAGAAGTGTTCTTACCTTCTTCCTGCAGAACTCGAACAAGGGGCTGAGATACCGTGCACACTGTTTGAATGTTGCAACCATCGACTTCCCCTTTGCCGTCCGCTTCTCCAGCTCCGTCATCTCGTCTAGCTCCTGGTTCCACTCGTTAAGCAGCCTCTTGAAGAACACCAAGATCTTGTCTTCATCGCAAAGCTCCTCAAACTTGGTCTTCATCCGCTTCGAGTCCTTGTCATCGGCATCATCGCCACTCCTCCGGGCGTCCCCATCCCCGTCGTCTGCGCTGTCTCCAGTGGCGCCACCCTCGCCACCATCACCGCCGCCAACACGCTTGCCCTTGCCCTTGACATAGGTGTCCCGACCCGCCTTCTGCCGCTTGCGGAGCTCGACCATGTCGCGGAGGAAGTCGTTGGTCTGCCCCTCGGTCATGTCGAGGTCGTCAATCACGCCGGACTTGAGCACGAGCTTGAAGCGCGCGAGGCGGGCGGCGTCGTCCTCCCCGAACAGCGTGACCGGCTCGCGCAGCACGCGGAGGCGCCGCATCACCTCCTGCCGCGGGAGGTCGAGCTCGTCGATGTGGCGTTCCTCGGAGAGGAGCATCTCCTCCGGCGTGGGCTTCTTCGCCGCTAGCGCGGGCGGGACGGACGCGGCAGCGGCGGAGCTAGGGTTAGGGTTCGCATCCGCGGCCTGAGCGGGGTCGGCGTTGGGGTCGGAGGCGGCGGAGGAGTTGGGGAGGGCGCGGGCGGGGCCTTGGCGAGGTGCTGGCGGTGCTCGTCGTGGCGGCGCTTCTGGAGCTGCTTCTGCTCCAGCTCCGACCGCCGCACGAAGCTCTTCCCGCCGAAGTCAGCCGTCGCCGCCTTCCGCTTCTTCTCCAGCTCCCGCTTCAGGAGATCCATCGCGCCGGCGACGCAACGCAACGCAAGCCTTCTCGCCGCTTCCCGGAGAGGCGGTGCTGGGGCGGCTTTCTGATACGGCTTCGAGTCCGTGTCCGCCTATTTGACGCCGGCAATAGGTTACGAGTGCCGAGTGTGGACTCCAATCAGATCTTCGGCTTAGAACGAAACAAATCAATCAGAAAATAAAATAATAGATTAAAAACACACAAAAAGATAAAAAAAACTTCTGATCTTTTTTTATTGCTTTCGATTATATGTGTACAAAATCTATTAGTATGATTCTCTATTTATAGTCAACTGGAGAGGTGCCCACTATAGGTCAAGACTTTAAGCCTATGCCCATATTTTTTAACACTCCCTATTGAACACTCATCCGACATATTCATGCGTTGTCAAAACTCCATAAAAATTCAGTGAAAAAAATTTAGAGAAAAAGTACATGATACATGTCATGTTGTGATGCACGAATTGCCTCATTAAAAGCCTTGGTCGAGAAATTTGGAGAAAGAGTACAATTCACCTAATTTCATTCAGTCTTCAGGACTTATTCTTTTGGGTACTTGATCTTCATGATCAAGATTTAATAACGGGTTTGAGAGAATTCTCCCCTAAATTCTGCACTTGTCTAAGTCTCATCATTCCAATTTCTCGTGTGCATCTTTCAAAGCTAGATGCAGGAAATGATGTATTGAACAAATCTGCTAGATTTTCACAAGACTTAGTATGCAGTACTTTAATCTCGCCATCTTTTGCAATTCATGAGCATAGAAGAACTTGAGGTTGATATGCTCTGTGATATGACTCTTTACATAGCTCGTCTGCACTTGTGCAACGCAAGCTGCATTATTTTCATAGATAATTATATGGGTTTTGCACAATGTTCATTGCACATGACTGTTGGATGTGGTGAATCATTCGGCGGAGCCAAGCGCATTCTTGTGTGGCTTCATATAGTGCTATAATTTCTGACTGGTTCGTCGAAGTCGTTACGAGACTTTGCTGGGACGGTTTCCAGGAAATTACAGTTCCACCACACAGAAATACAGAGCATGTTTGTGACCTTGTGGTATGCGGGTCAGACAAGTACCCGGCATCTGCATAGCCAATCAAGTTCAGATCTTTATTCTTTCTGTAAAACAATTCTAGGTCCATGCTTCCTTGGATGTACCGAAAGATGTACTTTATGCGCTGCCAATGCCTTTTGGTAGGTTATGCACTGTACCTTGCTAACAGGTTCACGGCAAATGTAATGTCCGGTCTAGTGCAGTTTGCTAAGTACATAAGTGCTCCCACTGCACTTAAGTATGGGAATTCCGGTCCCAGGACTTCCTCCCCTTCTTCCCTAGGTCGAAAACGATCTTTTTTCTTGCTGTAAAGACCTCCCGATCATCGGTACTTTCGATGGGTATGCCTTCTCAAAGCCAAACCTTTCTAACACCTTCTAGGTGTAAGCCGACTGATGTACTAGTATTTCTTCAGGAACATGCTCGAGCTGTAGGCCTAAGCAGAATTTGGTTTTGTCCAAATCTTTCATTTCAAATTCTAACTCTAAGTAGGAGCTTGCTTCTTTTATGTTTTCCATTGTCCGATGATATTTAGATCATCTACACACACTGAGATTATACAGAATCTATTCTGGGGTTGCCGTATAAACACACAAGGACAATCTTTATTATTCGTGTACCCTTTCTTGCAGAGAAAGTCACTTAAGCGATTATAGCACATTCTTCCATATTGCTTCAGGGACCTTCATATAAATCTCCGAATCCAAGTTTCCATAAAAATATGCAATTACCACATCCATCAATTTCATTTCTAAATTCAAATTCACTGCCATTGAGATCAAATATCTAAAGGTAATCTCACTCATGACTGGGGAGTGGGTTTCTTCATAATCAACTCCAAGACGTTAAGTGAAATCTTATGCTATCAGCCTTGCTTTGTATCTCACTACTTCATTTTTTTTATTTCTCTTTCGAGCAAATACCCACTTATGCTTTACAGGGTGCACATGGGGTGTGTGCGGCATACGGGCTCAAACACATCTCTTTTGTTTAGAGATAGTAATTCAGTTTCTATTACCTTCTTCCAATCTTCCCAATCTGATATTTTCTTACATTCAGCAAGCGATGTAGGCCCGAGATCAAGATCGATGATAGTGGCAATTTTCTTTGCGAAGTAGATATCGATATTGGCTGTTGTCCTATTCATGGATTCTCCCGTGTGCATATAATTTATAGATATTTCTTCATGAATTGCTTCTTTTTGAGCGATTGCTTCTTTTGGAGCTTCTACTTGCATATCGCTTCTTCCAATTGCGATGGCAAGTCCCTTTAGTTTTTCGGCTCCGATGTGTGCGCACATATATATGCTGATTTCTTCTCCCATGGGGATATTCAGATCCGGAATGCTCTTTTCTGAAGGTATCATACTTATGACAGGTCTCAATTGGCTCCCCTTCTCATTCTAGGAGACTTCAGTGATCGGCTGTGATAAGTCATTCTTATCCTCCTTCACCGGGCGTCCCTAGTTACTTGGGATTCGAGGAGCCGGAGTTCTCGTCCTTTTGTTTTGAGACCTCTGGACGGAATTAAGGGTACCTTCTGTTTTCTTTGGTATTTCAACCCTCTCCGGTGCATTGCGTGCAGGCACATACGACTTAGTCACGCTATTCAAATCACTAAAGTGATCAGGCAGCTGATTTGTTAATGCCTTGACGAGACAGAAAAGTTCAGAGTTTCTAAATATTGTTTTCAGGGCAATATAGACTTCAGGTGCCTTGATGTTGGTATAGTATAGCCCAGTTTCTAATGAAGAAAGTTTTTCTAATACCCTTTTTCCATTTGCTTCGCGCTTCGTAATGAGCAGCTATTCTTTACCATACTCTTCTTCCGTTTCAACATGGAAACAATTAGCGCGAATATTCTTAAAACTTTGGAGAGTTCTAGTCGATTCTGGGTACAATAAGGCTTCTTGAATGACCAAAGTTATGCCCGTTGGGAGTATAATTGTGGCTCTTTCTGAACCTATTATATAAGTATCGCTACCAGCGATTGTTGTAAAGCTGCCAGCATTCTTACGAATCGACTGAAAATACTTTGTCTCTCTCAAGATGGTATTCGTTATGCCACTGACGGCTAAGCACACTTTTCCATAGGGCGCCACATGTGTTCTAATATACGATATTTTATTAATATGCATTAGAAGGCAATCAACACATAAATAAAATACTTCAATATCAGAACATATAATGTCGTTGTAAATTAAATAAATGAGCGAATTATTCAATATCATCCAACTATCAAGAGAAAATAAAACTATTTAAGTACCATCTATGCAAGTTCTAACTTATTCTTCCACATAAAAGTAAATGACAATTAAAGTCTAAATGCATTATGTGCATTAGACTGAATCTGCTAAGAAGTCAGAGACTTCGGCTACTATCTTCTCGGGGGTGATATTCTCTTCCAGATAAATCATGGCGGTGGCAGTTGCAACGTCAAAAGGGGTGCTGCTGCTGGAATGGCTTCAACCTCCATCAGCGCAGGCAGATGCTTAGAACTTTCCCCCTCAATAGATGCAAAGTGGGTTTCATACCGCTCTTTGCCATCCTTCTTCTGAGCATGTAAGGCATCGATGACATGCTGCGGCTCTTTACAGATTTGTGACCAGTGCCCCCACTTATCACACTTGTAGCAGGATTGGTCTTGCTGACCATAGGACCTGCCGTTCCGCTTTGGCTTGCTTGCCTTATTTTCTTGTGGAGCATCTGATTTGTCTTTCTGGGCTACAGCCTTACACGTCCTTAATTTTTCTTTATTATGGGCTTTCGCATCTTGTAGCTCCCGGCGTTGGCTTCATGGCTCCCGGCGTACGGGGCCGGCCGTGCACGGTTTTTCTTTTTCTTTTTCAATCTACAGTGCAATCAACATCTACTCTTTTATGTAATCTACCGATTGACATTGTGCCGACGACTTCAAGTCTGCTCACGGTAGATTAAAGCGGATTTGCACCGTAGAAAAATAATCTAGAAAGCAAAATATGTGAATTTAGAGAGATCTAGGTATAGACAATTTAATCTACTAATGCTTCGATGACTACCTTTCAATTCACCGGAGCGATTCGTGCTGATAACGTGTTTAGAAACTGTCGTTGGCGACCAGTCCGATCGATTCCTCTGCTATGCAAAAATCAGATCAATCACAGAAGACTTAAATAGTAAATTGAAACTCAGAGATAGAGAGAACTCCTGATCTTATCTTTATTTTTTTTTCTTATACATCTATCTACATAGCCAATAGTAATTCTTATTTGTAGTCTAACTAGCTGAATACCCGTGCGTTGCTACGAATTTTAAAAAAAAAATTAGAACATATTTGTATGTATGTTCTAAAAAATTTTATCACCCGTTAGTATCAGAACATATAGTATGATAAAATTTTAAAATCCATAGCAATGAGCATTCAGCTAGTACAAGATTGAGCACTTGATGAAAAATACAACATGTACTCTACAATGCAGTCTAGATGAAATCCACCTTGACCACTAAATCATGGAAAGAAAGATATTTTGATGGGAATGTGGGAAGATTCGGTGCAGGTCTTTTAGGGCCATATATCAGTGCTGCTGAGAAGAGGTGGGAGAGATCAATCAACCACTAACTTCTTCTTTTATAATAGTAAAGATAATAAAATACCTATTATATACCAAGTCTTCTGACCGAGAGGCAGGTACCTGACAACGAGAACCCGCACTTGTGTCGAGTTGCGTAATAAGAGGCCGCAGCGAAGAGAACCGCAAAAGCTTATTCCCCCCTTTTCCCATCGCAAGAGCGCGTGGTGGTGCCGCGCCGACCATGTCGTCGGGGGCGCAGCAGCCGCCGCCGCCGCCGTACCGGCCGTATCGGCAGGTGCGCGCGGCGACCCGCACACCCGCGCCGTCTCCTGCGTGCGGTTCTCCCCCTGCGGCCGCCTCCTCGCGACGGCCTCCCTCGACGGCACGGTCGCGCTGCTCTCCCCGTCCTCGCTCGCCGTCATCGCCACCCTGCGCGGTCACACCGACGGCGTCTCCGACCTCTCCTGGTCCACGGACTCGTTCTACCTCTGCTCCGCCTCCGACGACCGCACCCTCCGCATCTGGGACTTCCGCCCCATCCTATCCGGCCCCAACCCGGGTGGCCAGGCCGTCGACCCCAACGCCGACCGCTGCATCCGCGTGCTCAAGGGCCACGCTAATTTTGTCTTCAGCGCCAACTTCAACCCGCAGACTAGCTACCAGGTCGCCTCCGGGGGGTTCGACTGCACCGTGCGCATCTGGGACGTCAAGAGCGGCCGCTGCGTCCGCGCCATCGACGCGCACTCCGAGCCCGTCACCTCCGTGCACTTCATCCGGGACGGGTCGATCATCGTGTCGGGGAGCCATGATGGGAGCTGCAAGATTTGGGATGCTGGGACTGGGTCCTGTCTCAAGACGGTCATCGAAGACAAGAAGCCCGCGGTGTCCTTCTCCATGTTCTCGCCCAATGGCAAGTTCATCCTCGTCGCCACACTCGATGACTCACTGGTATGACCAATTGACTGCTATTTCATACCATTTAGTGATCGATTCTTCAAAACACTCAAGTCTCTGCTATTAGATTATTTAGATAACTCATAACTATCGTCTTGTTCTAATTGAAGTGCAAACGAAGCTCATAGATAGGGCCCGTAGGTATTGTAAAGTGCAAACCACTCTAGTCATTGAGGATGAGAAAGCCCCTGTTCTTTTTTGTATGATATGCAAACCACAATTTTGAAGCAACATTTTCCTTCAAGACTTTACCTAATCATGGAGCACGAAGTGAAACCTTTTCGATGCTCTTGGATATCAAGGTCACTTCGATGTATTTTGATCTGGGTGAAATGATTGCAGACGTTAGCTAGTTTCTGACCCAATTTTCTGTTGCAATTGAATTCCACTTGACAGCAAATGAAAACCCTTCTTAGTTCTGATTTCTAACATCCAAAGCCCACATGACATAATAGTAGAGCACAAGGTTATGGTTTTTGACGTTGTGAGTTTGATGTCCTATTCTCCTTAAAAACAAAGATACACAATTTCTTATGTGTATTCTCTATTCTTCTTTCTTTGTTTGGAAATTCAAATGAAACAATAGTGTCACTCTTGACAGTGAGTGAAAATCCATCACAGTTCTGATTTCTGAAATTCAAATGAAACAACAGTGCTCATTGTGTAAGCAGACTGTTCGTCCAAGTGCCACTCATCTAATCTACTATTACTGGAGGGGATTTTAGCACATCTTGTAACTCCCAGAATCCCACTGGCACATCTGATGCTCCAACATGTTACGTTAATGTTCTTATATTGTTGCTTCTCATGACTCTGGCTGGCTATGTCTTTTAAGTCTCTTGATGCACCATTACTTACTATTCAGCATTGTTGCATCTAGCTTCTCGAAACTGTTGCTTTACATTTCTTCTTTAAAGGGTAAAGACTGCTAGAAGATAATGTTAGGAACATATTGTTTTCTTTAGAGTGGTACATATTACATCCAGACATATTCCATACGTTACATCACAAACATCATAACAGAACACCTTATATGAAACTGTTAAAACTTGTATGAAAAAATTCCTGGTACAATAATGTGACTATAATCTTGTCTTAGATCCAGTCTTTGTTGTCAGTATGGTAGGTCCATGTGCCATACATTTTAAATTGATACAATCTGAGTCATCCTAATGCACCCCAAAAAAATCCTTCGGAGGGAAAAGATTCTTGGGCCACTAAGTTTATGTTGAGTGAAGGAGAAAGAATGATACATCATGTTGGTATTGCAGATCGTGCAGTTATTAAATTTTTTCCAAAATTCACTGCTGCAATTTATGTAGCCACATCAATTCACACATTACTGAATCATCTTGTCATACATAGTTCAAGTGATTGGAGTTGGGAGGTATGTAAAAGAAATATGAAACGTCCAGTGACATTGATGGTGTCAGACTGTCAGTCCTTGATCTTAGGTTGATCCACTGTAATCTTTGCACATAAGTGCCCTTTCAGCCTCATACTTTTTACCCCTTGAAAGCTTTATGGGTCTTAGACCAATAATGCTTCCTATTCCTATAGCCTTCTTAATTTCTTATTTGTTTCATATCAAGTAGCATGGTAAGAATTTTTTGGCATTGTTGTATGCTAGCACAGTTTTATTCATGGTTGTTGATGTTCCCATTTTACACAATATCATCACAAATAGTTATATTTTTTTTCAGAAATTCCATGGTTATTGGAAATATGCTTCCTAAGTGTATTATTGCGACATTGCAGAAACTATGCAATTTTGCTACTGGCAAGTTCTTGAAGGTATACAGTGGACATGTGAACAAAGTATACTGCATCCAGTCTGCGTTTTCTGTTACGAACGGGAAGTACATCGTCAGTGGATCGGAAGACAACTGTGTGTACATATGGGACCTCCAAGGGAGAAATATTCTTCAGAAATTAGAAGGCCACACTGATGCTGTCATCTCAGTGTCCTGCCATCCAACAGAGAACAAAATTGTTTCTGGTGGCCTTGATAATGATAGGACTGTGAGACTATGGGTTCAAGATGGTTGATGAACTTGCAGAGAAAATGTACCGGATAGATAGCATGTGTGAATTTAGTAGAGCAAAGAGAGATGTTTCTGCCTCCCATGGATCACTCTCGCATGTATCTCAGCCTAGAGGGGAAAGTGACATTAGTTTAACCTTGCACTGCTTTGTTTTAATCTAAGCTGTTCTTCTAGATTCTGAATGTGGACAGATCGATTTATTAATACCCAAATGTTCAAATACGTTTATTTGATGTCCAATGTTTGTTGTGAAGTACTAGATATGAACCTTTTCGCCGTTCACAAAATTGCAGTGCTCCTGTAGATGTGTTGGAAGTCTTACGACTTCGCCTAGAATCTTTATGACCGCTCTGGAGTGTTTATGATCGATTAGGATCGTTTACGACTGGTTCTGAGTGCTTACGATCGGATCCGACCGCCTCCTGCATACTTATGACCACTTAATCACTCTACCGATCGCTTTTTCTTCGTGGTCGGAAACCTACTGTTGAGGTTTCGATCACTCTTCGTTGTCACTGCGTTGCTCTTCCTTCAGCTGCTCTCGAGTTATCGTGATCGAACTTCTCTACGATCACGTAGTGATACCGGCGATCACTGTTCACCGTAGTTGAAACCCTTTTCGACCACGTTCACTTCTTTTCTACGTGGTCGGAGTCCCTTCCGACTTCGTTCAAATCTTCACACTGTAGTCACAGCTCCTTTCGACCACTCGCACCGTGAACGAAGCCTTCTCGAGTCCTCACTGCGTGGTCGTAAACTTCTCAACATGGACGTAGCCTCTATCGACTACGTTCAGCGTCTTCACAACGTGGTCGTAGCTTCCTTCGACCATGTTCAACTCCACAACGTGGTCGTAGCCTTCTCCGACCACGTTCAATTCCCTTTGTTGCGGTTGTACGACTTCCGATCACTCTCAAACTTCCTCCGCCGTGGTCGTATCTTCTCCCGACCACACCTCTTCAGGTTTGCTGTGACCGAACGTCTTTCGACCACCTTTGCTGAAGATTTGCCGTAGTCGTAAGCCCCTATGACCACGTTTGTCGTGGTCGTAGGTCGTCTTCGACCACGTCTGCTAGTTTTCTCAAACACGCTCAGGGTTTGCTTTTCTCTCCTTTATTACTCGCCTCTGTTCAGCGTTTTCTTGGTGTGCTGGCATGGTACATAAACTGATTACATGACTCCTCCTTATATACCCGAGTTCTACGACTTGCACTCGATTTCCGACTACGAGTACAAACTCTGTTTTCGACTTTGACTCTAATTCGACTACGACTTCGACTTTCAATTACGATCACGATATGACTTCGATTACTGCCAAAATTTGCATACGACTTCTAAACAAGATTATTTCTAACATTCTCTCCCTAATCTTGTTTAGTGATTTTCGATCATGCCGATCTTCCTTCTCGATCACGTTGATCTTCTCCTGCACCTGCTTCTTCGCGCTTCCTTCACCAGCAACTCGTTTCACTATTATGTGGCCTTACTTTCGACCACCATCCTTCACGCCGTGCTTCCTCCCACCACCTTGGGATCCATGCTCCAGGCTTACGACTGCCTTCTCTTGTTTGCGTGAGAGCTCCTTCCGAGCTTCTGTCTGTTTCGACTTTGCTTACATCATGAGGTCTGTACAGACCACTCATGCTTTTGCTGCTTCGACCCCCCTGTGCGTCAGTTGCGCCTGTCACGACTACTCTTTCCTCCCCTGCGCGTCCGAAGATGACTGCACGCGAGTGGGCTACGACTTAGTTTGTTGCATCTGGTCGGTATCGACCACTCGGGCCGATGTTTCTGAGAAAACTCACCGACACTCTCAGTTTCTCCCATGATCAGGCGATCAAATTGTCTCTTCGGTACCTGTGCTCTTGCTTTCTTGACACGATCCTCTCCAATGCGCATCTCCTTGATTGCTTCCCATGCTTCCTTCACAGTCTCCTTCTCTGCGATGGTCATCATGACCTCGTCGGGGACAGCCTGTGATATGACGTCCAGAGCACCCTGGTCCTTCTCCTCTTCGACCGATGCATCTCCTTCAATTGCCGCCCATACTCCCAGAGATCGCATGATGATCTTCATCTTCACAGCCCATAAGCCGTAATTGGTGTCAGTCAGCACAGGGAATTGGATCGGTACCAATCCCCCTCTCGACGATGCTCGCGGTGGAGACGGCGGCTTCTTTTCGCTGGAGCTCTCGCCAGCCGCGTCTTTCTTCTCTACAGCCTTGGGCAGCTCCATGGTGAGGATCTCGTTGACTTTTTTGGGGTTCGCCTGGATGTCGTGTCCGGAGACGAGGAAGCCCAGGAGCTTCCCCGCTTGCACGCCGAAGACGCACTTGTCCGGGTTGAGCTTGATGCCCGCTCTCCTAAGGTTGTCGAAGGTCTCTTGAAGATCCTGAGCGTGGGAGGCGAGCTGCCTGGTTTTAACGACCACATCATCGACGTAAGCTTCCACGTTCCTCTCAAGCTGGGATGCCAGCGCCAGCGCGACGAGGCGGGTGAAGGTGGCCCCCGCATTCTTCAGGCCGAAGGCCATCCTGATGAAACGGTATGTCCCTACCGGCGCATAGAGCTTGCTGCACATGGGCCACCACCGGAGGCTCCGCTTCTAGGGCTCTATCCCTGGCGACGCTCTGACGGAGCGCCGCAATGGTGGTGCATGCCCGCGTGTAGTGATCACCTCGGCCATGCACCTCGCACCACATACCGTAGCACTGTTCTTCTTGCTCTGCACGGGGTCTATCATCATGACGCCGGCCGCGTCCTCGCCCTCGGCCTCGGCGACCTCGTCCGCGACCGGCGGGGGCACTGTCCTCAGAGCCGCCATCGATGTCGAAGACATAGCGGGCCCTCTGGGATCTACGTTGGTTACGCTTGGGCTTGGATGGAGGATCCTTACGCTCGGGGCGTCCTTCGAAGACTCTTGCTTGCGCTTGGTGACGCCCTTTGAGGAGTCCTTCTTCGATGAGTCTTTGTTCTTCGACGAGTCCTCCGCTTGATTGGTGTCGGAGTCAACGTTCTGATTTCTTTTCACCTTACTTGAGTTTAGACGGCAACACATCTTCTCAACGTCCCTATTCCTGACTCAACTCATCATCAGAGCACTGTTGATTCATCATCGCTGAGCGTTTCATCGTCTCGGAGATGAATGGACGGACGGAGACTTCGCTTTTTTCACTGTGACCGCACGCACGGAAGAACCGAAGGACAAAACGTCTGGCGCCTGCCTCTTGCTGCTTTAGAATGCGCCAGAACCGAAGGACCGAGCGAAGACATACTTGTTGTCCTCTGCGCTTCGGAGACGGCGAAATGTGATGGGAGAACACGCCGGAACAGGGGGCACCGAGACTGCGTGCGATACCTCAGGAGCACTGCGCGAGATGCGCTGAAACGGAATCGCTGAGACGATTTTTTCCAACGACTTGGTTCTCGTCTGATCACCTAGGTTCTAATACCACTTGTTAATTTTATTTCAAAATAAAACACACACATCGCAAATAAACTAAGAGAACACAAGAGAATTTCTGAATTTCTCTATTCTCTTACTTGCTCTCCTTTTTTCTTTACTTCTGTTCTTCTGCTTACAAAACTGACTACAAGTGTTCTAAATATATAGGCTAATACTCTTATACTAGCATACGTATTCGGATTTCAAGTTAGGCATAATTTTAACTTGAGTTACACATGAAGACGGACTCTACTCCGTCTTAAACTCTAAATCAAGATTATTTCTAACAAGATGTTTGCACTAACTCATTTTCTGGAAGCATTCGTTGGTTGTTAGCATGGAGGAGCTCATTTGCTCAAGCAAAGAATATCCCATCTGAGGGGAGCAAAGTCGGGACAAAAACATTGACTTGGCATTCCACCGATTCCCTTCAGGGGGGGTCCATGAGATCTGCAAATTGCTGATACGGCAAAAGCTTCTCCACGGGAGAAAGTGAAGAGGCAACCACTGGAACAGGCCAGTCCCTGCTCAATTTCCTTCTCATGATCTCCTAAGATACTTAAACCATTTACGGTACACACCATTTCTCCTTCTTCTTCTTTTTCTGTTCAATCGGCTCGTGGTATAATGGCGATGCCCTAACTGACACCCTCTTAATTTCACGACATTTGGATGGACCTGCACCAGACCATGTAGGCACATATTCATGAGTGCGGCTCAGGTGCTGGGGGCACAGCACTTAAGTGCGTGCGGGGTGCCCCAGCACCCGCCACGTGTCCCCAAAAACGCAAAACAAATTCCGAAAAATTTAAAAAATACTTACAAAATCCGAAAATTTGTAAAAAGTACTTTTTTAAGTATAAAAAGTATTTTTTTACAAAATATTTCGGATTTTGTAAATTTTTTGGATTTTTGTAAAAAGTACTTTTTTAAGTATAAAATTTGTAAATTTGTAAAAAAAATACTTTTTATACCTAAAAAAGTACTTTTTACAAATTTTCGGATTTTGTAAGTATTTTTTTTTTGAATTTTTCGGAATTTTTTTGCGTTTTTTAGGGACACGTGGCGGGTGCTGGGGGCACCCCCGCACGCACTAAGTGCTGTGCCCCCAGCACCTGAGCCGCACCCCATATTCATGGCTGACCAGTGCCACACACTGTTCACCGACGGAAGAAGTCATTAAGCAGTAGTGAACAGGAACTGATCTCGACCGCAGGATCATTACGTGCGGATCAGCACGGACTGTCCTACGTCACACGCCGACGGTAATGGATTAACAAATAGTTATCACCTGTGATCTTCTCTCCAAATCAAAAAAAAGAAGCCATCGACGAGTAAGACTCGTGGCTTGTTTTGTTGACACGGTAGGCCCTGGCCCTGTCCATAAAGCTTAAATTAGACCTAACAAAGCCGGTATTTTTCTCTCTTATCGTTTCTCTTCGATCATAAGAAACTTTTGCGAGCGAACGAGCGCAATTCGAAACGCTTCTGCGTTGTTGTTTATCCGTCGAGAGATATCGATGGACAGTGACGCGGCACCAAGATTTTTAAAACCTATGATTAAGATGCAAGGGAGCGCAACGGGATGGTAGGAATAGAAAAGGCAGAGGCTTCACCCAGCCTCAAAGCAACTCTCTCTCTCTCTCTCTCTCTCTCTCACCCCTTTGCAAGCTAGGCATTGCTCTTTGCTTTCCCTATTTCAGTTTAGCTGATTGGTGTATGGAGAGGTGGTAACAAAGCAGCAGGCGAGTTGGGATCATGGGTTGGCTCCAGTCGCTCCTCACGCCGCTGAAGCAGCTCTGGATTCGCATGCATTCAGCGCAGAAGAGGAGTACGTGCCGCTCTCCACTGTTCTTCTTCATGTTATTCTGTTCCTGCTGTTCTTGTTCTTGCAGTCCATGTTTCATGTTCTGCTTGCTCTTGTTCTATTGTTGTTACTCTCGTTTATCGATTTTCTCTTGCTTGCCAAGATGAGCACTGACATCGTATGGATTGCGTTTCCGTTGTGTGATGATGACAGAGATGGGGATCTATATCCTGTACGAGGACGTCAAGTCCTGCCCGTGCGAGGACGTGCAGATACTCTGGTCCATCCTCGTCGAGTCCCACCCGCCGCCGCTGTGGCTGAAGCAGTGACCTATCGGGCTCCGGCCGACGTCCGTCGAGCACGGCGCACCGACGTACCGACGGCGGCGGCGAGAGCAAGCGACCGATCCGACCGACACGACGAGCTGTCGATGCACGTAAAGATGAGTGGTAGTTACGTTCACTTCGCCGTGATAGGAGTCCCTCCCTTCTGAGCCACGGAGATGGTGTGCATAGCCGGTGAGCTCCTCCTTCCCGTGATCCTGTCCTCTCGCATGTGTGTACTGTAATCCCCCACCGACACTGCGAAGAAAGCATTTTTTTTCCTCTTCTCCTTTCTCATTTTCCTTTTTGAAAGGGGAACGGCACATGTAACGCTCGGTTGGTGATCAGGGTCGATGGACCACGCTTGCCTGTTTCTTGTAAATACAAAAGCAAGAAGAGCAACGAAAAAAAAGCTATGTATATATGAATGGTGATATGGTGATCGGTGATTAGTGATGATGGGAAGAGAAGAATGCGTGACAGCGTGAGATAGCGTTAAAGATGGCTAATAGCTTCGTACAGGTCGTGTGGTTCGCGTGCAATGGAGCTAGGGAGCCCGGGAGGGCGCGCACGGCCGGCATGGTAAATGCCGCGATCCGGTGCGGGGTGGCTTTTACTGAGAAATCATGTCTGGAGTCTAGTCCGAATGATTTCTATTATGCAAGAGAGATAAATTAATCATAAAATAATACAAAAAAATATAAGGAGTGAATATAGAGAGATGATAGGCTTCTTCTTTATTGCTTTCTTTTGTTTTACCCAAATCTTTCATTTCGAACTCTGACTCCAGGTAAAAGCTTACTTCCTTTATATCTTTCAGGCTTCCAATGATATTCAAATCATCTAGATACATTAAGATTATACAAAACCTATTCTGGTATCGTCGTATAAATACACAGAGACAATCCTCATTGTTTGTGTAGCCTTTCTTGTATAGAAAGTCGCTTAAGCGATTATACCACATACTGCCTGATTGCTTAAATCCATACAGTGATTTTTTGAGTTTCACACTGTACAGTTTCTATTTGTTGTCTTGATTTGAGACAGGGATACCTTCAAGTACATTTATATAAATGTCCGAATCTAAGTTTCCATAAAGGTATGTAGTTACCACATCCATTAACTTCATTTCTAAATTCCAGTTTACTGACATTGAGATTAAGTATCTAAAGGTAATACCACATATGATCGGGGAATATTTTTCTTCATAATCAACTCTTGGACGTTGAGTGAAATCTTGTGCAGCAAGACTTACTTTATATCTTACAACTTCATTTTTCTCATTTCTCCTTCGAACAAATACGCATTTATGCCCGACGGGGTGCACATGGGAAGGCGTGCGGCTTACAGGCCCAAATACCTCTCTTTTATTCAGAGATAATAATTCAGTTTCTATTGCCTTTTTCCAATCCTCCCAATCTGATTTTTCTTACATTCAGCGAGCGATGCAGGCTATGGACTAAGAGAACACAAGAGAATTTTTGAATTTCTCTATTATCTTACTTGGCTCCCCTTTTTCCTTTACTTCTGTTCTTCTTCTTCTTCCAAAACTGGCTACAAGGCTTCTCAATATATAGGCTAATACTCTCCTACTAGCACACGTATCCGGACTTTAAATTAGACACAACTTCAACTTGAGTTACACACGGAGACGAACTCTACTACGTCTTGAACTCTAAGTCAAAATTATTTCTAACAATCTCTCCCTTAATCTTGACTCAACATACTCTAGTTTTTGTTTCATTGCATTATAAAATACCAGCGACGTCTCCACATGAAGCGTTCTGCATGCAAGCTACATGTAGGAACTCAACTCAATTGTTACGGGTCCATCCAGATGCAAAGATTCTAAAACATTGAGACAATCGGTCTCAACTACAACTTACTAAACTCAGATGTGACTGTTTTCCTCCTTGCTGCAGAAACATGTTCTGTTGCTTGATCGACAGATGCGCCACATGGACGAGCTGCTGAAATGTGATGACGCGCGGAGCGGATGCCTCGGGAGCGCTGTGCGAGACGAGCGCGAAACAAAAATCACTAAGACGATTTTTTTCAGCGATTCGGTTCTTGCTTGATCACTTAGACTCTGATACCACTTGTTAACTTTGTTCCAGGAGAAAACGCATACATCGCAAATAAACTGAGAGAACACAGAAGAATTTCTAAATTTCTCTATTCTCTTGTTTGCTCCTATTTTTTCTTACTTCTTTTCTTCTTACAAAACTGGCTACAAGCCATCTCAATATATAGACTAATAATCTCTTCTACTAGCATATGTATTCGGACTTCAAGTTGGACACAACTTTAACTTGAGTTACGTACAGAAACAAACTCTACTACGTCTCAAACTCTAAATCAAGATTATTTCTAACAACAGTAGTATTACATGATATATTAGTACATATCGCCCTGTCAAATTAATAGTTAAACTTGGTTTTTGGTGTTTGCAGATTTCTCCTTAGTGCGGACTTTTCGTGTTCAATGAGGTTAGCCTGTTTTAAATGTCAGGCTAGTGAAGCAGTAGCACGCCAGCGCACCACTTTCGCTTTGCTTCGCTGTCGAGGTAATTACGACAATGTTAGTCTAATTTGTGTTGCAGTGCTCATATCCTGTTGCAGTTGCTTCGAATAACTGCAGTTCTCTGCATGCTAACTTTACATCCTTTTCAGTCTTTCATGCCTACTTCCATCAACTCCTCATTGGCGCTCTCCCTCTTACAATGTTGTTGTATCTTACAGTGATCTTTGCTTCACCCACTTTTACATAGTTTAAAACCAGAGTTTTTTTCTTTTATTTTACGACCTCCTTCAAAGTTCCTTGAATCAGTATGTTGCTAACCACCAATAATATTTTTTTGTCTAGCATCTGATAACAAGATAGTACAAGCTGTTCCCGCAGCAACGCGCGGGGAATCATCTAGTACTGATGAATGTTTGGCCAGAAGATACAACTAAACTCGAACAGCATTGGAACATGTGTAAGTCTAACTCTTGTCAAGAAAACCACAGCAAATCATTGTTAATTATGGATATGTTTCTTCCTCGCTGAGCTAATTGTTGAAAAATTGGCCACGGCCGAACAATTCAGGCCTGTTTCACAGTACAATATTTAATATTCCTTCCTGGTAATCCATCTGACTCCATAACATGTACCCAGTACGTTGCCCTAAGTGTGAAATCCTTAGCTATTACGTCCTCAGGTTATCACATACTACATGATCTTCAAGCAAACAAGCAAGGCAAGGGCCGCACCTGGTGAGCGCGGATCACCTCGAACGTGTCCGCGGATCCGCCCGGGGCATCGGCAGGCGCCGCCATCTGCAACGCAGGCAAACACCAAGCACGATCAGCCAAAGCCATCACAGAGGGATTTCATCGAACGCCTCCCCCGAAACCACCCCCAAACAGGTCAGATTAGCGGCGGGGCGCCAGGAGGAGAGGCCAGCCAGACCTGGGAGGAGGAGGAGGAGGCGAAGAAAAGGCCGCGGCGGTAGCTCCGGCGGTTAGAGTGGAGGACGAGAGGCGGTTGTTGTGCGGGTGGGGAGTGGAGGAGGCTTAAGCATGACGGTGGTGGGGCCGGTTTTGTACGTGGAGTGGGAGGAGTAGGCGCGAGAGCGTTGACGGCGAGGGGGCCGAGGCCGCGAGGATGCCGGCCGGCCGGCCGGCGTGAGCAGGAAGGGCTTCATCGCGTGCACGCGCTCGTGTGTAAGTGGGCGTGCGGACCGGAGCCTCGCAGCCCGCTTGGCGGTCGCTCGGCTCGGCACGGCACGGCAGCCGCGGGCTAAGCGCTTGCGGCCGCGGCCGGGCGGAAGAAGAACGCTTCGGCCCGGCCTGATATTTTGCGAGCTCAGCAGGACATCCAGTGCCGGGCCGGGCTTTAATGGCATCAGGTTCATCTTGATCCAGCCTGATAGGATGTAGATGGGCTGGCTAGCGATTGGCCCATTACAACAAACTGGCATCTAGAGAGCAGTAGAGCACGATCGCATGAACGAATTCGGGCCTGACCTGAATGAAAGAATTAAACGGAGCACCCACGAGAATCCTTTGCTTACGTTTGTTCAAAAAAAAATGAAAGAATGAATGCATTGCTTTATGCGCGCGTCTTCCGCTTTGGAGGCGACGATTACTGCTGAATCCCTGTATGATACAAGTATCTGGGATTAACACAGGGTTGGCCAAGTTTCAGGGCTGTTCTTTAGGGCTTCTAAAGACGACTTTTAGCTTTTGCTGTAGTACATAACTTTTAAATACAGTATTTTCTTAAGATGAGATATATAAGCTAATTGTAGTACATTTTTAAAAAATTGCAAACGAGTATCTCTTTCCGTAATCTCTATGTAAACAGTCAAAATTCAAAATTTTCAGACAAAAGTCATAAGCCGCAGTTAAAAAGAACATGTACTTTTTCTCGTCAAAATGCATTCTCGATCTACTCCAGTCTGATCGACCGGTTTTGTGTTGGCAATGTTTCATTCCTACTTTCCATGGTTTGTTCGACTCCCTAGCCGGCTACCCCGGCCCCCGGGCAACATTTCCATGCACAGCACAGTACCATGCTCCCACGAGCTTCCAGGATGGAACGACGAAGGCCTCGGCGTGGGTCCTGGTGTCGCGACGCACGAGGAAACGCGGTTAACCACGCGTACCGCTCCGCGCACGCCGCAAAAGCAATGACGACCATAGCCAAGTCGTTCAGTCCACACTACCGCGTGTTAATAGCTGCTGCGGAATCTGCTTCCAAAGATTTATTCGTTCTACGGCCTTCCAGAATTTCTTCAACCACTGGCTCGGATTACTCCTACCAGGCAGGCTGGTAGGCTATTCTCCTCGAGAACATGAGCTGTTCTTTTGGTCACATTACAATCAGTGAGAGATTCTGATTTTTAAAAGTCATTTAGAATATGATGATTTTTGAACATAGCTTTGTTTTCTCTTTCTTTTTTACTTTTTTCTTTGTATTATTTATTGAGATATAATGGTATTTTTTATTTTTTTATTCTTCTTTCGTTGAAACTTTAGAAAAACCAAATAATTGCTATAGTATTATCTTAGCTAAAAGATATAAAACTTTAGAACAGACAAATGTTTACTAACGCGTTCGGTCGGTTAGCAAGCTGCAATCAGGTTGAACCCATTTTTCATTTGTACCGGAACTATCGGTGGTTCATGTGAGAGAATCGCACTGGCTCGGCGAATTCTCCAACCTTCCCCAAAAAAAAATTCAGCGAAGAAAGACAAGTGGACAGGACTCTATAAGCACCGTTGGAGCATCGGTGGCCTGGCCGCGTTACTAACTCCGACAGCTAATTCGTAGGGTCCATCAGCAACTGTCACGCCAGCTGTTCCCACCAGCCTGGTCTTCCCATGCGTCCCTAACCCTGCGCCCATGATCCCCTGAACCCCTGTCTCCGTGTGATCCGTGGTGAAGCTCATGTTTTCCCTACAAAATGATGTTTGATGGTGGTCCAACTAACTTTTAGTTTAAATTTTTTGTTGTGTGTTTTAGCTAAAATTGTATTATAATGGATGTTAGTTTTTTCTACAAAAAAATAAAGAGAAAATTTTGAAAAAAATGTTATATCGTTATGGACAATATAAAAGAATAAGAGAAAAAAAACAAAAACCAAAAAACTAAAATTAACTAAAATTAAAAGCTGATGTGTTTCAAGTGACTTCTAATTTAAATAAATCAGAAGTAAAAAACCGAAATTGAAACTGGTTAAAGTAGGACGTGCCCATATAAAACGGCCAGAGCCAACCATGTTGATGGCAAATAACCTAGAGAATTATATGTCTACACCGTACAAACTATTTTAGAGGCCATACAGAATAAAAGTGATTTTTGATGATCACCCAATGCTAAATGCAGTTTTTAGTACAATCTTGTATTCATGTTAGAATTTAGACTTTATGAGCACCGCACATCTAGTTGGATTTTCGTGTAACTATCACTATTGCCACGTGAGTCAATTTCACTTACATCATGAAAATAGACGAGGTAACAATGTATTTATTATCCTCAGTAGCACCTCATAACTCAAAACAAACATCAATCATCCGAGAAAATGCAAACGAAAGAAAGAAGGGGGTGGATGGTGAAGGAAGGGAAGGTAGCGATACATAGCATAATGCACTGCGTGTCTGTTCTTTTGGGTTATTCTTTTGGGTTATGTCTGATAGTTTTTATATACGTTTGTGAGACGGTGATGGACGACGGAAACATCGATGCAGAGGTGTGTATGATTTTAGACTCGAGAAGTCATTTAGAGAAGGGACTTTAAAAAACCGCTTAAAGAAGCCACTTCATTTATTTTGATTTTAAAAAGTCAAAGCTAAAAACCATTAAAAAAACAAAAAAAAAATAGGACGGATAATGCCGGAACGGCTGCCACCAGGCCCAACCCACACGGAACGCGGCCGGAGAGTCGCTCAGGCGCGCGTGGTCAGAGAGGATCCCAACCGCAGTGCCAGCCTAACGGGCCGCGCGAGCCACCAAACCCGCCCCGCCCGGAACCCAACAAATGGCCGGCCGTGCTCCTCTCCCCTCCATCACCCTACGACGCAACCTACCTGTCTTCCCTTCCCGCTAATATAAAACGCCCCCCCGATCACCTCCTCCTCCACCTCCCAAGCCGCCTCTCGCTCGTTCGTGTGCAGCATCTCTCTGCTCTCCTCTCCAAGAGAGATCTCACAGCCAAATAAACTAACCAATCCCCGGGCAGGTCGCTCTTCTTCAACCTCCAAGAAGTCGCAAATGGCCAGTCTCAGGATGAAGGCTCTCGCCGTCGCCGCCATGGCCGCCGCCCTCGTCGCCTCGGCGGCGGCCGCCGAGGCCCCGGCGCCGGCCCCCACCTCCGACGCAGCGGCCACGCTGCCCCTCGTCGCGGCGTCGCTCGCCGCAGCGGCCTTCGGACACCTCTTCTGCTAGATCTGACGGCGTGGGATGTGACCTGTGGTTTTTTGCCCGTTCGTCTTGGCTTCGATTTTATTCGTTCGGTGTGTGTTCGTGTCGTCGAGTGGAGGAGGTGTGGGCGTGTGTGATGTATGTATGAGTCGCGGTGGTGTGGGAGGAAGGTGTAGTACGCATTCTTTGCGGTGATCATGTACTCACTCTTTTTCGAATGAGACGATTTATTTGATTCTTTCCATCGTAAACAGCAAGTGCAGACATGTTATCATACTGGAGTAAATTGTAGATGCTTTCTCGTCGCTTCTGGTCTTGCACACGTCCATGAAATCTAATGGCGAAGATCGAAAGATACAATCATGCAATTGAACGCTTGAAACCACCAAAGTCGCCTGTGGAACGCCCAAACTGTCATACGAAGAATAACGACCGTCACCTTAAGGCTCAGGCGGATTAGAACATCGAATTGTTAGTTTCTGTATCAACCAATCAAGCGTTGCGAAAAAACAATTTATCTGGAGAAGTCTGGAAAAAAAATTGGAGTACCTTTATGGGTTGTTCGGAGATATGCGGGGTTTGTTAACTAGGTGAGGGATCCAAAGGTTGAAATTATTGAAGCATATATGTTGGCATGTGCTGCTCGTTAAGCATTGGTCCGCATATGAGTTGTGGTAGGGCAGCCGTACCGACTGTATCATGGCATGGTAAATTAACCAGTCTTTAGCTCATAGCACCGTGCATACAGTAAAAAAAAAGAGAGAGGCTGTACTTACCAGTATGGAATTGAACTTAGGTCATCAACAAGAGACCAAGTGGTACAACGTTGGGCCATGCAAACGGTTCATGCTGCAAGTGAAGGTCGATGATGTTTCCTGGTCTTCTAGCGTCGACGAGAAGGTGCAAAACGGATTCGCTGGAGGAGATGGAAAGCGATCAAGTTTTACGAACAGGTGTGGATGGCTCCTCGAACCACTATCATCGCCACGCAGAGTCAGGCGGCTGACAAAGCCGGTAAGTTTCAGGTTGGGAAATGTAGGACCAGCGGGACCCTAAACTCGGGACTAGGACGGCCTGGCGGCCTTTGCCATCTTTTAGGCCTAGCCTGAACCGCTTTCAGGCCACAGATTTGGGCCGACGGCCTCCTCAGTTTGTAGTATCGCCTTTGCGAATGGCCGGGGTATACGATCGACTACGCCGACGCCGACGCCGGTCGCCGGGGGGTGGCTAGCTTACATTGGATTGTGTTACACACTTATATCTATTTTTATACACAGTAGTTTCTAAATCGGATCAGAATTTATAAGTTACAACATAAATGTGCATAAAAACATTAAAGTAACCATGGTGAGAGAGGTAATATTTGGCGAAGCCGGTCGTAAATGTCTTAAGTACAACCTTAAAAGAATACAGGAAATTATCACTCACTTATAACCCTCTTGAATCTTTTAGGACTATCAAATTCTTACCTTATACAAAAATCTAGTGCTAAAGAATATCCTACTCTCCAATCTTCTCGTGTACCTTTAACTTCAGATGAGTAGCTTGATTGCGTTGTTGCTTCTTCTTAGGCTTGGTTGGTTCTCTATAGTCACCCTCTATAGTTTATATATTGACTTTTAGTCTTTCTTTGATTTAGAGTAGAATCATAATTCAAATTAGGAGTAGGTGTCCTAATTCTTAATAAGATTTATGTAATACTCTTTATAGCACATCTTTTATATTCTTAAAATAAGATATAGCATACGTTTTTAAATCTTAAAAATGGTATGAATCGGTCTGACTCAACGTACTGGAGCAGCAATATATTAACTACAATCTGATTGCGCGGCAAATCACCCGAATGACCCGGTTCGCGAGCTTGCTCTCCATGAGATTAAACAATTTGTGCCACGATATTCATAACACATATTCCACGCATACGAAGATTTTTCATGGCACTTCTACATCTGCACTAGTACGGCAGTACCAAGCTAGACAGACTTTGTTACTGTTACACGCAAGTATTACGTGGTAGCAACTAACTGACAAGCTAATCGAGCACAGCTGCATCACATGAACTCGCTCATCATGGTGAGCACCTGCGCCATCCTGGGCCTTTCCTCGGGCGCCCCGGCGGTGCACAGCATGCCGATCTTGACCAGCCCCATCGTCTCCTCCCCCTCGAGCTCTTCCTCGCCGCCGTCCGCGGCCTTGTCGGTCACAACCTCCAGGAGCACCATCCCGAAGCTGTACACGTCCGACTCCTGCGTCGCCCGCGCGCCCGCGCCCGACGCCAGCTCCGGCGCCGCGTACCCGTGCCAGCCTCCGCTCGACGATGCCGCAGCCATCGGCGTTGCCGCGGCGCCGCGGCTTGACGCCGCCTCAGCCGCCCGGTCCAGGAACAGCTCGGGCGGGCACCGGGGCTGCGGGATGGACTGCTGGATGTTGGTGGCGTAGCGCATGAGCCCGCACTCGGAGACGCACGCGCCGCCGTGCTCGTCCAGGAGGATGTTCGACGGCTTCACGTTCGCGTGCACCAGCGCCGGCCGCGCCGGGAACGTGTGGATGTAGTTGAGGCCCTGCGCCGCGCCGAACAGGATGCTCTTCCTCGTCGCCCAGTCCAAGTTTTTCATGCCTCCTCCACCTGCAGCAACGACCAATCAAAAGAAAATTTCTTGCATCAATGGCGAATGCATTTGGAACGAACAGCTTGCTGTAGTGAAAGATGGATTTGTGCACGAAAAGCACCATTGCCTTGCAGAAGGGACTGGAGGCTCCCGTTGGGGAGATAGTCGTAGACGAGCAGCCGCTCCCCGTTGGAGTTGCAGTAGCCCCTGAGGCTGACGACGTGCCGGTGCCGGAGCCTGCCGACGAGCCACATGTGGCGGTCGAAGGCCTTTCTCCGGCTGGGGAACTGCAGCGCGCTCAGACGCTTCACGGCCACCACGATGCCGTCCTCCAGGACCGCCTTGTACGTGCTCCCGGACATGCCCTTGCCGAGTACCTCGGCCGAGGCCTTGAGGAGGCTCTCCAGCCTCAGCTCCTCGCCGCCTTGGAAGCAGACGAGCCCACCGCTCTTATTGCACTTCTCCTCTCCAATCCTGATCTTGTCTTCCTCCTCAAAACAAAGAGCTGCATTGGAAGCATCCTTTGGGAACCGTAGCTTTCTTCTCATGTAGATGAACATAGCCACAGAGATAGCTAACGAGGCCGTGATAAGCACCGCATTGCCAATGCCAGTGGCCACGAGCGCAACCAGGCTAAGCTTACTGAAGCTTCCATTACTAGAAGAATTCGGACCACTACTAGTGCTTGTTGCTGCACTCGGAGATTGAGTTGTACTAGTAGTACTATTCGATGCACCATCTTCTAACGCATTGTAAGCATGTACACATCTTGGAAGAGGCTGGCCACAGAGAGCAAGATTGCGGCCGAAAGACGAGCTCGGGAACCTGGACAGAGCGCTGGAGATTTCTCCGTCCAGCTTGTTTCTCGACACATTGAAGCTCCTAAGCATCGGAACGCGCAACGCTTGCAAGCCACCATGGAAGTTGTTGTGCTCTGCTCTAAGAGTGACCAAAGAAGGCAGCGAGAGATTGAGGCTTCCACTGAGATTGTTGTGGGAGACCAGCAGGTGCCTCAAGCTCGGGCTCGTGGAGTTGTCGAGGAGAGGGAGAGGGCCAGACAGGGAGTTCCTCCTAATGGTGAGCACCCTGATCTGGGTGAGCCCAAGGAGAAGAGCCACGCTGCCTACCAGCGAGGCATTGTCCAAGAAGACGCCCACCACCCTGCCCCTGAAGCACCTGACCCCAATCCACGAGCCAGAGCATGGGTTGGGGCCAACCCAGGTCGCCATGGCAGTGGCGTTTGGGTTGTAGGCCTTGAAGGAGAGAAGGGAAGGGAGGTCTTGGTGGCCACCATTGGCAACTTCTCCATGCACAAGCACAAACCACGCAGGAAGATAGAAGAGGAGGAGGGGGAACAGGACCGCGCAATGGTGGAAACGAGCCATTTTGGTAGTTATTTTCTGCGTGTGTTCGACTGAGAGATTGAACCGAGAGTTTTATAGCAGAAGAGAAGAACATCGCGCGGGGCAAGTAGAAATTTTCGAAAGGCACACGAGTAGACGCGTAGAGCAACGACAGGCAGAGGGATCCAAAAACGAAAGCTTGAGAGTAGAGCAGCGTGTGTGCTGAGGAGGGTGAAAAGTGGGAGGCATGGGGGACAGGAGGAGAGGAACAAGCAGATGAGGCGAAGAGAAAGCAAACAAGTAGTCCTTTCTCCATTGGGCAGAAGGAATTTGGACGTGTTTGGAGAGGCCAACGCGTGCGTGGCTGCATGCATCCGTGAGCCGTGATGGTCGCCGAGAGATACTCTGCTTTATGGAAATGACCGAAAGGAAGGGAAAGGGCTCTCGGTTCCATAGTTCGTGGTTTCACAGGTTGCTGTGGAGGATACCGAGAGGGAATTGGCTTCAGGCGCCACAGTAGTCAAGATTCCGTCTTCCGGTTCCGTCGTTCTGGTTTCAATCACAGCGAATTCAGAGTCTTCAGGTGTCGGGTCATTTTGTGCTGGTTAGTTCTGCTGTAAATAACACGGTTTTAAGTATTAATTTAGCCATAATAATTATAAGAGGTATACCTGAGTAAAGAATAATGGCAAGAGCATAAATAAAATTATTGTGGGAAAATAATCTAATCTCAATTCGTATATAATTAAAATCATATCAACCAGAGCAAGTGAATGACAATGCTCAATTAACATATTGCTCCAATTGATAATTAAGTTTTATTTCTCTCAGATATCGGTTGCACTTGTATTAGAATAAGGCCACCTCGACATGAATGCTTTAATTTACTAATGGTGTGACATTAATACTATAAATGAACTAGATATGGAACTGTTCTAATTACCAAACAATTAATTGACAAAATATCTAAAAGATACTTGATAAACAACCAACAAGAAATAACAAGTGCTAAAAATTAACAACAGAAATTAAGAGACAACAAGCTAATTATCAAAATCGACTAACTCTTCTGCAACTATGATAATGAATCAAAGACTGCCAGCCAAACCAAGAGAGATCACCGACAAGAGCAGTTCAATGCCTACAACAACTCTATCGCTATCACACTATCCGAACATAGCCTAATCCTCATTGAGCAATCACAAGCTCACCGTTAATTATGCCAATTCCCCCAATACTAGTGCTTAATCAACTGAAAAGAACAAATGTGAATCTACTCTAGTATGGCATAATGTGACATATTATTTAATATACAACCAAAGGCACCAGAAAACTCACAACCCAGATAGCACTCAAAGCTATCTAGAAGAAACTCGATTATGCAAATCGAGGATGACGCCGACCAAGAAAACCTATCATCGCTGCTTAAAATGCAGTCACCAGCATGGTTCTTAAAGATACGAAGTCTCTTCCCACAATAAATGAGAAGTCAAGGTACTGAAGAATGCCACAAAAGACTGAAGCATAAAATCGAGTGTATGGAAGCACTTAGGAGAGCACACCCACAACAGGGTCTCAACCAAGATAAAGGTCGAAGCCAACCACACACCACCGGCCTGCTACCCTCCATGACCGTGTCTCGGCTCCTTCACGGCTCCGCCCTCACTGAGGTTGGTAAAGGGACTCAGGTTGCTGGAGATGAGCCTTGGAATTAGTCTACTACCGCCGCAACTCACCGAAAAGTCGTTGCCAGCCGGTTCCGATAGAATCAAGCGAGCAAATCAGAGAGGTGATATCAGATGGAAAGAGAGGAAGTGTTCTTGTGGTAGGAGAATAATAAACCCGATTGTAAAAGGAGGGAGATGGCTGTGCCAGCAACTGCTGCTGCCGATTTCGCCACTACGGCGGAGTGAAAATCGAATCAATCCCCATCTGTCGCGCACGTCCGTATTGGAGAAGCCGGCCATGCCTTAAAGAATAAGGCTTCTCCCTCACCTCTTATCTCTCTCCCTCTCTACGACAAGGGCCCCACCTCTCCTCTATTTTTCTGAAAAAAATAAATTGGAAATCCCCAAATTACCCTCAAGTCCAACAAATGAAGTGCTTGCCTCAAGTTGGGTCATGTTGCTCAGCCAGGCCTGGCCATATTTTCGGCTGCCCGGCACACGCTCTGACCCAGCCCAACAATGTGTGTAGCTGGGGTACTTCAGACTTCCGCTTCACACCGACACATGACATGGACCAGGTTTGGCTAGGATTTGCTACTATAACTACGCACTTAAATAGCAATGGACACTCCATACTCTTGTCGCTTGGATTTTTACTGTAACAACGCCTGGGAGCGTCGTCCAAAAAGAAACTCCACGCTAATGCAGCCCGGCCCAATGAGACCAACAGTGAGGCAGCGCCGCTGCATTTTTTTTCCTTTTGAGAGGAGATGAGGAATTTTTATCCAAGAGTAATTTATGGTTACTGCAATGAACACTTTGCAATGAACACTGCAATGAACTACGATCGATCGAGCACGTCGTAGGGAGCGTGGCGGCCGGGGTGACGAGGAGGAGGGCAGTAAGCTTGGTGATCAAGCCTGGCGCGTTCGACGCGCTCAAAGTGAAGGACACCGACGGGCGCGGGCTTGAATACTCCGAGATGGATATCTCTCTCTCTCTCTCTCTCTCTCTCTCTCTCTCTCTCTCTCTCTCTCTCTCTCTCTCTCTCTCTCTCTCTCTCTCTCCCTCTCTCTCCCTCTCTCTCTCTGCGCGATGGATTTCTGCGGGTTGGATCACTCGTTCTTTCCTGTTTTTCTTTTCTGAGATTGAGTGATTCGTTTCTTTCTGTTTCTGGTTTCTGGTTTCGCCGCGAATTGGCTTCAGGTGTCGGGGATATTGTGCCGGTTTGTTCATACTTTTTTTTCAGAGTTGCTATAGCTAAGTAATGGTTCTTAGAAAATCATGCATTGCCTAAATTTTTGAATTCTGCCTATTCGCAAGAGAGAGTATGAAGAGATACACTCGTGTGTGACTTTGATCGATATAGATAAATTCAACATAATATCTACTAAAATCAACTTATAGATCATGTTTTAAAAAATACATCATGTAAAAGCTAGTTACTGTAATATAAACTAAAAGCCATAACTCTAAAAGAACTTAGCCCAAGAAGACGTGGGCAAGCGCTGGGCTGGTCCAGGCTGAGAAAAGCCTTGTTTCATTCGGGCCTAAATTCGGTGGTCTAGCCTATCGGGCACGCTAAGTTGAGCGTGTACCAGGCCGCATGCTGTGCTTCATTCCTTCGAGCCTAGCGTGGTTGGTCCGGACTTAGTAGACTTTTGGGCATCATACTTTTGTAAGCCTAAACCCGAGTCTGACCCAGGCCTTAGGACGTGGTTGAGATGGAGACCGTTAGAAGTCCCGCAATTATCTATAACTATTTAGTTACGAAGTACTGTACATAAAAGAGCATCAAACAAGCATCTATTTACATTATAAAATTCAAACTTTATTACAGAAATACAGCTTAACAGCCAGGCTTTAGATACAATGGGATGTGCAAGCCCAAAGTTATATTACAATACAAAAGAGAAACCCTACAAGCGTGCCTAGGCGAGAACAATACTTAAAACCACTGATCATCAGTATAGTAAGGCTCTTTAAGCTCTTCATCGACATGTTCTTTATTATTATCTCAAGGCTCTTCTGTTGATTGTTTTGCAAGTAATGAGTATACTAGTGCTCAACAATTCACAAGGGAAAAATCCTAATTTAACTATTTGCTAAGATTTTTAAGTGATGGAGAATATACTGGTTTTAACAATGGGATTGTGGATGCACTTTTAGTTGTAAACATTTTCGAGCATGAAATAACAAAGCATTAACTTCTTAATAATAAAAGATGATTTCAACAAATTGATTACTCAGATTAAAACATAATGAAAACTACTTATGTCTTGCTATTGAAATCACCCATTAAACACAGTTTCATTTACCGAAAGTACGACATGTTCGAATACCATTTGTTATACTCTGCAGAGTTGCCCAGCTTAGCGCTACAGGAAGAAAGTGGGACAAAGGAAGGCGCCGGTCAAGGAAAGAGACGAGTTGGTCGAAAAAAGAAAGCGGCTTCCAAGGAAAGTTGCCAAATTAGGTAAGCATGGTAATTCAAACAAAGTCAAACAAAAATTTTAAAACTTTGAATTTTTTAGGATGTTTCACATTTGGTTGGACAATGTAGATGGGTGGTGCTCAGTTTGGCAATGGCTTATGCCTTTTTTTCACTGTAGTTGGTATATTTTTCACTGTAACTAATTGTGGCTTATTTGGCATAATTAAATTTAAAAAATACAAAAAAAATAAAAGAAAAAAGCCAAAGAAAAGAAATACGAAAAAAAGAAAAGAAAAAAAGCCAAAATAAACCAATAAGACGAAATAAATGAATAGTGAATTAAACGACAGAAGGCAAGAGTTGAAACTAAAACAAGTGGATCCAAGTATTATGGGTGGGTTCTTTTGGGCTGATGACTTATGATTTACGGCTTAAATATTTGATTTTTTGCTGTTCGCGAGAGGCGGTATGCAGAAGAAAATAGTCGTATGCGATTTTGGGCGGTACAACTGAACTCAGTACATTTTTTACTATAATTTTTTTATTAGTCTCATCTTAAAAAATATACTACTTAAACATTAGTTATTATAGATAGTATAAATATAAATCAACTTTAAATCTAAAAGAACATGTTCAATGGAACTTTTAGCGCGTCAAGTAGGGATGCAAACGGATCGAATACGGACGATAATGTCTCTACCATATTTGTTTTCATTTTTTTCCTGGATGCGAATACAAATACGGATACCTCGGATACGAATAATATCGAATACAGATACGAAGCGAATACGAATCAAAACAAATACAGTTACGAATATTTATCGGAACATAAAAACCCCTTAAACTATATAAACAAAATTAATGAAAACACATAAATATTTTATCTTGTTAAAATATTAATGAAATTTAAACAACCATAAGTATTTTTATCCACAATAGTCATACCATTGTACAGATTTTAAATCTTCAAATGACAGTTAATTTTTTCTAAAGTTCTAAATAATTCTTAATGTATTTCTACCATTTACATGTGACCAATAAATTAATTAAGAATTTAAATTTGCATGGCAGTACATCAATTTAATTGGTACAAGTTTTAATCTACTGACAATACTAAATTTATTTTTAATAAACATAAATATTGCTAGTGGTGTTTGTAATTTAATATGACTAGGGAACATAATGTCTAATGGTAATGGAGGCTTATGGCTTCGTTAGGCTAGTGGGCTGGTGGCAGGGGAGATGAGAGAGGCTACCTTGGGCTGGGCAATGTTGGGCTGAAATCCCGGATATCCGACTCCGTATTATCCGGATAATCCATATCCGTATTCGTATTCGCCGGATATCAGGCCTACTGTATTCGTATTCGTTTCCGACAAAAAAATCCATATTTGTTTTCGACCCAAAAATTATCCGAAGAAAATCTGATCCGGCACAATCTGTATTCGTTTTCATCCGGATCGATCGAAAACTATCCGATCCGTTTTCACCCCTAGTGGTTACTTTTGGTTGGTTTAAATTCTTGTTGCTTCGGTGGGCGCTAAGGCCTCGGAGATGACCCCGCTTGGCAGAGCACGAGGAATTGCGCTGCGCTGTGACTGGCTATGATGGCGTGGTCCGCTTAGTTTGACCCAACTGGCAACTGCCGCCGAGGTGAAATGACTGAACTAACACCCTTTAGGCATTTACGTCTGCTTATATCGGTTCCTGCAAGCTTTTTTTATAGTAAATAAATTTTTATAGTATCTAACTTTTAAATAGAATATTATTAAGACAAGATTTACTAATTAATTACAGTACATACTGTAGTGACTTTATTTATATTGATTAAAATCGCACGCAGGTTTCTTTCTCTTCATATGACTCTCTATACATTATTACTATTTATAAGCTAAATCTAAAAACTACCAGCAAAAGTTAATATAAATAGGGCCAAACCTTTGCAAAGTGTTTCCAAAGATCGAAAATGGGGAGACCGAATTCATGTGTGGTCCTATTTGTAAGATTTCATTGGATACGGCTTTAGATGCCGTCAAGCATTTTACCGCACCCAAACGACACCCCAGCGCGGCGCAGCCTGAAACAAGAGAGGAATCCACGCCAACAAGCTGTCCTTACACAAGAGCGAGGCATCTGTCATCCGTCTCTCTCATTGATCGGCCGGTCAAAGCCCTGATCATGCATGCGTCTACAATTATTAGGCCGCCTCCAACGGGCTGTCAACTTCTAATTAAAATTACATTATAGCACTAAAAGTTATTCTTTTTTCTAAGATATTTAATTAAAAAATAAAAATTGAAAAGCACTATTTTATTATCACTGTTAATAAAAAAGAATAACAGAAAAAAGCAAAAAATCAAAATTAAAAAGTCAACATGTTTTAAATGAAGCTAGAAGTAATAAACCGAAGACAAACCAGTTGAAGTAGGGCCTATGGCCACCAAACCAAACCATCTTTTTAGGTGGGTTCTTTTAGGCTGTGTTCAATATGACTTAAGCTTATAGTTTAAGCTTATTTTTGCACTATTCATAATTTCGTCTTTTTTTGAATTTTTAACTTTTTTAGCTTTTTTATCGGTTCTTTTTTTTCTTGTATTCGTTTGCGTTGTCTGTGATGGGCTAACATATTTTTTATATTTTTCAATTTTTTTAAATTTAATTATGTTAAATAAGCATCTGTCAGCTATAGTGTTTTTTCAGCCAGCTACAGTGTTTTCAGTCATAAGCTTTCAGCTTTCAGCCGAACCGATCACCACCTTAGACTATGCCTTATAGCTTAAAATTTTAAATTCTAACTATTTATGAGAGAAAAAAATATTTTGATCGGTACTGCTGAACTTAGTATACTTTTTATCACAATCTTTCTATTGATCTTATTTTAAAGAACGTATATTTAAAAGCTAGTTATGTAGTATAAATTATAAGTCATAAATTATAAGTGAAAAAACTTAGTCTTTATTAGCTACTAGTTATATACTCGTGCGTTGAGAGAATAAAACAATTAAAGAAGAATGGACGTACCATCAACTTAATCTTTCAGCATATTAGGCTATTAGCGTGGCAATAATCCACCCCGTTCGACCGGCCAGTCTGGAAGAATAATCGAGCTAGTAGCAGCAGCAGGCTTGGAGCTGAAGCCTCTGGAGCTGTCACTGGTGGCAGCCTCACTGGGAGTTGCACTGCACTGACCTGCTCAAAACAGCTTTAGTTTTTTATTTTTTTTCTAGCTTTCGTTCTTTTAAGGGACAACTTGAATGAAACACGTCATCTTTTAATTTTAATTTTTTCCTTGTATACTTTTTTGCTTTTGTTTTTTCTCTTTTTTATTGTTCGTAGAGATATAACAATATTTTTATTTTTTTTCTTATTTTTCTTTATTTTAATTCAATTAAATAATTTTAAAAAAACTAATAACCACTATAACATAATTTTAACTTTAAACTAGAAACCGTAGCCAGCTAGAGCGGCACCTAAATAATGCTGCCAGCAGTGCAGCTTCAGATCTTCTTCATAGGGATTGATGGAGTTTCAGTTGTGGTACTAATATACTAATAGTATCAGTGTTGCTATGGTACTCCAAATTAAAGTCCTAATTACGAGCTCCATCTTTCTGGCACACCAATATAACGAGAGTTCCATTTATTCAGCACGCACGATCGATCCGACTGACTGCTCCTAACTAAACATCTTCTACTGGGAATATCACTGCAACTGCTCCGGCCGGTAAGCTTCGATTCGATTGATCTCAGCTGTATCGCAGCTGGGCGTGCTGGCGACTGTCCACCAGCAGCCATGATTATTTCAGGGGTGTGATGATTGATGGCGGCCCTACAGCCATAGATTATGGATCTGTTCTTTATAGTTGCGGTTTATAATTTTTTGATTGAAATTTTCAAATTTTGACTATTCGTAGTAGAGATTACGAAGATAGAGATACTCGTTTGCAATTTTTCTATTAATTCAGTATAAATATACTTTTTACTGTACTTTTTCTATTAATTCCGTTTTAAAAAATACATTATTTACAAATTAATTACCGTAGATAGTATAAATATAATTTAACTTTAAATTCAAAAGAAACCCGCCATAAGAGACAGGACATGTGGTTCACTTTGACGTAGTACGAAATCACACTCCTATTAATCTCTCGGATTACCAACTGATACCATTCACTGGTAGTACCAACGCGAAAGCAGAAAGGATCGGAGGGCGCTGTAGCGAATCGGGCGAGCCGGCCGCGCTGGCGTTTGCACATGAAACGGCTCATCCGAGCGGCTTCCCACGTGCCGGCGCGGGCCTGACACCTTGGCGCATGGACGTGGTGGCACCCAGACCTAGCTGCCCTGTCCTGTTCGTACACCGGGTCTTCGTGGAACAAGCTACACGGCCGGCGTCATTACGGCAGCAACGAATGGGTGAACGGGCCGGCGGTAAAGGCACCTGTGGCGAGATACTTGTGTGTTACACCGACGCGCGCGCCGGGGGCGGGGAGGTGAGGACGGCCCAAGCGGTCTCTTCGATGTCTCTTTTAGATGTATGCTACGGTCTCGTCCCATAATTTTTTTGCTACGGTCTTCGATGGAAGATGCCCAAACGTCTGAACGGGGGATCCTCCATGAGCAGTGTTTACGGCCCGTGTCAACAACTGTGCAAATCGGGAAATCGAGATCTCATACATTGAAGAACGGTGTGATGGCTTATGGTTTAAATATTTGAATCCTGACTGTTCGCAAGAGACAGTATATAGAGAAAAATAATCGTATGTGATTTTGACCGATACAGCTAAACTCAGTGCACTTTTTACTATAACTCTAAGTATAAGCCAACTTTAAGCCTAAAAGAACACAGGCGTTACATTGACAATATGCTAGCCCTGATAAAACAATTAGGAGTTGTATATTGGATAAACCATTTACTCTACCGGTCATATGGGTGCTATCAGTCTAAGTATGCTTTGTAGTGAGATATCTATTTATTACCAAAAATTGATGATATGCCTTTTAGAGTTACTAAGAAAAGAGAGAAATACACTAGAAATTCTCACAAAAAACAAAACATCTAGCCCTTAATTTGATGAACCTAAGTTATAACGACTCAGATTTAAAAAAGTTCATATAAGTACAATTAAATCCGGCCCTTAAATATGGTAGATCTTAATTATGAAAGAACATCTGCCGTTAATCTTGTGATCCTTAAATTTAATTACAGATGATTTCTTTTAAATAGAACCTATCTTCCCTATCCTTGCATCCGAACTGCTCTCTACACATCTTTCTTCCTCTCCCTTATTACGCGAAGCAAGGACTAGGATGCCACGATAGTTAACTAAGAACTCTGCTAATTAACTCAACAACAAAAGTCGTTGTCAGCTGTGTGATCTCAAGTAGAGGCTGTGAACCATGCAATCGAATTGAAAACTCTCACGGTGATCCATCACAAATAATCTAATGCAATGCCATGCTCTTAGAGGCAGAGGCCAGGAGCGCTTCAAGTTAAGCCTTTCGCTCGCTTGACGAGGAAGACGTTAGCGAGCACCCTCTTCGACTGCAAACATGCCTTCAATATCCCCCAACCTTAAACACATACAGTGCCATAATTTACTCAGTTATTTGCAACACCTCAAGATGAGTTGGGAATGAAGCAACTTTTGCTGAGGATCTCGTTGACATTTACCGCGGCCACATGGATCTGTTCCAGCTTCGTCATTGCGGCCCCATGGATTTGTTCCAGCTTTGCTTTGGAGCTGTTGAACTGGCCGAAGAACCCAGCCTAGCGATTGCTTCCATGTGCGCATTCCATCTTCACTTGCCATGGTAGTGCACACTGTGATGCAGTAGCAATGAAATGATGCTCCAAGTAAGTGGAGAGAAGCACCAGGATAAGGAATCCCACCCAAAATTAATTATTTTTTAAAAAAGAAGATTGTGAATTTATTCTTCACAAACCCGATTAGGAAATTCAACTACCTAACACTGGTATAAGGGCAATCCCCAACCCTCGACCTTTGCCATTTCTAAAAACACTACCACATTAGATTTTGGCTGAGGTAGAGATCGCAGAGAGAAGACGTACGTGTCTCATGCACAGCACGTTGTCTTCACACCATCCAAGGGAAATATATGTAATTCGAGTGGTGTTATGTAGACAATTGTCTAGATGTGTGGAGAGCACTTAATTTAGTGGATCCAAGTTATAACGGCTCAGATTAAATAAATAGTTCATATAAGTACAATTCTAGATGATCCACACTAAAATTCACATACGAGAGGAAAAGAAAGATATTGATGTGCAAAACAAATGAGTAAAAGCCATGCATAAGAAAAATAAAAAAATAGCACTCGGCAAGAAAAAAAAAGGAGAAATAAAAAAGATAAGATCTATTCTGCATGCACACTTACCAATAATGTGTGTTTCACAACTTTATTTTTTCTAGAATTAACATCGATATGATAGATTCTAATTTAAGTTGAACTATATCAACAATTGGATGTTATCTATCGTACAATAAAAGCGTAAAATGATTGATTACATCAACTGACTGAAAAGAGAAAATTTATAAAAATTCTCTCCAAAATAAAAAGAAACAACTTCCCTTTAATTTGGTGTACTCTAATTATGTGTAGCAATCCATAACAGATAGATGTTACTTAATAAATGATAATAGTTTCTAGAAATTCTAAAAAAAATATCTAACTCTTAATTAGGTGGACCCTTCTTATGATTAATAAATCATAACCAATAATTTTTCTTCATCTATGAAAATGCGTATGAAATTGATTTACACTGTGATATGCATACATGTATAGTTAGAAAACTCTTGTATGAAATTAAGACATGAGATACCAGAGATAGAATTGAACTCAAACGATCCACATATATAAACAAATTTGCCTATAATATTCATTATAATTTGTATTTTTTAATTGTATTAATACAGAAACAATTATTGTCTCTATTATTGGAGATGTCGATTAAAAATTATAAAGAACAAGTATTTCCTCCCAAAAATATAATCTATATGCTTTGTTTAAACATATACTACTATACATAAATACCATAGATGAAATCAATTGTATAAATATGGAAATTAAATTGAATTGATAACACTATAAAATTATAATATTTTAATTCCTTCATGTGATTTGTAACCCTTTATTTTTCTATTGTAGTTCCTTTATTATAATCACATATATACCGTTAAACCAATTAAATATTTACTATTATAAAAGTGTGAGTTGGTGGTTGGTCTATCTCCCTCCTCTGTTCTCAGCCATCCGATTTGATTTGGACTATTCGTCTCTCTCCTTCTCTCTCTCAGGATACAAATGCCCACCCCTCCACTTTTCCTATCTCCTCGCGCATTCTGACCACCATTCTCTCTATGTCGCTTGCTCTCCAATGTTTGATGTGTGAAGTTGGTCAGGCAATAAGTTCCGTCTTATTATTTTTATGACTCCATTGTAACGTACGAGTCTAACTAGTATTCTCTAAGAATGATACATGCGCAGATGTGCAGACCACCATGCTAGTTTAATATAATAATCATACCATTTACAATATTTTGTTCACCAGTCTAAACGCTTATTCTACTATCCTCCAAAACTTATTTTGGCTAAAGCTACTAGAAGAGTTCCAGCAACCATAAATTTAGTTTTTTTTTTGTCGGAACCGTAAATTTAGTTGATCTTGTATACATGCTATATAAATGAGTTCGTGGACTATTGTAACCCAAACTTAATTTTACAATCCTTGCAAAAGAAACCGACACCATTGAAAACAAATCGATCCATTTGCAGCCAGAAAGTTATCGAAATGTAGCCGTAGCAATTACCCCCTCCCAGACCCGTTTCCTTAGCGTGCCAAATCAAATGGTAGAACGGAACGGAACGGAAGCAGCGGCCGGTTCACGTGAGTAATGTCCAGGGAAGCACAGGCTCACGTAAAAGCAACCGCTCCCCACTGCCGCACCCAGAAACTACCCTCTCTCCTCCCCGTCTCCCTCTCCCTCGCTCTCCTGCCCCTTTTTATCTCCGGATCTCTCACATTTTGGAAAGGAGAGAGGGGCCATTCTTCGGACCCAAGAGAAGAAGAGAACCGGGAGGCGAGCGGAGGAAAGGAAGAGGGGAGAAGATGAGAGAGATCATAAGCATCCACATCGGCCAGGCCGGGATCCAGGTCGGCAACGCCTGCTGGGAGCTCTACTGCCTCGAGCACGGCATCGAGCCTGATGGCACCATGCCCAGGTGGATCTTTCTTGATCCATAGATACATTATGTTCTTAATTTCGTGAGGCACTTCTATCGCGCGCTCCCGGTTCTTGATCTACGAACTCCGGTTGAATTGCCTCCAAATTATTGTTTCTTTGTGGTTTTTTGGGGTTATCTTTCTTGTTCTTTCTCGCGAAAAATTTTGCTACGGCGGAGCGAACGATGGGGGAAGGGTTTAGCTTTGATGGAACTTTCGTGGCCATTCGATAAATCTGTTCTGTTCTTTGCTTGCTTGCCATCCGTTTCTTTTTTTGCTTATTTTGTTCGTTTCTCTTGTACTTTCCGTTTGGGATTTGCGACGGGATTTTGCGGGAAGCGTTGTGTGTTTTTGGTTGGTACATCTCTTTGCCGGTTGTTAAGAGATCGCAAGAGCAGGACAAGATGCGCGACGTTTCTAATTAAGATTTTGCCGTAGTCTTAAACCGCTTTTGTATAGGAAATGGCCTTTTGATGATATATAGCTTTTAAACGGAGTCTCTTTTTATGCATTGTATTGTTTGATCTTGGTGCAGCGATACCTCAGTTGGCGTCGCACACGATGCTTTCAACACGTTCTTCAGTGAGACCGGTGCGGGCAAGCACGTGCCGAGGGCCATCTTTGTCGACCTTGAGCCCACTGTCATCGATGAGGTGCGCACCGGCTCCTACCGCCAGCTCTTCCACCCAGAGCAGCTCATCTCTGGGAAGGAGGATGCCGCCAACAACTTTGCTCGTGGCCACTACACTGGTAATTCAGCCTAGTTTTCCATGAATGTCGTTGGGGTCTTATGCTATTGTGACCGCGAATGTGTCTGGTTCTGATTATGTTTGTGGAATGCAGTTGGAAAGGAGATTGTAGACCTATGCCTGGACCGTGTGCGCAAGTTGGCAGACAACTGTACTGGGCTGCAGGGATTCTTGGTGTTCAATGCTGTTGGTGGTGGAACTGGATCAGGACTTGGTTCCTTGCTGTTGGAGCGTCTCTCGGTTGATTACGGGAAGAAGTCTAAGCTTGGATTCACCATTTATCCTTCCCCACAAGTATAACTTGCTCACGAATCTTTGTCTTACTGACATGGTATCGTTGATTTCAGAATAATCTCTGTATAATTTAATCTGATCTAGGCCTGTGTTCTTTCTGAGAGGACATTGGCTTGACTATCTGAGAAATAAATTGAAAATGCATGAAGCTAGGTCTTCAATCCGTTTTGGATAATTTATATAGAATATTTAAATAATTGAAGTGCTAAGGCTGGTGTAGAATTATTTATTTAGAGCTTTGATTAGATATGGATGATAGATCATTAATTAGGCACTATTATTCTTGCTCTTGTTAGTTGGGCAATGCAGATATTTATTTTTGGATCAGCCCAGCATTCTTCATTCTTACGTGGACTAAACAAACTGCTGGTCTGGCTGGTGGGGATCCACCTATATTTGCTTAAGATTATTAACAATACAAAATATTCGTATGTTATGCATCTTCTTTAGTAAACTTTCACGGACTACTGGCCTTCTTTATGAAGTTTGTAAATCATACACTGCACATGAGCCAACATTATCCCATAGTACTGCACCCACCTGTCCATGTGATGTGGGCCATTCAGCTTGTTCATGTGAGTAGGTTATCAGCATCTTAGCTGTTGTGGGGACAATGTGGGTAGAGATGTTGTTCGATTATTTTCAGTTCCTTCAGCCTATCATTATCTTTTCATCTTATGCCACTCTGGATTGCAGGTCTCAACAGCAGTTGTAGAGCCATACAACAGTGTCCTCTCCACCCACTCCTTGCTTGAGCACACCGACGTTGCGGTCCTCCTAGACAATGAGGCTATCTATGATATCTGCCGGAGGTCCCTTGACATCGAGAGGCCAACCTACACCAACTTGAACAGGCTGATCTCACAGATCATATCCTCACTTACCACCTCGCTGAGGTTTGATGGTGCTATCAATGTGGATGTCACTGAGTTCCAGACCAACCTTGTCCCGTACCCACGTATCCATTTCATGCTTTCATCCTATGCCCCTGTTATCTCTGCTGAGAAGGCTTACCATGAGCAGCTATCAGTGCCTGAAATCACCAATGCTGTCTTTGAGCCCTCAAGCATGATGGCCAAGTGTGACCCAAGGCACGGGAAATATATGGCTTGCTGCTTGATGTATCGTGGTGATGTTGTTCCCAAGGATGTCAATGCTGCAGTTGCAACCATCAAGACCAAGAGAACCGTCCAGTTTGTCGACTGGTAAGCTGCCTTTATCACAACATCAGTTGCACTTATTTTATGTTATCACAAGCACCTATCCACTTAATTGTTGGTACTTGATTGGCTAACTAACCGATTTATGCTGACGCCACAAAGGTGTCCTACTGGATTCAAGTGTGGCATCAACTACCAGCCACCCTCAGTTGTCCCTGGAGGCGACCTGGCAAAGGTTCAGCGTGCCGTGTGCATGATCAGCAACAACACTGCTGTTGCTGAGGTATTCTCGCGCATCGACCACAAGTTCGACTTGATGTACGCAAAGCGTGCATTCGTGCACTGGTATGTTGGTGAGGGTATGGAAGAGGGCGAATTCTCAGAAGCCCGTGAGGACTTGGCTGCTCTTGAGAAGGACTACGAGGAAGTTGGTGCGGAGGGCGCAGACGAAGAGGGTGATGAGGGAGAAGACTATTGAGTAGCTGGTTAATAAGTAGTTCGCTGGTTAATGATTTGCTTGTTCAGTATACTCTGTATGGTTCCATTGCATTGCATATTGCAGTTTTGTGTGTTTCCTTTTTGTACCATTCTAAATTGTTGTTAGCCCCCGGTTGGCCATGATTGTTCATATCTTCCCATTTTGGTTAGCATTGCTACTCGTCCCAAGTTTACTCAACGGCATAGTATACATGTTTACTCCCTTTTTGTGTCTGAAACGCTGAAACGGGGAAACAGTGAAAAGTTAGCTTCTCACAGCCACTGTATTGCTTCTAGGTTAGATTCTAAGATCATTAACCATCGGTCACCGCAGCATTGTTTTGGCTGGTTCAAGTGCCGTTACCATCTCTGAGCTGCATCGTGCTTTAGCAACTTGCAATTTGGATCGAGTTTAAAAAAATTGCAATTTGGATCTATGTGCACAAGACAGGATGGAAGCATGTGGTTCACGACCTTCATTTGGCACATAAGGCAAGAGATGGCTGGAGATATCCCCATGGTTTGTCCAATTGCGGTGTCCACATGTTCACGGGCTAAGCCGCTAAGGTGGCAAGTTGGAAGTGTTTATCTGTACACAAGATAGAAGCGAACGACCTGGCGCCAGTGTATGTGCTTTGGTTGGTAGGTAGCCCAATGATGCTTGAATACTCCCAATGAACGACCTGCAACTTACTGACGTCCACCTTAATGGTCGAGAATTCGCTTGGAGTAATGAACGCGACAACCCAACCATGTCAAGGCTTAACAGAGTGCTCACCTCGTCGGATTGGGAAGCCCTATACCCACACTCTTTCCTTCCATCTCTAGCAACCGCTTGTTTAGACCACGCGTCGTTGCTCCTTGTCATCAACGCGTGCTTCAAACAAGGTTGGTGCTTCCACTTTGACAAACACTGGGCTTCGCACGAGGACTTCCCTAGCATCGTCTCTGGCGGCTGGTCGCGTCCATGCCTTCCATCTGCCCCTTTTCATCGGTTAAATATGAAGAACGCACGCTTATGGCTGAAGAGATTATCTCTAGACTGGGAGAGGGCACAAGACAAGCGCACGCTTTCATCCCAAGAACACAGATTTCTTGCCCTGTGTTCGCTCAAAAGAACGTTGATCTGACAGAGATCTCGGCTGATCTGGTTACGGGAGGGCGACGCAAATACATCTTACTTTCATTCTCACGCGAAATTCCGCAGTGAAAAGAACAAAATCACCTCACTATCCCGCAATGGAAGTACTTTCCAGTCACACGAAGACATGGCCTTTCTACTGCACCAACATTTCGTTTCCCTTCTACAAACAGATGAGCAAGCCATAGTGGCGATCAGCCTTTAGGCGGTAGGGTTGCATTGACAAGACTTGAGTAGTCTGGGGCTTCCTTTCACTAAAAGTGAGGTCTTGCAATCTATCAAGGAGCTCCTGGCTGAAAAGGCTCCGGGCCCAGACGGATTCATTGGGCTATTCTATCAGAAGGCATGGGCAATCATCAAGCAAGATATCATGGATGTTGTACATGCATTCTTCTCTGGGAATCATCGAGGTTTTCACAGGGTAAACTCGGCCTTAATTGTGCTACTTCCAAAAACATTGCATGGAAAGGAACATGATGCATCATGAGCAACGAAGTCTAAACCTTACCGAGTTCCTAGGTCGCATCATGCAGGAACTTCTCGATTGGTCATCAGCAACGTACTCTAGGCTGGCAAATCTACTTCCGAACCAAGCTTCTGTTGAGTCGCTTTCCTCTCCAGTCTAACGACCTAGCTACTGCTCTGTTTTCTTTAAGTCTTTGTTATCGTTTTTGCTACAGTCTCCCTTCCCCCTCCTCTTTTGCTTCTGTTTTCTCCGGTTCTGCTCCTAGCCCTCTCTGTAACTCTGCTCAGGTACCAGGGTTCCGCTTGGTCTCCAGGCCCGGGATGTACCAACTCTCTTCTTATTGAATGAAATGTAATGCTCTTGCATTCAAGCACAAAGACGGACCATTGCGTCAGTAGTAATTGTGTTAGAAATAATCTTGACTTACAGTTCAAGACGTAGTAAAATCCGTCTCCGTATGTAACTCAAGTTAAAGTTATGTCCAATTTGAAGTCCGAATATGTATGCTAATAGAAGAGTCTTAGTCTATATATTAAGAAGCCTTGTAGACAGTTTTGTCCACCACGTGAGCAGCGGGCCGCGAAACTGCTAGTGCGAAGCCAACACAGTCCAGTCCAGCTAACCGTAGACACACCGGATCATTTGGGCCGGCCCATGCAACGCAATCTGCAAGTGTGGACTTTGGGCCAGCCTAACCCACAAACGCAAAGCGCTGCTCGGCCCGTTAGGCTGCAAAAAAAAAAAGCTAAACCTGGCCAGAATCCGGCCGTTTCCCGCGCTATATTTTTATGTGCGACACCCGATGTTAGCTGACACGGCGCACCAGCTTGCGGTGGTTGCAGCAACTGTTCCTTTGTCACGTTGCCTTCTGAGTTCTCACGTTACCAAAGCAAAGCGAGCACCCTGCGCATCTCAAACCACCAACGCCATTCCGACTCCTACGAAGGATTTTACAAGTAGCCGAGCACACTCGCCTGCTACTGTTGCCTCCATTCCCGATTCCCGAATACAGTAACTTGTCCCGGAGTTCTGTGGCTTATTGCGGAGTACCTACTGCGCAGCTGCACTTTAAAAAGCTCTCCTCTCTTCTTGTCCTGACGCGCGCGTTTGTTTGTGCCGGTGTCGTAGGCAGTAGCAATTTTTTTTTCTGCTCTCGTGGAGCTCAACAGACCGACACTACATATCGGTTTGGTTTTTGAACATATACGGCTCGCACCAGCGTTTATATAGTTTAATATAATAATATATGTTTAATTATACACACATAGAATTTCATTTATAATATTAATATAAATGCATAGTAGTGGGATCAAATATAACATATAGTTCAATAAATTTAACAGATGATATTATCAATTCTATCAGTATGACTGGTATTGTCTGGGGTCGTACTAGTATAGCGGTGTTGACTGGTATTGATTGGTATGGCTGGTATTGAGGTCGGTACGGAACGCAGAGCTGTTCGACACCGTTTTATGTGATGAAATGGTACATACTAGTCATATTGGTCGGTACCGAAATGGTATTGATAAGTTTGGCTCAACCAAAGTTGCAACTTGCGAGTTGCAACCAAACCAATTACTCTGCTAAATAGGACTTTGGACAGGCCTGATATTTTTATCAGTTCTTCCGTCTTCTATTGCAAGTGAAAAGTGACGAGAAGTTTAGCAACTGCCTAAATAATTTTGCCAGCTTTGAAATGTTTGGAACGAGGTACTCCAGCAAAATTTCGATAAGAAAGCCTTACAAATAAACACAATTTTTTGTTTTCGCGGCACCCTGTTTCAATTTTGCTCCTTTGATCACACACCAATCCGTGACGATCTTACAGCCATGAGCCATTGCATAAGAGGGTTGCACAGGGTTTTGAGCAATACAACAATTTTAATGTTCAATCCACATCGATACCCATGGAAACAGGATAACTTGCCATTTTCCGATCCGAGTTAAATATGAAGAGTTGAACATTTGAACTACGCTACAGCTCAACTTGATTTTACATAGGTAACATGAACGTAATGCATCAGATTTATGCATTAATTTTAGTTTTTTGGGAAAGCATAGAAGCGCTAATCTTATCTTAAATGAACAATGATTTGCTACGCCGCACAGAAATTTTTGAACATTTTTGCACAAAAATTCCTCAACTGCAACGAGTAGAGACCCTCTTCCTCTTCACACTGCACTGCCTGGCCGCAGCAAAAACGAAGTTAACTTACACACACACATACACCTGATGCTTCTTCCCCGACACCCAGGAGGCAAAAGAGCAAGAACGATGACGACGACGTACGTACTCGCGCCGACCGACGGCGGCCGGAGCGAAGCGAAACTAGTGGCACAGCGGCGAGAGATCCCAGAGCGGGTCGCAGGCGGACACGTCGAACACCCTGTCGAAGTACTCTTGCAGGCCGTTCATGGCGTACAGCGAAGCCGAGATCCGCCGCTCCACCTTTATCCGCTCGAACTCCGCCATCTCTGCCGGCGCCGAGGCGCTGGTCTCCTCTGGCAATGCCGCTGGTGGCGTGCAGCCGTCGATGGCGGCGAAGCCGTCCAGTGCCGGGAATTGGCCGAACGCCGAGTCAAACATCCAAGAATCGAACTCATGGGCGCCCAAGGGGGCGAAATCCGGCCTGTACACCTCGCTGACGTCTATTGCGCCGCCACCTTGCTTCATGGCGTCGTCACAGCTGACCGTGCTGCTGCTGCAGCTACTAGAGCCACCACAAGTACCATGCAAGCTATTACTATTGCTATGGCCATCGCTATTACTTGTGGTGGTTGTGGCGGGAGTGGTCGGCGTCGAGGACTCGTGCTTCGAGGAGCCCGAGCTCGTCGTGGACGCGGCGGCTGACTTGGCCTTCTTGAGCTTCTTGTGGTGGAGGAGCCCGCGGATGCGGACGGCGAGGGGGCAGTTCGGGGAGATGCGTGGCGCGAAGTTGGTGCGGGCTTCGGCGCCGCGGAGGAGGCGGGCGGCCTCGTCGTAGGCGCGCGCGGCTGCCTCGGCGGTCTCGAAGGTGCCGAGCCACATGCGGATCTTCTGTGTGGTGTCCTTGATCTCGGCCACCCACCGGCCCGACGGCCGCTGCCGCACGCCGACGAACTTGCTGTGGCTGCTGCTGCCCTTCTTCCTGCCCCGCGGCTTGGTGGGCTTGGCCTGGGCGGCGGCCTCTTGCTGGTAATAGTAGCAGTAGTCCTGGACCTGGAGCACTGGGGGTTGCACTTGGAAGTGGAGCTCCATGTGAGCTTGCTTGGCTAGCTTGTGCTTGGCTTTTGATGGTTGGAGAGGTAGGAGAGAGAGGAGACAGGTGTCTGTCAAGTGTTTGCACTGCTTGCTTGGTGGTGTGCATCTGGCACAACAGGATGATTTATAGAGGATTTGAGGGCGCGGTGCATGGCTGGGTTTTCAGCCAGGAGGAATGTATTGGTGGTGCCTGTGGGGTAACTTTCAGGGTTGGTCAATCATGATCTACTTATCACTTGTGATCATGTCATGTGTGTATGTTACTGTGCATCCATGGAAATGAAAGTATCTGCATGTTTGAAGATAAGCCACCTTGTTGAGATCTTTAATTTTGTCTTTTCAATTTGATCTGTTTCATGTGTTGTCTGTCAGTGAGCAATTTATCAGGCAAAGGTAATGTTTTTGTCTTTTTTAATTTGTTCTGTTTCATGAATTTAATTAATTTATGTTATTGTGGAATCAACTAATTGAGGTGTTTGTACTTTTAGTGCCTCACCACTATATTTGGCCTTTTCTATTTTCTGTGATTTTGGTTCTTACTTATAACACAAGCATGAAATAGTTATTCTTCGTTGATTACGTAAACTTATCCAATATGTCTGCACAATTATCTGTAATAAATTTAGCATAACTATATCATATGAGAGATATTCATTTTACTTTGAACTAGCAGGGTGACCCGCTCATTTGCACGGCTAGATTACATAGATGCTTGAGAATATATTTACATATCTTGTAAGCTATTTAGATTTTTTTAAGACGTCATGAGAATTGGAAATGGTAATATAGATGTGTGCCACTATCCATCACGCATGGATAATGTAGATGTGTGCCCCTATTCTTCCTCTATTTGTTACTCTTTTTCAAAATATATGTATGCATATGTACCTCTATTTAATCTCAAGCAATATGTTGATTATGTGTACGGTAAATTATCTTATTAGTTTACATGATATTAAAGTGACTTGCTCTCACACACATTGATGCACCATGAGCAACCAATCTTGAATATATCTTCCATCACACGTCGGCTGCCCCACCGAACTGTGTCTTTTATCTCTTCTCACACACATTGATTCAGAATTATCTGGCCGACTACGCTAATAGCACTCATCCATAAATCGGTGATGGGTACAGTGTCATTTTTTTGTTTTATCCTCTCTGCAATGGCCCCGAGCCTATTCCCTATGGTTACATTATCTCTACTCTGAGTTCTTTGCTCCTCTGCTTCTGTACACTTGTCCTTCTATTCGTATTAATGCATGGTGTTATGCAGGCTCGATGTCCTCTTCTACCATGTCGGTCACTCCTCTTCTTTGACGTTAGCCAACTCAACATTGTGGCTTCCTCATTAACCACGATGACCTCCCATCTTCGCTGATATTGATATGTTTGCTTTAGTCATGGTCTCTTCTGACCCCATTTGCTGTTATCCTCGTTATAAATATTATTTTTTATCAAAATTTTAATTATTTTTTATTGGAATTCGTATGCAAATCAAATTGCTAATTTTATTTAATTTATTCTGAATTTTAGTTATTTAGGGATTTTATGTTGGAATTTATATGGAAATAAAATTGTAATTTTTTTATTTTTAATCCGAATTTCAATTATTTTTTATTAAAATTCGTATACAAATCCAATTGCTATTTTTCTTTAATTCCTGATTACAACTATTTAGGGATCTTTCTTTGGATTCTTTTTGAAATCAAATTGCTAATTTTATGTTATCTTTATTCTGAATTGCAGTTATTTCTGGATTATAATTGACATTGACTATTTCCTTTTAATCTAGACCGTTAAAATGTGGATCCATCACAATTGGTGGTGTAGATCTTTTTCTCTTTTATCCGATTAACGTGAAAAATTATATCCTTTAAGAGCAAACATGATGCCTTCTTTTTTACTATTTTAATTATATAATAGATTAATTAATGGGATGGAGTTGTCTTGTCAGTTTCTCCTAAACTGTACGTCCATGTAGATTGGAAGCCATAGAAAGTTTAGCGAGAAAATGCTCCTACATTAATACCATCAGGAGGCTAAACTTGGAGCAATAGAGTCAAGGGGTCTGCCTCTCCTAATGATTTACTAGGTCTTCACCGACATACAGTAGCTTAACTGAAAACATTTTAGGTCACTGATTGGACGGGGTCTTCCGTAATTTCTGGTTAATCATCTAGTCTAAACCACTAGAAGGGACCTAGTCGTTGCTGCATGACAGCCTGACACATGGCAGAGTTTGTGAGAATGATGACGAGCAATTACGCTACAAACGGCTAAACATCAACTTTTCATCGACCCCGCGCAATTGAGTTTTATTTATCAGGTCGCTTGACAATTTCGCCATCAACCAAGTCTTTCGCCTTCAATTCACTAAAAAAAAAATCCTCCTTCATTGGATGAGGTAATCGTCCTTAATTTGCTAGTTCAATTTTGGGTACACTTAAAAGTTTATAAAAGCATCTTTTCTTCAGATATATGGAAATCATATATACACAGCAGTCGCCCCCGAACTGTTCTTCGCATTACCGCAAGAGAACACAAATAGGTTCGTATTCCACATAGGTGAAAGGAATCTCATTTGGGAGCTAACAGTGAGTTGCTATTTCACTTGGGATCACAAATTGTGTACCTGAAGAATTCAGGGAAGCTGCAATTGGGATGTTAACGCTATGATTTTACGCTCAGAGAAAAATCTAAAACTTTTAGTATCTTTCAATTACCTTTGAGCTTTGCAACCAAGTGTGTCAGAATCTCGATTCGAGTCTTAGAAACTTAAGATTTTACGATTAGGATCTTAATTTGATATAATCTTAATTCTCTTATAATTCTACAAAAAAAATGTAGGATCATGGTCAAAATTTGCATACGATTCTACCGATCCTAGTAATTAAATATAAATAATAACTAGTATATGTCCTTCCAATTGTAAAATTTCACCATTAATACATTCATATATATTGTTATTTTCAAAAAATAATCTTTCATTTAGAATATATTTTATTAAATAAAGTTCTTTAAAGTATAATTCCAAAAGTATATCACTATTAGAATGCATGGTGTATTTGAAGAAATGTATATTTGGTAGAATTAGGTAGGATTTTAAATTCTACTAATCGATCCTACATTATTATCATATTTAAGCATCTCCGATTCGATTTAAGATCATGATCCTAACAACCTTGTTTGCATCCGTTTTTTAGCTGGTAAAAGCTAAAGAACCCTTGATGACAAAAGCTTTCTCTAATCTCTACAATAAAAGAGACGGCAGTTATAGTTTAACGGAACAGGTCTTTTATTTTGTACGACCATAAACTTGCATTTGTTGGTTACCATTAAGCATTTTCTTCATCATTTGAGAAAAGGCACGCAATTGTCATGGAGCAACATGATGGAACCCCTCAATTTTAAAGGCGCGCCAACCTCACCAAGTAAAAAGTTGAGTTTTGTCAAATTGTCACTTATCATGTGTGACAATCCAAAATTTTCAAAAATCTGAATTTAAGTGAATTTCATTTGAATTTAGAGGTTTTTTAACAAATCCGAAAATTCCAGCCAAAACCTGCTTTTCTTTTTCGGAATCACACTTTCCACCTTGAGAAGTGCATTCTTACAGCCTATTTTCTCCCTTGTTATTACTTGCCTCACATCACGCCGCTGTTCAGGCGCACCCACACCGCCTCAACCCGCCAACGCATTCGGTCATGCCAAACTGCACCAGCACCCACGCTACCTCGCCCGTCACCACACACCGGCATTAAATACTGCCCACGCTAGCACCATGTCGTCCTTACAATCGATTTGCACCATCGCTAAACCACGCTGCAACCTGCTTGACACGCACCGCAGCGCCGCAGCTCACCGTGCCACCACATGCTCTCACGCCAGTGAGAGGCAACACCTTTCCCGCTGCCAACATGCTTGCCAGCTTCACCGCTGCAGTGTGAAAACCATGCGACCGTCCACGCCACTGCCCACGTGCTGACCTCGCCTCGTGCCACCCCTGGTGTCACCGCTTCTTGCCACCTTTTTAGCCGAGCTCCTCAACTATCCCCGCCTCTTTTAGAGCCTATTTATATTGGCTGCTGTTGATGACTTTTGGCCGCATCTGATGGCTTTTAGCTAAAAATAAATAGTAGTGGCTTTTAGAAGGAGGGCATGGGCGGTGGAAAAGTAAGGGAGTGATACGTGCACAAGATGGGAGCGAGAGGAGTGGGGTGTGTGATACGCCCATGACCCCTACCTTATCTCCAGAGCGAGATGAGGGAGAGAGGAGTAGGGAAGTCGTTTCGGAAAGCCGAGTGTTCATATTGGCGTCTGGGTTCTCTAAGCAAAACCAGAAGTAGAAGACAATATGAACAGGCCCTTAGCATCGTCACACACCTAGATCTACCACCTTCTCCCGATCTTCGATCACGTCACGTCGTCATGACCGGCGACCTATTTTTCCCTCCAGTGAGCCCTATTCCCAATTCCCTATCTCTGTCCACACCCTCAAATCGGCCTTGTCCTTGCCATCTCCTCACCACCACGAAGCTATCCCCTAGCTTCCCGTCTAGCCTTGCCACCCCTAGCTCGCCACCGCCGTGTGACATCGCCCTACCGCCCACAGCCACCATCGCCAGTCTTCCACAAACCACATGAGCCAAGCCATCACCACCATAGAGCTCCCCTGACCTCCTAGATGCTCGAGTCGCTGCCAATTTGGCTGAAGCTCCACTGCAGCTCCACCCTACCACTCCATGTTCCGACCATGCTCCACTATCGCCACTGCCCAAGCTGAAGCCCAAAATGGGTTTCCCATGATCTGTAGAAACTCGCCGCACCACCCAATTCCCTCATTCATCATCTCCTTCGCCGAAATCACTACCGCCATCGTCGTTTTCCTCTGCTTGGTCACCATGGGAGCAAGCTCTAGCTCGCTTAAAACACCAGCTGGGCCACGTGCCCTGTAGGCTAGCAAAGCCAACCCGGGCCAGTGCTTAAGCCCAGCCAGTCGAACCGAGCTAGCCTATTACTGTTCATAGCCCAACCCAACATTGTGCAGCCCAATAACACCCATCTGGCCCAACACTATTCATTCAACCCAAGCCGAAACATTGTTCAAGCCGATCCGCTATGTAGTAAATGGGTTAGCATTGTTCGCTCAACCCGACCTGCTAGAAATAGTACCAACCTAATATTAAGCACCTGATCTATTACTATTTATCCAAAACCCGGTAACCTTGTTTATATTCGTTTCGACCGTTTCGAGCCTGTCTAACCTATTTTTAACCCTGTTCGACCTAGCCAAGCTTAGTTTAAACCCTATCCGTTCAAACCCACCTTCTTTTATATCTTTTTTCAGATTTTTTATTTTGTTTTATTCCTAACTTGCATTCTGCAAAGCGGGGACTTATTTGTATTCATTCTTTTGTGTTAGCACCCGGATTTGACTAGTTGGCAAACGAAGAAAATACTGGAGCAATTGAAGTAGATGGTGTCAAACTTGGAGCCTACAAAGAATTGATTGAAGACCCTGGATAAGAAAGCAAATCGCATGTATTTGATCATATTGATTCCATATTATTTAATTATTATTACTTTCATTCATGCTATTTGAGCACTATTATTTACATAAAATAATAATTCAGAATGATATGATAAATAGTTAGATCCAACCACTAAAAAACCTAGTCATAATCTCGTAAGTCATATTCACCTTGACAATCATAAGTGTTATTATAATATGAAATCACCATATTAGTAAGTGGTAGATAAGTTAGAAAAATGTAAATGCTTTACAAATATTGTTAAGGATTATTTGGTCTAGTGCCCGCAAACTTTGAAATAAAGCTCAAGGTTGAGGCTTCTTGGTAAGAAATCCCTAGATGGTTAGATCCCTTGACCTCACTCGAAGATTGAGGCTCTAGTTTGGAATTGGTGGTGTAGTGCCAATGTGCACATTGTATGTGAATGATAGTCTTATATGTGACAAATAAGGACTAAACTCTTATGCCAAGTAAATAACACAGAATTCACTCAACCACAAGCTTAACTTATCAACTTTGTCTAATACACTACTTGATCCGATCGAATATCTGAAGGAGAGACCACTATCCAAGGGTTATAGGATGGCCCGCGTAACGGGGTGAGATGGAAGTTGGATTTGTTGTGCAACTTGCCAATTTTCACAACGGTGGATCCACTGAACGTCGGGCCGTGATTTTTGCATTGGCCAAGCCTACAAGATAGAAGTTAGAACGAAAAGACCAATGAAACGACCTTGTTATCTCAACTCAGTCGCACACTATCATATTGTGTGTATACAGCTTGATATTATAAGTCCGAGATATCTTGTATGTAAAGTTAGGTAACTCTACAGAGTATAATAAACGGTATTCGAATACACCATACTCCCAGTCAATAGAGTTGTGTTTCATAGGTGATTTCTATAACAAAGCATAAGTAGAATTTAGATGATTTTAATGTGAAAATTGTGAATGACAAAACCCCCTTGCTAATTAAATTATGTTTTACCATTCTAAATGCAAAGTTTTTTTACCAGCAAATTTGCAATTATTCTTATCATATTACAATCCGTGACTCTATCCATGAACACCTTGCATGGTAGAGTGGTAGTTAATTAGTCTTCTATGTGACTTATTGAGCACCTAGTGTACTTAAACTTGCTTATTTTCATCAGCTAATATGTTAAGGTTACGACCACACTCAAGTGTTCTTGTGGGATTTCATCAGTTCTTATTAATGTAAGTTAAATTTTGGGTTTGAACGCTCGTAAAGATGTTGTAGTTTAGCCGTTATGTCATATTTTGATCACGATAATCTTTTTTCAATACTCGGGAGTAGACATGGTATCTTTTCTATTCGCAACTGAACTCTTAGACTGTTACGGAAAAAAAAGACAATTTGTTCTTAAAATGGAGTTGTCACATCATGCTCCCATTTTATATGTTCGCTTGTTGATCGGGCAGTAAATTAGAATGCTAGAGCACCCGTATTGCGCAATTCTTTTATGCTCAAAGATGACTCCAAGAGGTTCTTCCTAATGAATCTTTGTTTTGTATCAGAGTTGATGCCTTCTTTGTCGCCGTCAAATTGCAGTTTCTTGTCGAGCTTGGTAGACTATCCGCCCCCAAACAAGACAAAAGACCACTTTATGGGTAGGAGGGAAGTCAAGAAGGAGCATATTCGCATCTCTCGTTTTAAGTTTTTTTGGGCTGCATTTTATCATGGTTTTGCTTCTAAAATGAGTGTTTATGTAAACAAATCGAATATCGATTAGTCGTTTTAAAAATATTGTCCTAATAAGTCGTTTCAAAAGACAATAGAAAAATCGTTCTATTTATATATTTAAAAGAAACTATAAGCCATAAACTGCAAAGAACGAAGTTCAGATTTATACTGGGAGCCGCTATGAACTCGGAGAAGATGGAAATATTCCGGTCGTGTTTTAGGAGCTAATCCTCGTATGACCGATTCAAATTCAATTTCTGATGTCAAATCTTGATTCAGGAAAGATTACCTGAAAGGTACCTTGAATATTTGTTTTGGTTGATTCCTCTCTGTTGACGCATGCATCTACAAGTTGCTTGTAGTTTAACTGGTTTGCTGAGAAAAACTCGAAACGAGGACCGTTTCGGACATAAACAAAACAGCGCCGAAATGCCTCAAGTAAACTAGAAAGGATTGGATTAGCATCCCAAAAGATGACAGGTCGCTAGAACAACTTGTTGGGACTTTGGAACAAACTGGCCCTGTTTTTTTTTTGTGGCTTTTAGCTTCAGCTTTTAACTTTTCTACAGTAATTAGCTTTTAAACGGAGTGTCTTTTCAAGATAAGATCTACTAATTAATTGTAGTACATACTGTACCGACTTTATTTATATCGGCAAAAGCCGCATATAAATTTTAATTACTCTATAATCTCTCACATAAACAACCAAAAGTCACAAGTTACAGCCAAAAACTATAAAACACAGCCACAAAAAAAAGATAGGGCGCTTAGTTTAGCTTCCCAGATATCGCGAATCTTTAGTTCGACCACAGAATTCGTGATGCCAGTTGTATGCGGACAAGGTAAAAAATGAAGACACCGTGGTGCAACGTGCAATCCTGTGTATCGACTCCAGGAAGTGTTACGGCAGGGCTTGTAGAAGCTAGTGACGGCATACGTGAATATGTGATGTGACCTGCCATTGATTTCTACTGGACATCTGTGAAGATGCAGATACTGCAACTGTTTAGCGTTGGCACGAAGCTGATTGCATACCTGTATACTTACATGGTTACATAATACCAACCCGGATTTTTCTCAATCGCTTAAGTATTAACAGTACAATTAATCAAATAGCACGTTCAAATAGCATGAGTATTATTAATCATCAACCGACCAGAGCATTATGTATTGTTGTGGACAACGAGAAACAACGCAAAACAAAAGGCAAACATCACACAAAAATATAATAATCTCATTACCAAAACTGAGGCAGCATCTGTTCAACTCAACCGACAACAAATTCCACCATTTTCCTTACACCTCTGATTCAGCACGTCCCAAAATCATATTTGAATACAGGATAATATACACACTACATCAAAACCATGTGAAAATGGCAACCTTCCATTTCCTTGAAGCGAGCAATGCATTCACAAATGAACTCACCCACAAATGATTCAACACAAAGAATCGGTTGACAGTGACAATGATGAAATATATCAAAAAGAAAAGCAGGCCTGAACCTTGCAGCAAAAAAAAACTATGTGGATAAGATGGACTGTAGCAGAAGCTGCTGCTGTGGTTGTAAATTGGAAAATGTCGAGGCAAGAAAATCAGGTGGCAAAGTCTGCTGGAAACGCCTTAGAAGATTGATTATCCTGCTGGTTGTTTCATCTGTAGCAAGTTCCGTTCCATTGCACAGCACCTACATAAAAAAACCAAATTAAAAATATAAGAATAATTTACAAGTACATCTGAGTAAAATAGAACGAATGACATTATGGGGAAGTGAAAATTAATTTAATCTTGAAGATCAGAGATAAAGATCTGCTGCTACTACTAGAACTAACAGTCTGCCACTACCACCTGACTAGCTCAAGGACTTGGTCCAAAGACAAATCAATCAAACAAAAATAGTTCACACCAAACTACGTGTACAGAAACCACTTTTGCTGTTACAGTTTCCTTTCAGCAAAATTATCTCATCCCATAACTGAGCATTTATGCAAGTCAGAAATTACCTCAGCAAAAATTGAAACAATTTTAGGAAGATATTGACTATGAGGTCCAAGAATTTCTGCATCCGACCTACACACAAAAACTGGTTATTGTAAACTGCAAAAAAGCGCCAGTATTGTTGACATGTTGCCAGTAGCGAGCAGATACCTCTCCACCATTGAACAAAGTTGATTGTGTACAACTTTTGCTTCAATCTTGTCATCTTTTATAGGCAAGCAACCAAGCCAGGCCGGAATGACCTGAGAAGCATGAATAGATTCAGTTAATATATCCAGGCAATGTTAGGGAATCTGCAACCAAGTTTCAGATTCTATCTAGTACGCATGCACAGCTACTGCTGGTTACAAGCTGGGTTTTTGAACTTATTAATCTACAACTAGATTTTTTTCTTTTGGGAAACAAAACATAGGATGGTAACTAGTCAGCAAACAAGAATCCGCAGCAACAGAACAGTTTCTTTTTGAAAATCCAAATTGTAAATATTTTCGAACACAGTCTGGCTAGTTTCTTAATGGCTTTGGGCAAGCATATTTTCAGCAGGAACTATCCAGTTCTGTAATTGTGATGCTAAGCTGTAATACTTGCAAGACATATCATACTCCAATTCAAATTATCCTACTCAATTTACACAAAAAGATGTTTTCCTAGCAGGATTCCTTCTTTCCCTCAGTTCAACAATGAAGCAAGGAGTAATTTTCTCTTGCATTCACTTGACAGCCAATATGTTAATGTGCATAAAAGTGCATGAAATTAGATATCACGAAAAGATAACCCCTTAATGTTGGTTGTATTATGAGAAACTGAAAGTGAGATTTTAAGCATATACCTGAGCTGCATCAATACTATCACGATGGAATTGACATATTTTTCCAAGTGCTGAAACAGCGTTGTCATATGCCATAATGCTGTCTGGATGCTGTGCTTCAGGATGACTGATAACATTGTTCAGCTTTGACAAGGCCTCTGAATTTGAAGGCATTAGATTATTGGGTTGGCTTTGAAAATGCATGGAGAAGTATTAAAACGTGTTGTATCCTCACAAGATTGAGAACTTACCTCCAACTAGAGGGTGAAAAACATGACCGCCAAACTCAGCACATACACCCAAACCATAGACAGCAGCCTAAAACGAGAAAGGATTTGCCAATACATCAGTGTCCTGTTTGTCTAATATCACAATAGGATGACCAATTATGGGAACATGAGAACATAAATGCGGACCTGCCGAACATCTGAATTCTCATCATTGGATGCCTCCAACAGAAAAGGAAGGTATGTATCATAATACCTGCACAGGGGAGAGGACGGAATTCAGTATTCAAGTTATACTTACAAGCCCAGCTTCCAAACTACTCGTTTGAAGGAACATACTTCAGAGCTGATTCACGACACTGCTCTGCAATATCGTCAAAAACACAAATAGCTATCCTTCTCTCCTCAGCTGTCTTATCTTTTCCCTGCAAAGTATAGATGTGGTACAAAATGAATGTATTAAATTGGAAACAAAGAAATAATGGGCACAACTCAACAGAAGCAGGCCTAGTACAGCACACTAATGGTAATATGTAAAGAACGAAATGTCTATGCAGAGCCAGGCACTAACTGCAAGTTTGCTTACAAGTAATCATTTTTATCCAAGCTAACAATATTTCACATACTTTATTATTTGGTGTCACGGTTTGAAGGTTTTCATACATAAAGAAGTCAAATTGAAGATAGGCAAGCAACTATCTTCAACAATTCTTTTCCCAAAACCATGAAAAATAGAAGAACAATGGAAACCAGTCAGGAATATGCAAAACCTATCAACAAAAGATTGCATCGTTAATATAATAAAACAAGTTAGTAATTTCCGAGATAGAAGAATGGAATGGATAATTGATAAAAGAAAGGAATATCGTGTCAAAGGGCACAAATCTAGCTATCACAGCCTTTTGACCATGTGCATTCTCTGAGCAAATTAAGATAAAAGGGAGAACTAACAAGGAATCTGCATACATATAACAGCAAATCAACTCCGAACACAGAAAAAAAAAGTGGGATTCAGTTCACTTACCAACATCGGTGTAACGTACACGGAGAGCTCATCAAAGAATGGCAAGAAAGAAGCTTTGAAGGTTTTAATCAAAGTTCCAAGGCACTCACCAACCTGAAAGTTAAAAAAAGGATAATGTTATTAAATCAAAATAAACTTCCAGAAGACAGATAAGCCCCAATGGGTATCATCCTGTCAAGACACACGGACCTGATCAAACACTTCCTCCTCCTGTTCATTCTCTTCTTTGAGTAGTTCTCCTTCATCAGCATCAAAATCTTCTGCTTTTGTTCTCTCTGACCTTTCTCTTTTCCTGGTTGCACTGGCTATAATAACATTCTTAATCTCATCCGAAATAGCTCTTACTTGGTTTTCATCAAGGAGATGCCCAGAAAGCTGCTCAATGAAAGTAACATTAGTGAGGAATCCAATAAAAGGCAAACACTTTTGAAATTAAGAAATAGTTAAGAAGTACATTGTGCAGAGTAGATGGTAGAATAATACATTACAGACCATCACTCTAGTGTGTTGCTTAATTGATTGATCTATTAAACAAATTTCTTTGTGTCGATAAAAAATACAATCAAAGTGTAATGGGTAACAGGCCAAATCAATCTGGCCTCAACGAAAAGCCTACTGCCAGCTTAATCAAAAAAGGAAAAAAAGTAATCTAGCTTTCCATGCAGCAATGACTCCTGCATACTTTATACTACAAGAGGATAAGTGCCTTGTAGTAAGGTGTTTGTTTATTATGAAAAAAACAAATTAGATGGTGTTACCAACATTTATAGCAACAAATTCCGCTATAATATATTGAGAAGTAATTTGTGAAATAATGAAGACTGAGGAGGTGTGAATTTTCTGCCTGTCAATAACATGGAGCAGTGCGACTTTCCCACTGTTCCTCAACATTACCAAGACAGGATTGAAATTTTGGTCCCAAACATTGCAAAGATTTCCTCACTCATCTAGTCTCCTTAGCATCCAGAAGCTAGCATTTAGACGATAAGACCATAATAAACAACTAACCACTTAGCGATATTACAAAACTTTTGCCTGACTGAACAAGTCCAAACAGACCCTAACATCATGGTGGATGCCCCTAATGATGGCTGATTGCAACTTAACTATCTGTTCATTTTTTATTTAGGACCTAACAATATTCTGAACAAAAACACAGATGAACAATCTAGGTCATATATTGTTCGTCCAACTGAACAAATTTCATCATCAAGACTTCAACCAATGAAGTGCTGAATTTTCTGCAAGAAAAAGCAACAGATATATGCTCCTAAAATCAGATGTTTTCTCAACAATGCATGAGTGCCACAGACCACCTGATCACCAAGTAATAGTATACACCATTACACTGCCTTACTATGCTCAGAGGGCATTATCATGTCATGCGGCCCATGCCATTCCATTGGCATCTACAGTGCACAAATTTCTGGCTACAAGAACTTTCCCCAAATAATTTATTCTGTTTCATTTACACACCACCAAAAATCTGGTGGATAAAATACATTGAAGTACTTATTTGACAACATGGGGATGGGGTACACAAATTTTGAGGACATAAATGTCCCATTGAAATTTGAGATTGAGACTTTCTAAACTAATCTCAATAAAGGCCAACCTTCTAAAATTATGAAGTAGATATTGTGACAACAAAAAGGAACAAACCTGCATGCACTCATTTAATGAATCCAACATGGATGAGCACATTTCTGTTTCTGGCTCCTGTACAGTGGATGAAAGAAATTCCAGCTGTTAGCATGGTGTGAAAAAAATTCATCAATATTATCAATCTAGACAGAAGATTTTGTATATACCTTGTGAAGCGCTTCAACAAGAGCTGGAATTATGTAGTCGGACAATTGTTTAACATAAGACTCGTCACGTCCTTGAGCCTGCCCCTTCTCAACAGCCAATTTTGCTGAACGTAGTAGTTCCGGCATAGCTGTATAGTTGTTGGAAAATAGTTAATAAAATACTAGTCTTCAGGACAAATAATTGGTAGAACATCAAAGTACCTGCAACAGCAGCTCTCCTAACTTCTTCATGGAAGTAAAATTTAAGTAGAGGAACCAATGTAGGAGCAACCTACATGGAATTTTGCAACCAATGACATGTGCTAGTAAGCAGCAGTTGAGGGAATTAGAGATATGGTGAATGTCTGAATGTGATAATAAACCTGATCAATCCATGGGAAGAACCCCTCCTTGAGTTCATCAGCATAGCAGCACAGCATGTTGCAAGCTGTTGCTTTCTCTTCCAGCACACTAGTCCGGATTCCTATTCTTTTGTCACCAAGGGTGATTGTTTCAATGCTGTATAAAAACAAAAAAAATAGGGGTGGTATTACAAAATTGATACACAGCTAAAGTAAACAATGCCCGCACTTTACTCATAGGGAAAAGGGATGATTAACAAGATATCATGATGATATATTTATAAACAAACCAAAGAACAAAAAACGTTCAATTAACACTCGGACATACATATTATGAGTTTATGATCATGAAGTAGCTTATCATAGACTCTGGATAATGGGGATTTAACCAGGTATACACAAGTTGTGCAAAAAAAGACTTGATCATAGACTATGTAAAATGGAACACCCCAATTTGTAAGTAGTATTCAACATGAGGTGGAAACAAAATTGTTACCATTTTTCTAAAAGTAAGAGTGAACAAAGCATAGATAAATTGTAATAGAATAGTCTCTGTCATGGTTTCCAGGATTAAGTTACCTATCATCATCTGATTCTATTTCATCATCTGATTCAGCTGAAGTAATTGTGACATCAGGCTTCAGCTGAGCAGACTGAAGCAGCGGTGGCATAACAACGCTCATGTAAGGAAGGAAATCCTGTCCAAGACATTTGCATAGCCTGGCCCAAGCCTATCACATGCAGGACGATTGTTATACAAATTGAAATGTCAGTAGTTTATTACGCTTAATTTATATGACTTTGAAGCATACCTGCAACATGTAGCTGGTTATTGGATCATCAGTTTCCATTGGAGTTCCTTGCAAAGCCATAAGTACTTCCATGACCTAGCAATAATCAAGTAGATTAAAAATCATTCCTCAATAAAAAAACTGCGGCTGACTAGGATGCAAAGTGAAAGTCGTGGCTATAGCAGCATCGAATATACACCAAGATCACTACAGAGAAGGCACTGTAAGCAATACACATGTAAAAAGTAAGCAGATGCGAAACTGACAACACCAATAACTACGGCTCTACCAAAATAAAAAAAAAACACTTTATCCTTTTTATACATCAAAGAGAACACAGGTGAACAGTACAATTCATTCAGAAACACAAACAGTGATGTCTGATGAAAATTCAAGCATGGCAAATGTGCACTCAAAAGAAAACTTGCCAAGTATTGCACCTAAACAATGTACAGAATAGATGTGAATTATTCGCAACAAACTATAAATGGAAGGAAATGCTAACCTGCTTTGCATCATCTCTAAACTTCTCCTTGCCCACGGCCATTCCAACCAGACTTATACACTCCATGGACTTGGCACGGAGCATCCTGTTAGACTTGTCAGTTGCATTCATTAAAATAGCTTTCAGGTACGGCATAACAGCATCATAGTATTTCTTGAAGTGCTCCTGCAAGAAAAGTAAATCAAAGTTTACCATAATGAAATCATTATGATCAACTAACTAGAAATCATAAAAACAATGTTACAATAATGAATTTAGCTATTAACTTCCACATGAACAGTTACCTGTGATGAATCGGCTACTGATGCTAAAGCTGTCAATGCTCCCTCTTGCACCATTTGCTTACCGTTCTGAAACATAAACATGAGAAGTTAACATATTTTCTACCGATACAAATACATAAGCTTAAAGCAACTGAAATATATTCAATGGAGGTAAATACATACCTGAAGAAGAACAAGTAATTTGCTAACAATTCCATCCAGGTATGGTGTCAAAATTTCGGGTGTGCAATTCTCACTGAAATTCAAGATAGCTGATGCAGCATGTGCCTATCAAGAGGGATAGTGACACAAGAAGTCAATATAAGATTACTAATTCATAAGATGCATAATATTAAATAGGTGTACAAAACTTCTGGTTCATGACACAGGTGTCAAGAATTGCAGGAACGTAATATCACAATGCATTCAAAACACCAAAACAGCATCTGATTCAAAAACGCAGTTTTCACTTTTCAAACACTGCACGAAGTTAATATATATACCATGCAAATCTAAAGCATAATAGTTTATATCATATTGATTCACCATTATGAACAGGTAGGCTTTGCACAGTAAAAATGAAATGATATCTGTGCTGTCAAAATCTAGTCAGGTTATACATGGAAAATTATTCAAAACAAATAGATATTCAAGAAATTAATATCAACATAATCAAGGACAGCAGGCTAGCAGCAATATCTGAAGAATACAAAGTTACTGTTGTTCATCACTTCCATACTGGTAAAGAAATAGTGAATTTAGTCCAACTAGCACATAAAGGGAATTAAATTACTTTTATCTATTGAAGAACCTTGTTAAAAGCCAGAAGCTCACATGGAGTAGAACGTCTGCTACACTTGGGTGTGCCATATCTACTTATAACATTTTGGTCCAGTATTTACTTTAAAACACAAAATCTCTAAATCCATGTTTAGCAGCAGACAATCGCCTAGTTCTCCGCTGACATAATTTCAATTAAGCAGTAAAAGCCATAAATATTTATTATAAATAAAATAAGGATTGTGAGTAAAAAGGGTGTGAGATCAAGTTTAATGCTGATATTTCAGCACTTACCTGCACCCGTGGATTCGGAAAATCATCCATGGCATTCGCCAATGCAGGCAGCACCTTCTGGTGGTAATGAACTTGCAAGTCTGGACCCAAATCCGTAGACAGCTGACCAATGGCATTAATTGCAGCCCACCGCACACGAGGATGGGGATGTAGGAATCCATTCAATATCATCGAAACCACCTGCTCCAAATTTTTAAGCATAACCTGCCAGCAATAACCGGCAGCTAATTAGAATATGAGCTATTTTGGTTACTTCCTCCGTATGAAATGAAGGAACAGATAGCATTTTTTTGGTTTAATGGTAGCCAAAAGCTCTTGTGCACATGGCAATTAAGTATTTGTAATTCCTTGTACATGAGGAATCAACGGAAAAGTATGTCATTCATTATGCCGTTGTCCCATTTACTATTGCCTAATTCAACATGTTAGTTCATGGATATTTTTCTTTTATTTAGTCAACATGGCAACATTAAATATACCTCCAGCTTTTCAACAAGCTTTTGTAGTAAATTTATTGCAACATAGTCAGAATGCCAGTACAAATATCAAGTTATCGAGCTAACCTTTGCACATCCTTCAGCAATCTGTGCAAGTGTGATGAGTGCAGCATGGTGCTTCTGCCACTCAGGAGCAGAAAGGTATTGTGGAAGCAGCTCAGATGCAATCGGCACAATTGCATTTCCACCAATTGCAATGGCAAGGCGGTCAAGGCACTCCTGCGCCACTCCATAGTTGTTCCCTTCACCTGCATCTTCATCCTCAGTTTCTGCAGAGTGCCAAGCAGGGTCATCCTCTACATCAAGCAACATCTGCATGAGCACTGCAAACAGCCTGCCAACAAACTGTGGTAGCCGCCGCATCATTCCTGGCGCCCGCTCCCTTGCCTCAGCAAGAGTAATAACAAACTCCACGGCGAGGTGCCTCGTCCCGTCCTCCAGCTGCGCTGCCTCAGCTATTTGCAGCATTGCTCCTACAACATCCGCAACCTGCCGCCGCAGGAACCTTGGCTCTGCACCAGCCAGCTCCACGAGCAGCTCCAGCGCTTCCTGTGCAGAGGCCTCCTGACCAGAGTTTAGGCAATCCGTAAGTGCCCTCATCATCGCAGGCAGCAAATCCTGCATCTTGTCTCGGTCAGCGTTGGTAGGCAGGCACTGAACGAGGTTAACTGCGGCACCCAACGCGGCGATGCGCACATCAGGAGACGTCGGGTGCGCCAGTGCGGAGGCGAGCAGGTTGTGGATGGTCATCAAATGGTCGATAAGCGATTCCGCGATGTAATCTGCAAGGCGCGCGAAGATGAGCAGCGCCGACTCCTGCAGGTTGGGCGCCTCGTTGCCCGAGGCCGCGCGGAAGAGGAACGGGAGCAGCTCGGCCCACGCGTTCTCCGGGAGGAGCAGCGCAGCCAGCTCGGATATGGCGTCGCAGACCTTCTTCGCGATGGGCTTGGGGGGATCGGACTGGAGCGCGGAGAGGAGGTGGGACTTGAGCGCAGCCTGGCCGGCGGGGGAGAGGTGCGGCCAGAGCGGGGCCGCCGCGGCGCTGGACGAGTCGGAGGATGGGGTTGGGGACAGGAGCTTGCGGAGGAGGACGGCGGCCATGGCGCGGAGGTCGGCCGGGGTGGCCGGCGCGGAGAGCGACGATGCGAGGCGCAGCGCGAGGGGCTCCGGGTGGGAGGAGCGGAGGCGGTGGAAGGCGGCCTCGGCGGCGGCGCGGTCGGCGTTGGAGGACGACATGAGCGTGGAGAGCAGCGCGTCGAACGCCGCCGGGTCGCCGCCCAGCAGCGCGGCGGCCGCGGCCTGGTCATCGGCGGACGCCATCAGATCGGTGCAAGCCTAGGCGGCGGGCGGCTAGGGTTTTGGGTGCAGGCGGCGGCGGGAATGGGGAGAGAAGGGTGGAGGGAGAGAGAGACTCGGGGCGGGTTTACTCTTTTAATAATATATATGGGTAGGGTTTGGGAGATGCTGCTCGGTTCGGGAGGGGGAGGTGGGGCAGTGGGGCACGCCGCGAGGAGGAGAGAAGGGATGACCGGAGGAGGAGACGGGTGGTCTGGTTTGGTTTGGTTTTGGTCGGGTTGGGTCCGGGAGGTTTGGGTTCGCATGCTTTCGTGGGATTCCTTGTCCCTGTCTCCGCTTTTGATTATTCCCGCATTTTTGGATTGACTTTATATTGACTTTAAATTTTAGCTTTTGATTTTAATTTATAAATAGTAATAATTTGTAGAGAGAGATACTTACGTATAATTTTTGCCGATATAAATAAAATCATTACGGTATATACTACAATCGACTTAACAAATCTCATCTTAAAAAGACACTCCGTTTCAAAACTATATATTGTAAAAAAGTAGTTTTTACAAACTAATACGAACATGACATTTATTTTCCGTAGCGATTTCTGTGTTGACTCCATATTTGGTATAGCTCATAAGAGTTTGACTAAAGATAAATATTAGTGGCTAAAAGAAGTCACTCTTACATAGAGATGATGAACGGTGGAGAAAGTGGGGGATAGATGCGTACGCGAGACGCGAGTGAGAAGAGAGGGGTATGTGATGTGTGCGTGAGACGGAAGTGAGAAGAGTAGAGTACGTGATATATGTGTAAGATGGGAATAAGAGTAAGGTACATTATGTGTTTGTGATCCTAATCTTATTCTCAAAACGAGATAGAAGCGAGAAATATAAGAAAACTATTTTTGAAAAGCTAAGTGTTTATGTTAGTTTTAACTTCTCGGAGTAAAAGCCCAAAATCCACGTCGGCAGATAAAGGCTCAGTTCTGCTGCCTGATAGTTTCCCCTTGGATCCACGTATCCGCTTACTGGCTGTCTTGTACTCGAATGTGAAAAGCATCTCATGTTACACCAAGAAAGCTCCATTCTTGAAACAACAAAATCAAATTAAGCAATCAATTGATAATGCACATTTGTCCACAGGGAAAAGGCGATCATTGACACAAACGAACATGTCCTTGAAGCACAAACGAATCAACATTACATCAAGACTTGATTATTTTAATCAAATCAAGCACTAGTACAAAGAATGCATGAATCTTGGGCATTTTTGGCCCTACTTGGTAAAGGAACACCAAATATAGCTCTCACATCATCGTAATTCTATTTGTGGCCTTCCTCCCCGAGTACAGGACTCTGGCGAGCTGACGTGTGTGCAATCATGCGGTCCGGGAGCGTAGGACATCGTGATCGTACGGTTCGAGAGCGCACCACTCGGTCACTATAGCTTCATGTGGCCAAGGAGTGCATGTTTACAACTGTAGCATCATGCCCTCCAGAACCGCATGATTAGCCGTCTCATCGCCCCACTGAAATAATTATACAAGCAACTAAACTTATTGAAAGGTTACACTCAAAAATTATAATTTTCAACCTTATTTCCTATATCTAAAATTTAAAAAAATCAAATTTATTTTCCCAAAAAGAAATTTGTACCGGCCGGTCCACGCGCTCGGAAAAAAATCTCGCTCCGACAACGTGGGTCCTGGCCTGAATCCGTCCTCCGCCACCGCGGGTCCCAGCTGCCCTTTTTCGTGCGCGCGCTCCTAGGCTCCCCGTGACAACCCTAGGCTGCTCCACACGTGTCAGTTCTTTCGTTCTCTTGTTCCCCTGGGCCTACGTGCAGTGCATCTTGTTTAGCTATATAATATTCTAAACCCTCGCTATTTGGTGTACCACTCATACACATAACCATATTAGCTCCTCTACTTTACATGGCACTGCCTCGCAGTGTCGTAAAGAACATCATTCATTCTGCAGGACTAGCCCACCACTAGCACACATATATAATGAGCAAATATGAGATGGACTCTGGATCGAACGATCCATACGGACCAGATGACTTCGGTTTAGACCCAAGTCCAGATACCTACGAAGATGGCAACGACCTCAACTCGCACGTGAGTGTATATACTGCATGAATATTTTCTGTGAATATTAATGCGATTGTTTATAGAATCAGTTGCATCATTAAAGGACTGGGAGGGCGAGGTTGTAGACGGCATTTTCGAACCTTTCTACTCTACGGTAAGAAGCACATCCAACTGCAATACATACAGAACAGTTCACACATTTTGCAAACATATGTATGTGGTGTCAATGTAGCAGGAGGAAGAGTATGCGAACACGTTCGGTTTTAGGAAGCCGAATAAAAGTAGCGCTCTCAGAGGTTCCCAGACCGTCTAGGGACAGTTGGCACCGTCTCGCGTTTGCGTTCTCATCATCTGGTAGGAAATTTCATTCTTACCTTTTACCAATTTACCACTCGCAGTAGAAAAGCTCCAAACAGTGTAGGACTGCCTTTGAACCTGTTATTTACTGTTTTGCTTTTGTACTTTCTGAGTCTTTAGACTCACCCTTGTTTTGTTGTTGTTTTTTTAGGTGACTGTTGAGGATATTATGCACGGGCAGAAGTAGCACATGAATAATTTTCAGTAGCACTGAAATGGCGATTGAGAGAATACGAGATAATAACACGCCATCCACTTCACTTTTTTTAAAAAAACAAAATGAACAAATAAAATGATACTAGAAGTAGCACGTATTCTCTCGCGCAACGACACAACAAAAAGAAAACAACACATCCACATAATTCTCACACTTTAGTTTGTTTAATCAACACATAGGAATGACGCGAGTTGCTTAGGAGTTGGGACGCGCGCGCGCGTACGTGCGGCTTGGTGCCCGGTCCTTATGGAACCGCGTTGCACATTCCAGGGCGCGTCCGGCACCAGAGCGGCTGGATGGGCTCCGCCCGGACCCCCCTCCCCACCATGCGGTGCCGCCAGTCGTTGAGCCGGTCAGTCGCCTCAGCGTACCGCTTCCTGCCGGCCGCGTCGCGGTTGCCGGACCACAGCGCCTCTGCCATGGCGGACGCCCGCGGCCAGACCCTGCTGTCAAGGACCGTCGCGTCGGCCTGCTCCGTCCAAAGCGCCACCTCGCCGCCGATGACCAGCCTGGCCTCATCGGCGGTGAGCCCGTACGCGATGTCGTAGCCGTACACTCGCTGCCACGTCTTGAAAGGCCCGCACCATGACCCGCCATTGGTGTCGTAGTCGCTGTTGGGGTCGTCGTAGATGCTGTTGTTTCCGACGAAGTCGCCGTGGCCGCAGTCGAGATAGTAGAAGGACGCCGACGAGACGATCGTGCGGTACCCGGCCTGCACGATCAGCTTGGTGTTGTTGGGCCCGTTGTTCCACGTCTGCAGGATGGTCGTGGCCGGCGGTATCGCCGACGCGCTCACGTTCACTGCCTGGTCCAGCAGCACGTCCTCCCAGTACACGGCGGTGCGGTTCTTGGACAAGATGAGCGGGTGGACCGAGCTGACGTACCGCTCCAGGAGCTGGCTCAGGGTGCCGCCGTTGGCGAGGTCGGCCTGGATCGAGGGGTCCGTCTGCCAGCAACCAGGGGTCACCTCGTCGGCGCCAGCGTGGTAGAAGTCGTCCGGGAAGAGGGAGGTGAGGTCGTTGACGACGTTGGCCACCACCTGGTACGTCTTGGGCTCCAGCGGGTTGAGCTGGCCGGCGCCCGGCTCGGCTGCGAGCCGGCTAGGCCAGTTGGACGGGTCGGGGAGCCAGAACTTGCCCACGCAGGACACCATCTCTGGGTACGCCGCGGCCCACGACGCAGTGTGGCCTGAAATAACGAGAAACAAATGAATCTGGGCTGTGTGACGTAGATTGTCCGAATCAACTACGAGAAACTGGGCCGTGTTATCACCGGGCTGTATGTTAGACATTTTGGAAACTGAGGGAGCAGCAGTGCATTGCAGTAGTGCTGAGCTTACCTGGCGAGTCTATCTCCGGCACGACGCGGACGCCGCGGCTCATGGCGAACTGGACGATGCGCTTGACGTCCTCGACGGTGTACCTCATGTCCTCGCCGTACGCGCCCTTCTCCGCGAGCGCCGGCTCGGACGGCAGCTCAATGGGGAACGACTGCGAGTCCGTGATGTGCCAGTGGAACACGTTCATCTTGTTGGCCGCCATGGCGTCGATCGTGCGCAGGATGTCGGCGACGGGGAAGTAGGTCCTCCCGGTGTCAAGCATCAGCCCGCGGTGCGGGTACAGCGGCCGGTCCTCCACGCGCACGCCGGCGGCCACCAGCAGCTGCGGCTCCCGCCCCGCGGGGCCGCCCCTCCACGCCAGCTGAGAGAACGTCTCGAGCCCGCGCATGGCGCCCCACGCCGTGGCCGCCGAGACGGCGGCCGCGCCCGCGGGGAGGATCTCCAGCGTGTAGGACTCGTCCGCGCCGTGCTGGAGCGGGGCGGAGAGGTCGGACACGTGCAGAGTCAGGTTCTGGAGCGCGGCTCCCCCCGCGGCGGTGACGTTGACCGCCGGCCGGACGATGGGCCGGTACCGCTCGGCGAAGAGCAGCTCGGCGTAGCGCTGTGCGGCCGAGAGGAGGTACGGGTTCCCGGACGGCCCGACGATGTGGAACGACGGCGAGACTGGCATGGCCGTGTGAGGCTCCGCCCACGACATGGACGTCGGCTTGGGCCAGACATTGATGGGGAACGACGACCACGCCTCGGCGCGCGAGAGCAGCGGCGAGCTCAGCAAGTACAGGAGCAGCAAGGCAATAAAGCCCTTCTTGGCAGCCATTGGAGCTTCGGTTTGAGCTGCTCTGCGTTGCAGCATTTGATTGGCAGATACTATAGATAGATGTATCTATGTGCCATTGGATGGGAAGGTTCTTTGGTGTATATATATATATTTGGCAATGTATAGCATTGTTCTTTGTGCTGTAACCCTTTGGTGCCATTGTAGTAAGCAGTGGTATTGGATGGGCTACTGCTTACTACAGGACTGCCAAGTGGCTCTTTCAGGGCGCCTTGCCGCTAGGGTTCGTCTTTTTCTCGTACTTTTGTCTTTGCAGAATGTGTCTCTTATCTCCGGCTTCCGTTGCGTTTCATACGATGCTGCCCTAGCTTGGAGTTTTATGTACGGAGTTTTGTAGAATAATCAATCCTAGAGTTTTATATTGGTCGAAGCAAGAGATTGTGAGCGTGTTATCTTGTTGTTTTGACATCGTTGCTCCAGCGGATGGCTGGATGCAGCGCGCAGCTGCAGCGGCGGGAGTAATTTAAGCAGAAGCAGAACGTGGAAGGCCTGCCGATTACATTACGGACTCAAATCAGATGTGGACGTTCTAACACACGCGTCTTCTTTTCTTAATGTGATTGCAGGTAAAGTACTGGAGCAGGGTGCTTTGTGATCCATTTGGTGGTAGACGAAGCTAGCTAAGCACTTCACGCCGGCCCTCGCCATGGGGTGCAGCTGTTCACGTAGCTACTGAGCATTTTTGCTTTCCAAATTTTTAAATAGGTTTACCTTCTTTGTTCTTTGTTTCAAAATTTTAATCGACCATACGGCAAACAGTCAAACAGTACTCTTTTTTTTAGAGAGGAGGACAGAGGAGAGAGAAAAAGGCGAGAATTACTCCATACTCCAAAGAGCAACGTATTCTTGGCCCAAGCCTATCTAGCTCTTCCTGATATACGGCCGAACAGGCCCGGTTTCACTGCTAAGTCTTGGAAGAGATTCTTGATTTTTTTTGTTTTGCATTTATGGAAAAAGTCCATGTACAAGAGATTCTTGAGTTCAACATAGATGAGGAGATGATCAAACAGAAGAGAGCACGATTTTTGTTTTGCATTTATGGGGAAAAATCCATGTACAAGAGATTCCTGAGTTCAACAGAGATAAGGAGATCAGATCCCTCGGTGCCCAGGACGTCCATGTTTCCTCCAAATTTTCTTGTGTTGTTGCTTGAATCGAGATATTTTCTGATGAGCAGAGCGTTGAAGGGGAGATTTTTGTTCTTGAAGGGGGGAAATGTCCCAGCAACATTACGAATTTTTGCTCTTGAAGGGGAAAAATTCCTTTCTTTTCCAAAAATGTTTGCATTGTGTGTCTGTGGATACGTGTGTATGAGAGAGAGAGAGAGAGATTTGTGGTGATCATTTTGGGAAAAAAAACTTCTTGCTGTAATCGTCTCTCTTGCTATTTTTGGTGAAATGTTCTCTTGGTATTTCAACATGGAAGAAATAGATATGTTCCGATTGTGTTGTCGTGTGTTAAAATTTTGACATTCTTTTAGCGCACCGTTGGACCAACAGATTTTTTATGTAGAGAGAGATTAGCTTGAATTGTGATATGTCCCATTCTCTCAATTGTGCAGTGATGAGGAATTGAATAAAAGGCCTTCTAAACAAATTTGAAGTGGAATCACTCTCTTTGGGGACCACCATGGGGAATCTCTCTTTCTACCATGTTAATGGGGCCCACAATGCACAATGGGGAGGATGGAATATCTCTGTCTCTACTTGACGAGGATATAATAATCCTAAATTTATTACGTCATTACATTCTTTAAATATCCCTCTTATCGATAAGAGAGATGTTTCACAGGTTGGTCGTAAGCTTTGCTACGACCGCATAGTCGTGAGTTCTTCGATGACTGCTTCTCAGTCGTAATCTTCTCTATGACCTTATAGTCATAAGTTCTTTTACGACTATTTCATTGTCATAAATTTTTCTACTACCACATAGTTGTAAGTTGTCCTACGACCACCTCGTGGTCGTGGACCTTCCTACGACTAATTGATCTCCGACTGGCTTGTCTACGATGATCTACTATATCGTGGGTCTGTATGACAAAACGGTTAGAATGTGCGTTTATTTTTAATAACTACATATGATCTCTTTTTGACAACAACTGCCGCATGACGAACGGGTCACCACGTCTCTCTGACAATAACTTCCGTCGGACTGTTATCATCCGAAGCGTTAAGGCATCTTTTGGCACGGGACAATGGCCTTCGCTTTGCCAACTATATAAAGGTTGACGTCGGAGAAGAGAGGGATCTAGTCCAAGTTAGAGAAACAGAAGTAGTGCAAGACTTTTCGCATTACTTTCTTCCCCGATTGCAATCAATTATCTGAGCAATAACCACACAGGAAGTAGGATTGTTATTCTCCCAGAAGAAGGCTCGAACTTGTATAAAAATTTTCATGTCTTTACTCTGCATGATCATAGTCCGAGTCTTCAAGAGCTTTCCCCGAATCCAAACAAATCATACGTAAGATTGGTATTAAAACACCGACAGTTGGCACCGTCCGTGGGGATACTTCTTCCAAGACTTCGATAATTTCCTTGTTGGCAACTTCTTTTCCTTTTGATGTCCTCATGGCAGGGGAATGGAACGAGGAGAACTGGTTTGGCCTGGCCGACTACGCAGATCTCGGCATGGATGCCTGCTACGACTACGAGCAGACGATGGTTGCTTCCGACGGTGAGACTGTCTCTGGAGATCCATCCCGAGACAACTGGCTACCTAGAGGTATTTGCTTGAGCGTGCCCAGTACCAGTCCGAAGAGGTTCGAGAACTTCAACGCATCAACGACTTGCTCAAGAACCCGACTCAAGATCTTACTCGAGCACTAGGCTACGACCACTTCGCCGAAGGGATCGCGCAAAGAATCCACAGCATAATGGCCAAATTCGAACAATCTCGCTGGCATAACTCTGGGAGTCAGATAGGTACGACCGCGTCTAGTCGTTCGTAGAACTCACCTCGTGGGGTTCGATGTGATGATAGGTCATGTCAGTACCCTAATCACAACTCTACGGAGGAGAGTTCCTCAAATGACTTCGGATCAGTGAGTTTATCGGGGGATGACCGATCACCGCTTCGAGCAAGGAATATGCAGCAGCAGATGGAGTACGAGGAGTACTAATCTTTTATGGACGAGGCCTATTTTAGGTTGAGTCCATCGATTGCTGGGCATCGTCGAGTACGATCGCATGATGATGCAAGTTACCCTTTCTCGTAGAGGAGACGTCAGGAGCTCATGACCGGGTGTCGGACATTCATTCCCGAACTTCGAGCAGTACCCTGGCCGCCGAGGTTTCGACTAGTAAACATGGAGAAATTTGATGGGTTCCAAAATCTTATCGAGTTCCTTCAGATTTACACGGCCGCAATTCGGGTAGCAGGAGGAGGCGAGAACGTCAAGGCAAATTATCTTCCAACAGTGCTCGAGGGATCCGCTCAGTCATGGTTGCTCAATCGACCATTCGAGTCAATCCATTCATGATACACCTCTGTGATCTTCTATTGGCCAACTTCTAGGATACATATAATCGCCCTATAAAGAGGAAGATCTGCACCGGATGCGGCAGAATAGCAACAAGACCCTACGGCAATTCATCAGACGCTTTAGTCAGGTTCGTAATTCAATTCCGAAGATCTCTAATGAGTCTGTCGTTAGGGCATTCAAGCAGGGGGTCCGCAATAGGAGGTTCACAGAGAATATTGCCTTAAATTCTCCGACCACCATCACCGAGCTCTTTAAGATGGATGACTGTTATGCAACTACTGCTGAAGCAGTCGAATGGACTAAAATCATTGATAAGATCAATCAGAGTTCCAAAGAGAAAGGCAAAGGCAGTAACAGAAAGAAGAAAGCCAAAAAATCTAAGAACAAGACCAAAAGTCAAGATGGCGTCATGAACCGATTATAACCACGGTGCTTGCACCATCAAATTAGACTTTTCTGCACGGTTTGCATAATACCGTCCGTGGTGTTTATTTATCTCCATGTATGAACATATCAATGGTCCATTCGCTTGGCACATTTCGTCATTTCTTGAATTGGGTCGATCTGGTATCAGTGTATCACTCGGCATGCGTTAAGACTTAGATCGCCCTGCATGGCTTACGCAGCGGCCACCGTATAATTTTCACTGAAGATATAGAAGGGTAGATAGAGAGAACAGAACAGAATCAGATCGCTTCCATCAACTCAACAGAAGTTTGTTCAAAAAAGAAGAAAAAAATCAACTGAACACCGATAGGGGCTACGACTATGAGTACGTCTACGCTGTTGGAAGTCCAATTCGGTTACCTGCTGGTATGCACCTCATTAACGAGCACGTGTCTACGTACGAACGCTCGATGCTTGCTAGCTCATGCATGGAGCCAAATTAGCAGCTTGTGATACCCCATAGCTAGTCAATCTTGTTGGGAAATTCCTGAAACGCGCCAAAGTTTTCCAGCCATGCATGCATGTGCATGAACGTTGAACTACCAGTGACATCGCCGATCCGCCATGGGTTTCTCCACACATCCCAATCAATTCAGTCACGTATACGGTTCATCCGTGCTTCCCCCGTATAAAACCCCATGCGAACGGTCTCTCAGACTCTCACCACTTCGCCATCCTCGATCGCTAAGCAGCCACGTTGATTTGCGTGCAGTTCGTTCCGATCCAATGGCGGTGTCCTCCATGACCAGCTCCGTCGTCGTTGTCCTTCTCTACCCCGTCCTCCTAGCGGCGGTCGGCGAGGCGGCCGTGTTCAAGGTGGTGAACCAGTGCCCCTACACCGTGTGGGCTGCCTCCGTGCCGGTGGGCGGCGGGCGGCAGCTCAACCCGGGCCAGGAGTGGGCCATCAACGTGCCGGCGGGCACGGCCGCGGGGCGCATCTGGGCGCGCACGGGGTGCCGCTTCGACGACAGCGGCCGCGGCAGCTGCCGGACGGGCGACTGCGGCGGGGTGCTGCGGTGCACGGGCTACGGCCGCGCGCCCAACACGCTGGCCGAGTTCGCTCTCAACCAGTTCAACAACATCGACTTCTTCGACATCTCCAACGTCGACGGCTTCAACGTGCCCATGGCCTTCCTGCCGGACTCCCCCGGGTGTAGCCGCGGCCCTCGCTGCTCCGTGGACATCACGGCGCGCTGCCCCGCCGAGCTGCGGCAGGACGGCGCGTGCAACAACGCATGCCCGGTGTTCAAGCAGGACGTCTACTGCTGCACCGGCTCGGCGGCCAACAACTGCGGCCCGACAAAATACTCGCGCTTCTTCAAGGGGCTCTGCCCGGACGCGTACAGCAACCCCAAGGACGACGCGACCAGCACCTTCACCTGCCCGGCGGGAACCAACTACAAGGTCATCTTCTGCCCCTCCGGCTAAAGATGGAGACAGGACTACAGGAGAGAGAGAGAGTCGTATACGGTATGCGTAATGAGTTATACTGCAAAGAAATAATTGGGTTGTGTACCCACAACCCACGGTTGTATGATCTTATGCATGTGTGCTGAACTGATGAAATAAAACACATGGATATACCAGCAATAAGTACGTGTGATTTCCGTAACCACTCTCCTTCCTTAACTATTGTTGAAAGTGGGGAATTGCTAAACAACACTCAAATATTTCTTTTACTCGGATTACTCAGATTTTTCTCCTATGTATGCACTCCCTCCCAAAAAAATGTAAGTACTTCGAACCACAAAAAAACATTCAAATCCTCCCTAGACACCTCCTCCAAAAAAATCGAGTGTTTTTTTACTCGGAGCACTCAGATTTTTCTCCTATGTATGCACTCTCTCCAAAAATGTGAGTATTGCGAATCACCAAAAACACTCGAATACCCCCTAGAGCTCCTTGAAAGTGCTGCTAGCCACACGCTATACTATCGGAATGCATTTCTAACGGTATAGTAGTTTTATGAATTTTTACAAGCTTTTGGTTGCATAAAACTTTCGTGAAGATGAAGGTTTTTGAGTTCGAAGTTTCGAACAAGTTTCATCGTGTTTCATAAAAAAAATGTCGTTTCAAGATGTTTTTAGTAGTTTCAGAAGATTTCAAAAAAAAAATTCCAACGGGTTTCATAAGGTTTCATCAATGTTTTGGTAAGTTTCATAGAAAAAATCAGATGAAACACAGATCGAAGGCAAGTTTCACGAAGTTCCAAATAATTTGAGTGAGTTACTCATAGTTTTAGGTGACCACAATGGTTGCAACTCTTGCTCGATATTGCATCAGTGGCCATCACACCACGCTTGGTCACCATGTTCGTGCCTGCTCACCCATGGCTACCATGCTCACTCATCCATGTCTGACACCACTACCCTTGCTCCCCATGGCCATGAAGCTCGTTAGCCCCCATTGCCCACAGCAATCGCGTTTGCTCGCTGCTGCACCAGCTCTCACACAGTTACCACGTGTGCTTGCCGCTCACAGGCACTTCGTGTGTGGCGATGGTGCCGAGGTCGGTGGTGTTCAGACCAGGCTCCCACAGCGCAGCAACGATGGAGACTCATGTGGTCGACGGCGAAGCAGAAGGCAGTCGTTTGGGTGTGGCGCCACATGTCCGAGCACGACGATAGGTGGTGTTGGATTAGCAGTGACAGCGCTTGCGGGGGCGTGTGTAGGTGCAGAAATCAAGCAACGACGTAGCATCGATGCGGGCTGAGGCAGCGATGCGATGCGGCAGTGTGCAGGCTCTCCACTACGCTGTCGCGCTCATCTGCTGACTCGTCATGGCGGCCGCTCCACACCGCGTCTCCTCACCTTCCCGCGACAGCGTGTGGCTGTGCCCTCCGCCCTTGGCCAGCCTAATGTGGGCTCATGCGGGGATACGCACCAAAGTCGGTGCCAAATCAACAAGCTTGGATGGGGATTGATGAGAGAGAGCGATTGTGTTTGGAAAGGGAGATGAACGAGATGTGGTTGGAGTCAAGGAGAGGATAATGTTGTTGAAGTGGCTCAAGGCCTAGGCATCAAAATCAGGTGATTACGAGCTGGTCACGTAGTTTAATCGAACGTTGTGTTCCTTGTACCGTTGTATTATAAAAAAGAGTAAATTGCATTTTACATTAGGTAAATTATCACTTATTTCATTTTACACCAGGTTTTACATACACTTTCACTTTTGCACCAGTGTGGAGTAATTTGCATCAGGGTCCTGACTTCGACTACGGCCCCCTTCGACCACGGTTATAACTTTGACCACGGTCCGCTTCGACTTCGACCACGGCCCGCTTCGACTACGACCAAGGCTTCGACTTCGACTACGGAGTTTAACTCTATCTTGACCAGAATAAAGAAGCCGTTAAAATTTCTCTTATCATTTTTAATGAAAAATCATATCCTTTTTCTCAGAAATATTTGCCGCTACAAAGAAAAAAAAATCGAAACAGATCTTCCCCTCCGCCGCAACGAGCCAACGATCGCAGCCATAGGATGACATATGCACTCTCATCTCCCATTGATCAGCAATGGCGACGGATGGGTGGCTGAAAAAAATAAGACTGAACCCCACCAAACCAGCCTCGCTCTCCACCTCCCTCGCCATGGCTTCCCTCGCCTCCCCTCCTCTTCCCTCCCGCGCCCCACCACCGCCCCTCGCTTCCTCCCCACCCCGGCCAGCCGCAGCAAGCGCCCCCCTCGCCTCCTCAGCCCGTCGCCGTCCTCTTCCCCTCTCCTCTCCTCCGCATCCTCCCGCCTCCCCCCTGCCCAGAGCGCTCTTTTCAACGCCGCCCGCAAGCGCCGGCGCGACACCGTACGGGTAAGCATGCCAATTTCCCATCTCTAATTAAATGTGAGGTCTTGTGGAGTGTGGTTACTTGCGGAGTTGCGGTAGTTCGGTTCGTGCTGCAGGCTGCGGAGCTACCAATTTATGTTCTTGCGATTGCGCTAATCGGATTGCGCTAATAGTGCATATAGAGCAAGAGATCCTTAGGACGCGAACTAAACATGGGAGGCAAAGTATTGCACTGAATTTGTAACCCTCGCGCCAAGTCTATGGTGACCTACTGGCCTATTGATTCAGTGTCAGCGTCTCACACCCGTAAGCTCAAGCAAATCGTGCTGCTCTTTCCTCAAGGTTATCCGGCTAGAAACTGCGATGTCTGTTACAAGCATAGATGACAACTACATATAATTCCAGCAAGTTGATTTTACTGCGTTTGAGCTTGGAGCATGCAATGCTGCTATTTCTGAATGTCCTAATCTACTAGCCTATTTCCCTGATAATCCCCAAGCAGTTTTCTCAAATTTAGTGTTACCACAGGGAGAACCCAAAAATCCTTAGAAAATACCTCATCGAAATAGGGATTGTGCTTTGGGCGGTTGGGGCTCTGGGCAAATTGGGAACTGGGTAGTATCACAATTCACAATTATAATGGATATGATTACCTGTGCACTGTATTTTCCTGCTTAAAGATATTATTCATGAGAATTAGGAATGAATGAACTCACTGTTGTTGATATTCACGGCATCACTGTATTTATTTAAGTAAACTATATGCCTTGTCGTATAATATGATCACATTGATTTGGCCTGGTCTTGGTACAGGCATGCACTCAAGCCAGTGCTGCTGGACCAGCTCCATTGTCAAAGACACTGTCAGACATCAAGGATTCCTGCTGGAGATTTTTGAGGCCACATACAATTCGAGGAACTGCTTTGGGATCCATGTGAGTTTCTAGTCTTAGATTTATAATGGTTGAACCGAGATGTAATTTTCCAGTACTGAAATTGTTGTGTTGATGCAGAGCTTTGGTTGCTAGAGCCTTGATAGAGAATCCTCAACTGATAAATTGGTGGTTGATATTCAAAGCATTCTATGGGCTTGTATCATTGATCTGCGGCAATGGTTACATAGTTGGGATTAATCAGATCTTTGACATTGGAATCGACAAGTATGTATAATGCCTCCATGTCTTGACTTACATTTACTACCTTCATAAACCGAAATTCAAGTGCTTTTAATACCATTTAAAGTAAAAATATTCCCAAGTGATAGCTACTGTTTCTGCTATCTCTGCCATTTCTAAGTTTATGCCACTGAACAGGGTAAACAAGCCATATTTACCTATTGCTGCCGGTGATCTCTCAGTTCAGTCAGCATGGTTATTGGTAGTTTTCTTCGCAGCAGCGGGCTTTTCAATTGTTGTATCAAATTTTGGACCTTTCATTACCTCTCTTTACTGCCTTGGTCTATTTCTTGGCACAATATATTCTGTTCCTCCATTCAGACTGAAGAGATATCCAGTTGCTGCTTTTCTTATCATTGCGACGGTACTTTGCTCCTCCCTTCTTTGTATTCACTTTAGTAGTACCATTGTTTTTTTGTTCGCTTTTATGTTTTAGAAAATTAGAATGATTCTTAACACAATTGATGTAATGCATATCGTTGAAATAGTTTGTAATTACTTACAAAAGAACACCTAATTCATTTTATTCAAAGTGGACAGACTGATAAATTCGTGAGGTATTGTCCATATATCTAGTAGTTGAATGGTGCTTTTTTTATGCAGCATTTATAAGAAGATGAAGAGATAGGCTATAGGCCGTAGCTATAAAAACGAAATTCTACCGGCCACGCCTTAGCTATAAAAATGAAATTCTACTGGCCACAAACTTCTTTGTCAATTTAGCATGAGCGAACATCAACAGTGTTAAGATCATACACAGGTTTTCCTGTGTTACATGGTTGTTCTTGCCTTTTATCTTCGTGCACATGGGGTTCATTATGCGGCTGAAAAGATTATTAGTGTAGAATTCATGTTTCTGGAAAATATATTTCTTGGGATAAACAAGAGCAGGACTAGCAATTCACCCCCACCATCCCTCTAGATATACCGGTTTAGAGAAATTGGCCTGTGAAACCTTTTGAAAAATAATTTGAATACCACAAGCATGATTCTGCTGTTGACTCGTTTGTTTGCAAGAAATTTTACTTCACTTATCTGGGTAGTTGATAATTTCCCATTAACTCGCAAATGATCCACTGTACAAATGTACACTTCTGAAAACCTCATTTCTCTGGGTTATGCTGTGTGGTCATGTTTTCTACACTTCATGTTTCATTCAAGTAACTAATATATTTTGCAAACCTTTTTTTAATAACCTGCCTTTGAAAATTTTGATTAGGTTCGTGGTTTCCTTCTCAACTTTGGGGTGTACTATGCTACTAGAGCTGCATTAGGTCTTACATTCCAATGGAGGTAAAATAGTCACTGGAAGTTTATTTGGACTTGTTGCTGAACTTAGCATTGTATTTACAAATTCAATACCCCCTATCTAATCAAAGCGGTAAAAGTTCTGTGCATCTCATCGCAGACGAACATTCAGAGATGATCATGATGTCTAACACCATATGATATCTTTATATCTGCAGCTCACCTGTTGCTTTTATTACATGCTTCGTGACATTATTTGCTTTGGTCATTGCTATAACCAAAGATCTTCCGGATGTTGAAGGAGACCGCAAGTGAGTTTCTAGTCTATACTTGGTTCTGTAGTTATGGCAGCCCAGTTTTTCCGATGAAAGTCATGTCAATTTTGAATTTTCAAATAAATAGCTCAATAAATCTCTTTGTGTAGGTGAGTGTTTTTATGGTGTATGTTCATGTCTTTGTGTTGCTATTCTTATTGTTGTTTTTGGGGGACTAGGGGTCCAATAAACGACAGTAATTGGTCAACCAAGATACTAGCAACTGGATCAATAAGCTACTAGCAACTGGAAAGTTTAAACAGGACAATTAGGATTGTGGGTTTTTGGCCTTTGTGTTATATTTCTCTGAGTGTTGCCAAGTGTCCTGGGCCAGAATGATTTGAAGCTATTTTGAGGGATTTCCGCCCATATCTTGGAGAACTTATCTAAAGCACAGCAGATCGCCAAAACATAAGAAAAAGGACTGAAATTGGCAGGTTTTGCATACGGAGCGATTTCTGTGTTCAAAGGTCAAACCTAGCCAGTTTTTGACTTTGTCGCCCTTGAGATTGAATGTTAGCAGCCAGCATCCTGAGCCAGTTCTATTGAGCTGTTTATTTGTCTAAGAAATATTGTTAATTACTTATTGGATTGAATATTAGCAGCCAGCAGCCTAGGCCAGTTCTATTGAACCGTTTATTTTTCTAATAAATATCGTTAATTGAATTATTGATGTTCTACTTGCAATGTTTTCACCCTGTAGGTTCCAAATATCAACATTGGCGACAAAGCTTGGTGTCAGAAACATTGCCTTCCTTGGCTCTGGTTTATTGCTAGCAAATTATATTGCTGCTATTATTGTAGCTTTTCTCATGCCTCAGGTTATCTTAATACTGCTTTTGACCTTCGTTTGAGCTGCTTCCCCCATCCCAGCTAGAGAGACACAACTAGCACCATACATAATATGCATGCTATGCATTTTAACCAGCATTGGTTATTCTAACAGCATACGCCATATGGAAACATTTATATTTCCAAACTGTACCAGCATACAAAATTCTTTCTCCCAAGGGTGTCCTTTTCTGATCACTTGATGTTCCAGAACAAGGCATTATTTTGATGCATAGTTCCACACTAAGCAGTGATACCAGTTCCCCATTGCATTGATGATGTTGTTCCAAATTGCAGGCTTTCAGGCGCACTGTAATGGTGCCTGTTCATGCTGCTCTAGCAGTTGGTTTAATTTTCCAGGTAAACACATAGATTACTGGATGATCAGTCCGGCAGTTTTTAAGCCTCCATCTGTTCGGTGCGATCCTGCGTAATTAGCATATTGTTAGCTTACTGCATTAACCATGATAACCTGTAGTGCTTAGCTTATATTTTCGTATGTACTGTATAGAATGAGCCAATGTATGTTCATGGGTTTGTGTAGTTTAAAGTGCAGTGGTCAAAACATTAGTAATATACTAATATTGCTTAAGCAAGGTTGTACCCAAACCTCGATAGAAACTGTGACTTATATGGGATAGGATAACAAGCAACAATTTCATTCACAGCTAGTTTCTTGGTTTGCTTTTATAGCACATGTATGTTTTTCTAACTTGCATGTTCTGTTCCACGATTTCAGACATGGGTTCTGGAGCAAGCAAAGTACAGTAAGGTGAACTTTCAACTTATGTTCTTCACAGCTCCTGTTTGTACATAAAACTGTTGAAACAAGAAAGATTTTAATGATTGAAATTGCTAGGAGAAGTATTTTGCCTGTGAGCTTGCATGTACTTTGGTTACTTTACTATAATAACTAGTTCCCATGCTATTTGTTGTATAAGCAGTCTCATACATGCAAGTTCTTTCGTTCTTCTTGAGATGAATCATGTCCTTGCAGTGTCCTAGACATGGAGAGTTAACAAACATAAATAAAGAGCTCTCAAGTTGCCATGTAGCGTATATGAATTAGCCACATTCTTGTTTTGGATGTCATGGCATGTGCTGATCTAAAGATCATTCATTGTACTTTCATTATGGATTTGGGTAACCCTTTTTTTATTGGAAGATATTCACAATAGGAATCCTGCATATCTTACAGAAGCTTAGGGAGCAGATACGTTTTTGAGTTCCAAGCTCACTTGTGTTACTTGCTTCTGATATATAGTTTTCGCTGTTTATTTGTGTGGCAGGATGCTATTTCACAGTACTACCGGTTCATTTGGAATCTGTTCTATGCTGAATATATCTTCTTCCCATTAATATAGAGAGGTAACTTTTCTGACTAGCATTCTGCCCTGTTTTGTGAAGTCTGGTTGGGAAACTTCCTGTATTCATGTGCATAAAATTTTCAGACCTGGCAATCTAACATGGGCTACATGATGGGAGCATACAAAAAATAAGAAGTTGGTAACAATAGGGAAACAAGCATGTCAGCGAAGGGAAGATAACTAGTAGGTAGATACCCTTTTTGTGCCTCTAAAGCGTAAGCATTGTTGTGCATATTTTAAACGGGAGGCAATAAAGCAGTGATGCTACGAGGATCTTGAAGAATATCGGACTTTTCGTAGGTGGAATTTGGTTTTGAATAGTTACTGTTATCCAATAGAGCAAGTTTTCATGGTCTTAGCCTCTTAGGTCTCGTTTGGGAGAGCTTGAGCATAGGTCCGAAGTTAATGGAAGCTTAAACTCCTGTCACAAACAGGTAGTGCTGGAGAGGCCAAGATAAGCTTCTTTTATACTAGGAGGTTAAGCTACTTTATGAGACATTCTGTAGGCATGCCCTCTGAAAACACACTAGGGACTATAGTGCCCTCTGAAAACACGCTAGGGACTATAGTGCCATCATGCTGACTAAATGGCTCTTTTGGCACAATTTGAAGCCGTATTTACAAGAATGACCATAGTCGCGTGAGAATTATAAAAATAGCACTTCTATTGTCCAGTGACTATATGGGGATTGGAATCTCTCGTCCTTGTCATGGACAGCCGAAGCAAAAAAGGGGCTGCAAACTGGCTCATGGCCGAGGGAAAATTTGAGCAAGAAATGAGCCATCTTGAGCGTAATGTTCCCCTAATAAAGCTGTGAAACAACGGTAACTCTGTGATTGCTACTGCAAATACTATTGGTGCCTTTTTTGTTCTGCTGTGCTGTCCCGGCGCTTTCTCATCTTAAAAGGGGGAGAAAGGTAAAAGTAAAGCATGGGCGAAAATGTTTGAATTCACATATGCACAAAGGCGTGAACACTGCAACGAAATGCTCAAATTTTGGAATATTTTCCATTTTCTTGTAGTGTTCATCGAGTTACGCCATACAGTTGTTACAATGCATATGACGGTGGTTACGAACCTCACTATACTAATAACCGGATGCAAACTCAGAAGATGTGCTTGATTCTTGTTGACGATGGCAGAAGTCTTGCTAAAAAGAATGTATGCGGTACTCTTCGGAGTTTCTGACATGTAGATCTGCGTGTAAACAAGTCCCATGTGTCCTCTGACACTAGAGGCGGCAACCAGGCAGGGGATCCCGGGGACCCTCCCGCGGCCGGCTGGAAATGAGTCGAGCCGGCTTGAGTCAGGCTCGCTCAAGTTTGGTCTTGAGTGCGGTTTGACTCGGCTCGTTTAAGAAACGAGTCAGAATGACAGCTTGGCTCGGCTTACCAGTTGGCTCGAGCTGGCTTAGGACGGCTCACGAGTCACCTGATGGAATTAATCTTTTGCCGTGCATTCCATATAAGAAGGTAACATCAGAGTATCCGAGACATGAGCACCAAAACAAGGAATGTTAGAAAGCAACATATTGAATCTCAAAGCTAGTGCGGTTCCCTATGCTCTCTAGAATGGTTCCTGTGAGATTGTTTCCCCTACATTACATCGATGCAAGTGTGGAAGAAAAAGCCAGTGTCAATAAGATCAAGCTGCATGATATGAAGCAACATCTCCAAAAGGGAGCAGAAGACTTGCAAGTAGCACAGGCCAGTCAATTCGCACATGGCAAGGGGCAAAGTTCCAGTCAGTTACCGTCAAGCCTCTAAAGATCAAGAGGAAAAAAGGTTGATATCAGACAATGTTTTCTTGTAATACCAAGTGAATTAGTAAGAAGAAAAAAAGACATGTCGTAGGGTTCTTACAGGTATTGCAGAACTTCATTCCAGTAGTCTACACTGGGATGTCTGACACTATCTTGTTGTAGTATTGGTAGTAGATGAGCCTTGGGATGTCGCATGTAAGATGGTTCTGCGCCAGGTCACTATTCCAAGACAAAAAAATGGCATTTCATTACCAAGAACTACATAAGGTCCCAAAAAAAGAATGACACCAATTGTACACAACACATTTCTCTATCAAAGACTAAAATGTACACAAGATAACCCTAAACTTAAGTAATGCAAGTAGTCTCTCATTTGTTACTATGACCTCAAAATATCCCAGACGTGATGAAAAGTGATCATATCTAGCAGACAAGCTATAGCTCTTGCTAAAGGGCAGGCAAGGAACAAGAATGCAGTGCTTATAGCTCCTCAAGCTGCTTGAGTTGAGGTGGAGAAGTGGATGTCTCCATACAACAAGTTGACAGACAAATTCCTACTGAACAAATGCGGGCCTTGACAGTGAGAATATGCGGAGTGAAGGTGATGCCCCAAGACCCTGCAGGAAATCACAACCACCGTCGCAAGTTAGATTATATTTAAGAAACCAGTGCAAGAATTGAAGCGACGATATGATATCAATGGCAGGAGTAAATTACTATGTACCCAGGGCTTCGAACGCCTTCTTCTTGCCAGAGGCAGGCGGCCGGCCGTGGCGCTTGGTGTTGGGATCGGACGAGGGGCTGCTGATGGAGAAGCCGTCCTGGCCAAGTGGGGGTGGCGCGGCGCCGTCGGAGACAGAGGAGATGGGAGCAAGCGCAAGGGTCATGCTCCCATCAGGCGCGTACTTGCGCGGTTGGCCCCGCTTCTTATGATTGTGGTGACGAGCATCGAGACGTCCTTGGCCTCCATTTGCTTGATCAGCCAATCCACCAAGCTAGGCTACCTCTTCTTGCTGTTGCTCTGCTTTGCCTTCGTCGGATCTGCAGACTGATCGACAAGCGGGCGGGGAGAAGATGGGGCGACGACGGATCGGGAAGCTTAGTGGCGGCGGGGGGGAGGGCGGCGGGAAGCGGCGGGCGGCGGGCGGGGAGAAGGGGCAGCGTCGGATCGGCATCTTGGCCGGTCGGTGGGCGGGGAGATGGGGGCGGTGGATGTGCAGGCCGAGCAGCGGCGGAACAATAGGGCAGCGGAGATAATAGAGGGAGAATGAATGAGGGAGATGGGAGTGGATGTGCACTGTGGTCTCGCCTGTTAGCGCCTGGGGCTCGGCTCGAGCGAGCCATCGAGCATCTCGGGCTCGACTCGATATTGCAACGAGCTCAAAGTGGAGCTTGGCTCGCTTGTGCATGAGCCCTCGTTCATCCTCCCTAGCCCGAGCTAAGGGATACGGGTGATAGAGACGCATGAGTAGAATTACCAGTGTTTCCTAGTGAAATTACTAGGAATTGGGAACGAAAAAGCCGATTTTAAGCCCAAACGATTCACGAGTCTCAAGCATTTTGTTCAGTCCTACTCCCGCCCCACCCCCTCTTTGCTAGGATGGCCCCGCGCTGGCCGTTAGGCCTCCCGGGGGAGGTTGACCCCGATCCCCACGGGACCCAAGCCCCACATGATTACAAGATAGATTAAATAATTGTTTAAAGTAATGATGTGATTTTATGTACTGATTTGGCAGTGTTTTCATATACTTTTTCCTAAAATATATCTTCAAATTTTATATCCTAACACATATGTTCAAGTTTTATTCTAAATGTATGATAAAAGAATGCATCACCCATATTAGAAAATAATAATTTATAAACAAAAATTACATTTATAATTTTTACTAGGTCTCCAGATGACCCCACTTGTCTAGTGGGGGCCACCCCCATTTCCCCTCAGGAGGAGATTGCCCACTGCCCTATCCCTCATGAGGATTTTTCCCTCGAGGCCCATCCTCATGGGGAAAATTTCCATTCCTACACTTGTATGGATATCGAACATAGGTTAATGAAAGTACACTTTTGGAATTTTTCAGTTGTATGTACCTACACATGCATTAGGGTACAATTTGATGATTCATCAGCGAATCGGTTTGCAATTGCGTTGCTAGTGCCGGGGAAGTGCTGTTCATAAACACAGAAATGGGAGCGTCTCTTCCACTAAATGGAGTAGTGATAAATTACTACTACTGATGATCTATTAACCGATTCGGATTCATTCTCAGAAAAGGCAAAACAAGCATAACATGTATGAATCCTCCTACCATGCATTTTTTGTGGTGCATGACAAGGGATGTGGGTTACACTTCAACTTTACCCTCTACGGTGATATTTAGGGCATTTCCAATGGAAGACATAGCACAAAAATATCTATACCCTTCACGTTATATAGACATAAGCTAGACATAACTCTCCAATGCATTGTATCTATCACTGCCCCACCTAATCAATAATATTACAATTCTACATTATTTCTTTCTCACCTCTCTTCCCACTTTCTTTCTCTCCTATCCCCGTCCTCCGTCCAAGTCGACCGACGGTGATAGCTTGTAGCCGCCTCCCTAGTCCTCCACCCAAGCCCGACTTGCCACCGCCTCCCCTGTCCTCTGTTGTTCCCCCTCTTGCACCCAAGTGGTCAAGCCGGTCGATGGCAATAGCTTGTTGCCGCCTCCCCCGTCCTTCGCCCAAGCCTGGCTTGCCGCCGCCTCCCCCTTCCTCCGTCGTTCCCCATCCTTCGCCCAAGCTGGCCAGCTGTTCTCCCCTTCCTCCTCCCCCTCTGCCCACCTGCTCTCAGATCTCTCCTGATTCGCGCTTGGAGCACCCAAATCTAGCTAAATCTGAGATAGAGTAGAGCAGGATGAGCATCGCGACGACAAACGATGCGAAGGCACATGGCATCAACGGCGAGCCACACGGAGGCTTGCAGTGGCCACTACGGGTGGTGGAGGCGACGGTCGGTGCACGATGATAGGCCAACGCGACCACAACTCGACCAGAATGGTGGTGGCGATGGACAACGATAGGACGACATGATCGTGGCTCGGCCAGCACGATTGCCACCGGTGGATGGCGGCGGGCCAATGCAGCAATCATGGTCATGGTGACCGTCGGTGGATGGTGGGCATGGCGAGTGCGGCGTCGGGCGATGAGGTCGAGTGTTGAGGTGGTGACCTGTATACAAGCTGCGGTGGCAGTGCGGGGTGATGGGGTGGCTCGAGCGGTGGTGGCTGGGGTGTGGAAGCCACGACGGGCAACGTGGAGGTAGGCGGCGGTGACAATGGGCAACATGGAGGTGGGCCACGATGTTGACGAGCATTTAGAGGTGGATGGCGGTGTGGAAGCCACGGCAACGATAGCGACAAAGATGACTAACGAGCGATGTGGCCTTAGCTCAGGCCAGCGCTGGTCCCACGAATAGTGTATTTTTGCTTGTTTTTGTGTGTTGGACCATGTGCTCAAGTAATGTCTTATATGAGACACTGCTTCGCTCTCTCTCTTTTTTAATTCCATCTCCACCTCAGTATAAATCCTAGTTGGCATGCTAATTAATGCTATTTACATTGCTGACTAGGACCCATTGGGAGTGCCCTTATAAGGTGCGGTTTGACTTGGTATGATTTCCATAGTTGAATTTTAAACGTTAATTTCTTTTACAATATTTTGTTTATAGCTTCAAAATCATAATTATAAGAAAGCACTTTCAAATACGAATCCAACGATATCACTTTTGTGTCACATAATCTATATATTGTTGGTCAAAATGTTTAAACTTTGAATCTCGAAATGCATGTACGCCGTATAAAAAATCAACAGAGGTAGTACATGTATAAGTTCCAAACGCTGTGTACCCCGGCATATGTGTCACATTTTGTCGTGGAGATATTTATATTTAAGAGTTAATTGCATGTGTTACTATTAGATCTCCCCTCCTAAAGATAAATCTATATGCCAAGCCTTTTGGAGGCATACACAATCAAAATGTTCATTATTTTCGAGCAACCCTAAGGTAATGTTTTGTTCATAGTTTACAAAGGGTGGAGATGGCCGAATAGGAGTAAAAAAAAACGATGGCTTTATATACCCTCGCATATCTTGTACTGTTATTAATCATTATTTCTTCATGGATATAACATATTGTCGATACTGCTTCAATGTTCAGTTGAGCACAAGTCTACCCGCAAGACCTGCAATTCGTGTGCCAAAATGTGCTGAGCGCGTCGTCCAATAGCGTGGCTTGCCCTGATTTTTATCAGGGAGATTTGATGATTTACCTTATTTTTCTTTGTTACTTGATAAAATGCCCCGTGATATCTGACATACATGATCAAAATCTACATATCAGTAAGACATCAATTGCCATTTTAATGAAAGATAGAATAAATTATCAATTTATCCTTGTCAATACTACTTCATTGTTCAGTTGAGCACAAATCTAGCCGCAAGGCCTGCAATTCGTGTGCCAAAATGTGCTGAGCGCGTCGTCCAATAGATAGCGTGGCTTGCCCTGATTTTTATCAGGCTCGCAGCCGAGCGCCCTCCACTTCAGCAGGACCCAGGGATCGCGGAGCCAAAGGATTGGATTCCCCGCGCCGCGTGGCACGACACGGCCGCGCTCGCAATCTCCTACCGGATAAGCCCGCCCAGCTTCGCGCGCTTAGATCCCTTAAACTGCCGCGCACCACATGCGCCGCCCCGTCTCTCACCACAACAACTCGACGACCGCAACGTGCGCGCGCGTAAGTACGTACGTACAAGCAATGGCGCTGGTGTCCGCCTCCTCCTCCACCGCCGTCGCGGCCCTGCCCAGGAACGGGCTGGCCGCCGCCGGCGCCCGGACGTCCTTCCTCGGCCCTGGCAGGACGAAGCTGAGGGAGGCGGCGGCGCGGCCGTCGTTCGCCGTGCGCGCCGCGGCGCCCGACAGGCCCATCTGGTTCCCCGGGAGCGTCCCTCCGCCGTGGCTCGACGGCAGGTCGGTATTGTACATGTCGGATGCATGCATCGCCGTGTCAAAGCATGTAAGCTAGCTAGTAGTTTGTATCATTCTTGTGACACTGACAGTGTGCATGCATGGCATCGATCGATCTTGATGCAGCCTTCCCGCCGACTTCGGCTTTGATCCCTTGGGTCTTGGTAAGCTCCGATCAGTCGATCTCAAGGCTTGTACCTGCAGTATTAGTTTTCTTTTCGTCGTTCGTATACGAGTAATAAATAACCTGCCCAATTTAATTTGTTGATTTTGTTGTTTGTAGGATCGGACCCGGAGAGCTTGCGGTGGAACGTGCAGGCGGAGCTGGTGCACTGCCGGTGGGCGATGCTGGGCGCGGCGGGCATCTTCATCCCGGAGTTCCTGACGAAGATCGGCGTCCTCAGCACGCCGTCGTGGTACACCGCCGGCGAGCTGCAGTACTTCACCGACACCACCACCCTCTTCATCATCGAGCTCATCCTCATCGGCTGGGCCGAGGGCCGCCGGTGGGCCGACATCATCAAGCCCGGCAGCGTCAACACCGACCCCATCTTCCCCAACAACAAGCTCACCGGCACCGACGTCGGGTACATATATACATACAACATGGCTCCATCTCCATGCATCCATCGAGAAAGCTTGTTCGAAATAATTAATAGGGTAACTAATGTATCTGTGAGTTGAAAAATGTAATTAGGTACCCTGGTGGGCTGTGGTTTGACCCGTTCGGCTGGGGCAGCGGCTCGCCGGAGAAGATCAAGGAGCTGCGCACCAAGGAGATCAAGAACGGCCGCCTCGCCATGCTCGCCGTCATGGGCGCGTGGTTCCAGGCGGAGTACACCGGCACCGGCCCCATCGACAACCTCTTCGCCCACCTCGCCGACCCCGGCCACGCCAACATCTTCCAGGTATAAGGCCTGTTCTTTTTAGCTACGGTTTGTGGCTTTCGGACTATTTGTGTGAGAGATTATAAAGTAACAAAAACTCACGTGTGGTTTTTGCCGATATAAATAAAGTCGGTACAATATTTACTACAATTAACTAGTAAATCCTATATTAAAAAGATATTCCGTTTAAAAATTAGTTACTGTAGAAAAGCCAAAAATCAACTTTTAGAAGCCGAAAAGAACGGCCATATACACAATTCATACAAAAGCATTTCAACTAATAATGTACATTGATATGAATTGGTTACTAATTGGTGAATTTTTGTGTGTGTGTGTGTATTTCAGGCCTTCACCCCCAAATGAGGTGTGTTGGAGTTAGCAGTTCGAGGAGTGCTAGCGAGCATGGGGAAGAAAGATTGTTGGTTGATGCAGCCTACTTTTTTGGGGGAGTAGATTATTGTGAATGATGATATGTAATTGTGGAGCAATGCATGCCTGTTGATTGTGTACTTGTACTATGGTGTAACCGATCCGTGCATGTAAAAAAAAAAGTTAATACTCTCTTAGAAGATATGTTCCTTTCGCTGAATCGAAGTCTCGATTTGTGTAATGCTCGTAAATGTTGATGATACCTAGCACGGATTCAGACTAGTTCGCGGAAACAGAAGAAGTCAAACACCAACAACAAAGGCCTTGTCTTCAGCAAAACAAAAAGGCCCGAGAAAAAGCCTAGTTTTCAACGAGACACAATTCTCTCTATACACAGGGACATGGTAACATCTAGCTAATTACGTTATTTTGTTCATGATCGTCTAAGGGCATCCACAGTGTGCAAAAACAGGGGGTCTTAAGTCACCTTAAGGTCGACCTTATACATTCTGAGGGTGACCTTAAGCGGTATAATAAAAAAAACCTTAAGACTGCACCTCAAGCTAAAGACCCGCCATAAGCATTAAAATACATTTTTCTTTATCGACAAGTGGGATCATCTTAAGGTCAGTGGGTTATATACATTCTGACGTTGGGCTTAAGGTTTAGATGGGACCCACCTTAAGACCTCTTGGGTCATATACACTATGGATGCCCTCACAACACTCATCTCTACCTTCTCGTTGCGAGAGTGCGATTAACCTCTGAAGTTGAAACAATTGCTTATTTACCAATCGCTTATGTACAATACATAACTCTTTGAGATCGCGCACACTCCAAGCTTCACAATTCACATTCACATGTATATATCTGCGTGGGAATAATAGATAGAAAAAAAAGGAAGGGAACCATATTCGGGTCTATTCATATAATAGTGGTTTTTCTGATAGTTTGTGGTTTTATCTTATAAATAGTAACAACTTGTAGAGAATCGTACGTAGAGATAGAAATTCATATGTGATTTTAATCAATATAAATAACGTCACTATAAATCCTATCTTAAAAAATATTTTATTTGAAAGTTAAATACTATAGAGAATCTATTTAATATAAAAAATAACTTTTAAAAACCAATATAAATAAGACCGAAACCTCCTTACAATTCACTTCCGTAGTTCCGTGGCTCTCTAAGGACCAAAAGGAAAACAAATCGTCAACACAGGGGTACCTATGCAATATCGTAATATTCAGGAAATACGATAAATACAGGAACCTAGCTCGAAGTTTGACGGCGCAACTTCCCCTGCAAGAATGGATCGCGAGACCCCAGAAAAGTAGACCAAAAACAAAGGAAGCAGGCATCCAAAACCCAAACGAAATCGAATCGAGAAAAAAAAAAGAGGAGCCCGCGCCGCCGCCACCACCGCACCATGGCCGCCTCCGCCCGCCGCGCGTCGCAGCTGCTGGGGTCTGCCGCCTCCCGCCTCCTCCACGCGCGGGGCTTCGCGGCGGCGGCCGCGCCGTCGCCGGCGGTGTTCGTCGACAAGAGCACCCGCGTGATCTGCCAGGGCATCACCGGCAAGAACGGCACCTTCCACACCGAGCAGGCCATCGAGTACGGCACCAACATGGTACGCCCCCGCGGCCCAACCCCGCCGTCTCCCTCTCCGATGTGATGCCTTCTTCGATCCGTGCGTTCCTTTCTCTGTAGCGCGCGGTTCTAGGGTTTGAGAGAGAGACGATGATGTGCGATCTCGTGCATGTGTGGTTCCCGGTCTCCATTTTCTCGGCTTCTAGGGCTTCGTTTCCAGCCTGGCGCTATGGTTATGGTTGGATTTGAAACGGAAGAGTCGAACGGTGTGAGCCGCATATGCGTAACTGGGGGTGTTGGAGGCAAAATGTGTTATTACAATTCCCTTCTTATGTGGTAGAGGGCCTGAAATTTTAGGTGAAATGGCTAAAACTAGGATTCGTTATCATTTGCTGACATAAATCTGAGTGGTGATGGTGCTTTCGTAGTGATGCTGTGTTTTATATTGTCTAGTTAATTATGCCGCTAGTGGTGTTGTTCACTGTGCAATCTAATGAGCCAGCACGTTAGTATGTATCATGACTCAACACGGAAAAGAAATCCTCGAGGCAAACCAGTTTTTATGGATTCCTCGATGTTTTGTTAATCTAGGCACTGGTTGATCTAAAAGTGTGAGAAACCATCTCTGTCATTCACGCTTTGGGACTTTTTTAAGCTGCTCTCGGAAAATCCAACTAAAATAAATGTTATGTATTAAGATGTTATGATTCTTCGATAAGTTGGATGGATGCCCCAAGACAGGTTTTGCTTGTGGTCTGTTTGGTGTGTAAATCAGGCAGTGTTCTCCGCACAAGAAAAGTGCCGGTGTATTTGAAGAGGAAACTCAATACTTAGAAGTGAGGAATTACCTAAAGCATCCTGACAGCCTCCATGGATCTGGTGTGGTGCTTGGAAGGTTGCATGTTATAATTTCACTACTATGTTCTTGACCAGCAGTTCACAGGGTTAACAATGAAACTGGACCAATTTGATTATTTTCACATGGTAAAATACTAGTTGGGATATGAATGCAACTTGAAAGAGGTCCTGCTGCACAAACTGTTTCATAAAAAAATTGGCATGCTTTTTTTAATGGCTGTTTCAGCAATGCTTCAGTAATTGGCACATACTGATTAGCTTGTTCATGTTATGCTGCTTTTTTACCCTTTTTAATTGAAGTACTTCTCATTGTAACAGGTAGGTGGAGTTACTCCCAAGAAAGGTGGAACTGAGCACCTAGGCCTTCCGGTGTTCAACTCCGTAGCAGAAGCTAAGGCGGAGACAAAGGCAAATGCATCTGTTATATATGTTCCACCACCATTTGCTGCAGCTGCAATAATGGAGGCAATGGAGGCCGAGCTTGACCTTGTTGTCTGCATTACTGAAGGGATACCTCAGCATGACATGGTAATTTTTAACAATTTCAGTACCTCATTAGTCACTTCTATTGCTCTGTCTTTCTGAGCTTGATAATTCTCATATGTTTTCACTTCATCAATAACCGTAGACATAAGCTAGAATATTTTAGCAAAAACATTAGAAAAGACAATGTGTGATCAATTCCATTTTATTCAGATGGATATATAGCCCTAGGCTGATAGGCATACATGGAGTGGCATGAGGTTGACTTTTCCTTAATGTGTAATTTTGGTAAATAATAAATAGTTCCGAACTGCCATGAATTTTAGCATGGCCCACTTAGCAGTTCACTTGCTGATATTCCTTTGACTATTTATTTGCTGTGCATAGTGCTGATAACTCATGGCACACCATAATTAGGTGTTTGTTTTCCCCACAGTTTAGATGTTTTCTTTCAGGTTTATTTATATATTTTTTGTTTTGTAAGGGAACTTAATGAGGCAATCATCATATGGTTTCCTTTGCTAATCTCAGGTGAAAGTGAAGGCTGCTCTGAACAGGCAATCAAAAACTCGATTGATTGGACCTAATTGCCCTGGTATCATTAAGCCTGGAGAATGTAAAATTGGAATCATGCCAGGTTACATCCACAAGCCAGGTCATGTTGGGATAGTATCTCGTTCTGGTACCTTGACATATGAAGCGGTATGCCCATTATTATAGGGATGCTTTTAATCTGGGAATACACTTGCCTAAGGTGTATTTCTCTCTTCGTTGGCAGGTGTTTCAAACAACAGCTGTAGGCTTGGGGCAGTCAACTTGTGTAGGCATTGGTGGTGACCCCTTCAACGGCACTAATTTTGTTGATTGCCTTGAAAAGTTTGTTGATGATCCTCAGACAGAAGGTACACAGTTTGTGACTGAGGCTCCACAATCTCAAGCAAAAGCCTATTTTGTTTTATTTACTTCTAAGATGTCCGAATGTCCCTTAATTTGGTATGTTCTGCACTACACTGGTCTCAATTAGATTGGCATGATTGGTTTTACAATTTTTATTCTAATCGCTTTTAGGTTACGATGAATTTGTAGGACAAATAAGTGAACCTCGATCTTTACTATAGCTTAAGTTATCTACCCTTGTATATGCCAACCTGAGGACTTCTCACGAATTGTTTGCTCTGACTCGGTTGAATCTAACAAGAGAAGAAGAATACATTTAGTAAGAATGGAGTCCACTGTTTTCCACATTTCTCTATTTTTTTTAACTTCGTACTCTTCTGCGTGCTTTTAATCCCTCATATTGGTTAGTCACAGCACTCAAATACATTTGCTAAATTCCTCAGTACTGCTGAATGTATTTTAGTTATTTTTCTAATCGGTCAATACTGCACTATCCCTTTTAAGTATTGTTCTCATTAATAAGTACTGTTCTGTACCTTTTAGGTATTGTTCTCATTGGAGAAATTGGAGGTACTGCTGAGGAGGACGCTGCAGCCTTCATCCAGGTGAGGGTTTGTTGGGATTGCATTAGTTTGCATAACCTTTTTCTGTATTTTATGTCCTATTTCTTTATTGACATTGTATGTTGCAACACCGCCTGTCTCATGAACCAGTGAAGTATCATTCAATTTCACTCATGAACATAACACAAGTCAAAATCAGGATCTCCCTATTTCTCTAATAGGGTTCATGATTTCTTATGTTCCTTATTGCAGTTCAAGCGTGATGGCAATTAAAAAGCCACACTCTCTTTGATTTCAAAGTATTTATACTTTAGGAGCCTCAATATTCAATAATATGATCATGTGTCTTTCCCAAAAGATTTATTGTATGTCAATTGCCAATGCATTCTCTTTTTTTTACACAGGAAGCTGCAGAGTTATCTAATGTTATGATTCTCTTTTTTCCTACATACTAAAATAGTAATAGTATCTATGGGCGTGATGTAGTTAACCATGATTTCACCAAATAGGTTTGAATTGTTGTTAAGTCCGCAAAACTATTTCTGTTATCTTCCTAAAAATACTTATTTTTTTTCAAAGACACTATGGAGCCAAGACATGTTCTAGATATATTGCCTAAAGGCCCTTTTGGCCTAGGTGTTAGATAGACCATGTTCTTGATTAGGTATAAGTTAGCTTATTAGATAAGCTATAAATACTGGTTGAGTAAAAGCAGCTTGTAAACACTTGCATTCTTACAAGCCCCATAAGCCACCCTCCCGTCTTCACCTTCTGAGTGGAAATGGAGCTTAGGTTCTTCAAGGTAACCCAGAAATAAGCTCTGTCTGGGCCTTAGCTTAAGCTTATATGACCCACAAGCCTAAGCTTTAATTATTCCACACGGTCCCCAAACAAAGCTGCTTTTGATACCCATTTTGGCTAGATAGGTCATGTGACCATGACTATTTGGCACTATCAAAACATTACGTACAAGAATTCAGTTTCAGTAAGAGTCCAAGTAGGCCACCTCACTATTGTCATGGTATTATGGTAGCTGCAGTGAACTTGGTTAATTTTTCATGTGACATGTAATGTCTTGAGGCTGTATCTGGTCAGGTTTATAAGTTAAAAATTATATGTTGATGCTTTATTAATGTTGTGAAGTGACACATGATCGTTAGTCACTGCTGATATTCTATTTTATAATATTACATATGCCCAGTTGCATGGTCGCTGGAACTTTCATCTTTCTGTCTTTTCTTTCAATTATATATGTGCTCAAAAGTAAGAATTCTTATCAACTAATTTAAGTTGACATGCAAATAATTCAGGAGAGCAAAACACAAAAGCCTGTTGTTGCATTCATAGCTGGACTCACTGCACCCCCGGGCCGTCGCATGGGTCATGCTGGAGGTATCAATTTAATAAGAAGTTTATTTGTTTGTTTTTCCTTTGTAATTCATGGTTAACCACATAGTACGTACTCTCTCCACTCAATTGTAGTCTTTGGGAGTATGAAAATAATCTTTGGAATTATGAAGTTGAAACAATGCTCCTGGCAGTCTGTTGCCAGACTATTGTTCATGAGTTCTGGGTGATTTTCTATTACTCTGCATGACAATGATAGTTCAGGAAAAATGTTTCATAGAGATGCAATTAAATTCGCAAATATCAATAGATAACAAAAGGTTATTACTTCACAGATTTTAGTATGAAAATTCCACCGGGGTGAATGTGGTATTGATTCACAATCACAAACAGCTGTGGGGTTTGTACTTCATTCTTCCTATCAGTATGGACATTTGCACAATTGTGTAAAGTTGCAAAGCAGTGATTTTGGACCTGATTTATAGTTGCATTGGATCATATTGGCACCTTTGCCATCTATTCTATCATGGCCTCGTGGGTCAAAGTTTTATGGTAGCTGAGCAATGATTGACTTTGTTCCTTTACTATAACATGGTAATTATGTATGGAACTATGGATTCTTGCATTCTGCAAGCGTCGCAGACATGGTATACTAAATAGAGAATTGCTTATGTGCCACTGAATAACATTTCATCAAATTCATGGAGACAACATGGTTTCCTTTCTTGAATCTGTTGCCGCAATTCTCAATATAACTAGCAGAACAGCTGTAGCACCACGCCATTACTTTATAATTGCAGAACATATGAATCTCAAATCTTCCAGCAAAAGTGTATGCTGATACATTTATTTGATCATTTTGAATCATGTTCAACTGTTACATGCACTAATCTTATTTCATTTTCCTCTTATAATGCAGCAATTGTGTCAGGGGGGAAGGGCACCGCCCAAGACAAAATCAAGGCGCTCAGAGAGGCTGGGGTTACTGTTGTTGAGTCACCAGCGAAGATTGGCTCGACTATGTTCGAAATTTTCAAGCAGCGTGGAATGTTAGATTAGAGAGAAGAAATGGTACAGTAGAAAAAACATTGGGAAACTTCTTTTTGGTGCTCGTGGGTTAATAGCGAGCAATTCCTTGGTAGAGCCGTGTTGCTGGTCGCGAAATTAAACTACTCAAGCTGCCTTCTCTTCCTTTCCATGTGCTCGTTTCAATAAGACATTCTCGAGTCATGGACATGCTACTGACATGCTATTTTGCTTGGGATTGATGCGGATACCTAAGATAATTCAAGTTTTCTTGTTCTTGATGACAAAATTATCAATCCTGGCTGTATCTGTTTGCATGTCTCACCTCTACATTGTTGTTTTCCTTTTCGAGCCTTTGTAAGGTGTGCATGTGCATGTGCTCACGTAGGGGTGTGGTAGCAACAATTGGCTCATGCGCCAGGCGACTGGAATCGGATTTTTTTGCTGAGACGACTGGAATTGTTGGAAGCATGGGAAATTAACGTTACTTACGATTGATTCTCCTGACTGCGGCAATGCGCATCCAGTTCATCTGAATGCGTAAGATTCTCCTGTGCAGGGGGAAGCTCACATTAGCGGTTTTTGTTTTGAAAGAATACATTATGACCAAAGGCATAAAAAGTTTTGAACCTCGCACAAAAGTAAGTTCGTGCAGCCGTTGGGTCTGCTTGTGACGTTAACAAAATGGATTGCATGAAAATACGATACTGGATAACGTAGAATGTGCTTTGCAAGACTGTCCAGTCAATACTCAATACCGTTTGATCAATAGGTCCCTTTTCTTTTCCTTTTTTTTTTTTGTTTCCTTCATAACAATGTACTAGATACTACAAGGCCAGATGTACAACTAATCGTACATCTTTTGAGACTACATACAACTCATGTTACCATTAGACTATTTAAGTCAATTTAATTCCATCTAATAACAAAGCTATCTTCTAGAGAACTTTGACAAGAGATAGACAACAAAGAAGCAAAATAAAGCAAAAAGGACAACATGGACAACATGATTGGAGCCCTGCTGGATGATGCTCTTGTTCATCCGTCGCATGTTATTCTTCACTCCAGCCCGAGCTTTTATAAGGGCCATTTGCTGTCCATTCACAGAAGATAACAAAATTCAGAACATAACTAGGATAAATATTGTTAAAAAACACGAGAACATTATTTTTTGCAAAGGTAATGTTACTCAACTGAAAAAAATACAGTGGACCTTAAAAAATAATTCAGGTATACACAATGAGAGTTCAAACAACAAACCAAAATTTGAAGAATTCACTGCAAAGCAACAAATTCAATAATTAACAGTTTACTACTGTTGATCAGAGGGACCTTTGAGGTCATACACAATAATTACTTCATAGAACATATGAAACTCTTGAAATGCATATCTATTTCCTTGCACATATTGAAAGCATCTGGAAAATGGTAGAGAGATGCATCATATGCTGAGGACTATTCGAAAAGAAGATGGTAAGACTGAATAAGTGCATATGAAAAAGGGATAAATGTTTTCAACTATCAAGGACAACCACGACATAACCAAGACTCCAAGAGGTTAACAAAAAAATTATAGCAATTGCCAGAGTAAAACATGACATGACCAAGGGAAATAAGAAGGCAAAAATACCAGTTGACTGAGGAAATCATTCTGAAACTTGGCTTCAGCATTTATCTCCTGGGCAACCTGGAAAAGCAATTTGGGAATTTGGGATCAAATAAAAAGAATAAGCTTCTGAAACTGTGAACAAAAACCAGCATCAAAAGCTTATAGACAGCAAATAGCAAAAATGGATAACCACAACTTGAAGTCTTTTCTCATCAAATGGCCAAATCCATTACTTGTTGAAACTTGAAACATCTGATATAAAACAGTAAAACCTAGACACAGTATCATTGGAATATTCGTAAGATTTATTTTACGAGAAGACAAAATAACAATAATGCTGTCCACCAGCCATCAACTAATTCATAAGATTGTACAGAGGCCTAAAACCAGAACCAGAAGAGTCAATGGAGTCAATTCTCAATTCCACATAAAGGTTCGATGGAATCACTGCATGCTTGTAGCAGCATATCTGAGGACTATAAATCAATGAGTATCTGTCAAGAAGCTAATCATAAACAGTCAGGGGAGTGACGAGCAAGCAAAGAAATCTGATAAGACAGATGGAATGCTGCAATGAAAGCTACTGCACATACTTAGGAAATGTCTTGAGGACCTGAGCGATTATTGAGGAAAAAAGTCCAGAGTGGATCATATGACCTCAATTTAGACCAGGTTATGCATTGTATTTCCATACACCCCAAATCCATTAACATCACATCAGTTTTGTGAGTATTGCCACGAGATTGAAAGACAATAGTGTACCAATTTGTCACCATATTAAAAATACTAGCTACATATGGTGTTGATGTTGTCAAACCAAATCAAACAAGTAATCTCTTATTCACCTGAGATGGTTCTGATCTAAGTGACATCTACTCCCAATTCTTCTTGGTCTAAAGACAATAAAAACAACTTAAACAAACTAACAGGCTGTATCACCACCAAGAACTAAATCACCGATCAAATTATCAGTCAAAAGCAAATTGGAACCACGAAATATATCTTGCAACGCCACATATAACATCTACAACGCCCTTGTTTAAAAAAAACATCTACAACGCATGTTTACATGTACAAACAACCCATAAGCTTCTAACTTGCAAATTGCGGCAAGAAGACCTCAATTGAGCATACGTAACAGAAATCCAGAACTAGACATAAAAGGAGCGAGGGAAATGGAAATCTTACGCCTTTCAATAGGCGAACCCTTGAGTGCAGCCCATCGATCTCCGCGTCAAGATCGCCATGCATCGGATCGATCCGCAGCTGGATCTCGTCCGAGCTCGACGCGTTCCTGCAATCCCGAAAGAACCCCAAATTAATCACGGACTTTGCGGGACAAATCGACGGATTCGGACAGCAGCGAGAGAGAATTGGACCAAACAACCTCGGGGTCCGTATAGGGTTTACCTGGATCGAAGCGGACCGGATCCGTACATTGGGTTCGCCATCACGCGTCCAGGGCAGGAGGAGTTCAGCTCGTTCGCGCGTGACGTGAGTCGTACTTTGCTTGAATTGACGAGGGATCTTGGGGCGGCGGCGCACGCTGCGACGCAGCGCAACGGCAACGGCGGGTGGAGACCGGAGTGGAGGGTGGGAGGGGTGGCGTCCCGGGGGAAGGGGAGAGGAGAGGAAGGGGAGAGATTTTGAGGACGGGAAGGAAAGGGAAGCGTGGTGTTACAGGCCAAACGGCAAAAAGAAAGGCACTCTTCTCTCTCTCGGGCAGGGTAAGTACACCGAAGCTTTCGAGTCCGTTGCATATTACCCCTGTTCCAAAAAGTTTGTAGCTCGTAGAAGCCATCAGATTTTGGACGGAGTTGTTTTTTAAGATAATTTATATAATTATTTATAAAAGATACTGCATCCTAAGGTCAAGAGCTATAAATCATGATCATGATTTATAAATCTTAGCCGTGAAAAAAACTCCGCCCTAATTCTAACAAAAAATCGATATTCAAATTTAAATAAATAACAATACAAAATAAATAGAAAACCAGAATGAAAAAAAGAAAATAGCAATTGAATGGAACCAACATGATTCTAAAACTCAGAAAATAATTATATGAAAATTAGCAATTACAAAAATAGGGTTTATAGGTAAAGTTAATAGGAGCATTATGGGGAATTATGCCTCACGATGATACAGGGCCAAATAGAGTTCTGCAACCATTTATTTCCAAAATACAAAATCACATATGTCATATGTATTGTGCCAAGCTTTTTAAAAATACTATAAGGATGATGCTCGCAAAAAGTATTATTGTTTTGCTATGCACATATTTTGAGAATAAAGCTTTAGTTACATGTAACAAGTACTAGAAAACAAAATTAGTATTTTCTTTCTTATAATATATAATATTAAAATATTATAGAACATATAAGCAAGAAGTTTTAAATTTTACTTATTTTAGAACTTCTTAGAATTTGAAATGTTACATTGGTGTTTGTAAATTTTCGTAGATGCTACTAAATTTTGATAGCAAAACAAATAGCAATCGATTTTCATTGACGTTACCAATATTTGATTTGATCTTGCATAGCAAACCAAGCAGGCCTTTTTTTTACAGTAGTACTGGGTTTCTCAGAGTAAATGCTAACAGCAGCGCCTGACAACACTGTACTATGTAGAAAGATCAGGTCGTGGCGATCTTTGGTCCGTTGACTACATCTGCAAGCCCTTTCCCAAGCAGATTTTTTTTTTTGCTGCGGATTATAGTTTTTAACTGAAATTTTTGAATTTTAGCTATTTACGACAGAGATTACGGAAAGAGATATTCACTTATGATTTTAGTTGATGCAGATATTATTCTTTTAACGTGTACTACGATTAACTTGTAGATCCCGTCTTAAAAAAATACTCTATTTAAAAGTTAGATACTACAGCAAAAATCAAAAATCACTTTCAGAAACCAAAAAGAACAGGCATGTTTCCTCTTTGTGGCTTTTGTTCTGCTACTTATCTCCTATGTACGACACATACCAATCCTTTTCAGTTCTTGCTGTGCCCGTTCCAATTAAAGGTTCGACGACCGGTTCGGCGGTGAATCGGATTGTTTGGCGAATGTCTCTTACAATTTTTTTTTTTTGAGTTAGTTTCTATCATGAACAAGTCTAATTAGTCCGGCAGAATTCAGCTTCACTGTTGCACGCTGCACGCAACATGCATTTTTACAGCACTTTACGAAGAATGGAAGGAAAATAAAGGATCAAGAACAGCAAGTTTCGTCACAAACAAGCTGGAGGTTCAAGCTAGAAACCAATTTTAAGACAGGGTACGCAGTTCCCCTCAAACAAACTATTAAGTTGCACAAACTAATTAATTTATCTAAAAGCTTCAGTTAATAAGAAAAAACAGATAGTTCATTTATACTTCAACACTCTCTTTCATATATAGACTTCCTCAAGCCTAAAATGTAAAATAGAAATAAATATAATTATTTTTTTAATTATGCCAACTAAATATTGAACTCACGACTTCTTATTCTTCAACACAAACCAATAACTTTCTTGCAATCAGCAAAAGGACGATCATATTCAGAAAGTTCTCTCTGGAGGAGAATGCTCTAGATAGAAAGTAACCAGGAAACTAGCTAGATTGGCGCTGCTGCATAGCTGAGAATTGCACGTGTTAGACTGTATGATAGTCGTGATTAAAATTGATGATAAATAATTGATATTTAGATTGATTTGGAATTTGTGTTTGTGAAAGTTTCGATCGATCGTAGTCAAAGGTTTTGAATCTGAGTGATCTTGTTCAGTTCTGAGTTGCTCCGAGTGGTTTCAGTCGGCTCCAGGTGGTTTCAGTCGGTTTCGAGTGGTTTTGGTTTGCTTCGAACGGTTTTGATCTGCTTCAAGTAGTTTTGGACCAGCCTGATCGGTATTCAACTAGCATTGGCGCATTGGATGGCTTTCGAGTGCCATCGGAATATCGGACGGCACTCGATTGACATCGAAGGATCGTATGGCTGTCTTCGACCTGAAAGAGTGATGACCTAGCTGATGTTTACGACTACTCAAAGTCGTTTACGACCACATCCAATGTCGACGATGACGGACTTCAACTATTGCGGCTTTTGACCACAGCAGTATGAGCACCGCAACACAACTACAAAAGAACGACCACGTCTGTTTTTGATTACGACTGACTTCGATCATGTCCGGCTTCGACAACGTTCGACATCGATCACGTTCGGCTTTGACCATGTTCGATCACGTTCGGCTTTGACCACGTTCGATTTCGACCACGACAGAACGACCACTGAAGGTAATCGTAGCTACAATACTTTTTCATGGTCGTAACTACAGTACCTTTTCATGGTCGTAGATTTTACTGATCGATAATCGAAGGCTTTGCAGTCGATGGTCGTAGACTTTGCGGACTACTTTATAGTCATAAACTTCGCAGTCTTGTTTTCATAGTCGTAGACTTTACAGTCTACTGTCGTTGTCTTCGGCAGTTGAAGGCTTTGCGATCGGTTGCCGTAGGCTTCGCGGTCGATACTCGTAGACTTCATTATCGATTCGAGTGCTTCACTTATTGTGATTCTCGAATACTTCGAGTACTCGTGTTAGGCTAGCAAGATGACTGGCTGGTGCATGGTGGTCAAGTGGTCATGGTACTCGGTAGTCGGAAGGTCTCGGTACTTGATGGTTGGTGATCGGTTGTTGTAAGTGTTACAATCTGTTGTCAGAGACTTGTGGTATGCGATCGGTACTCGGTAGTCAGTACTTGATAGTTCTGGTCGATAGCGATACTTGTTATTCCTGAGTGTTTTGAGCGGAGAGATAGTATTTCCTGAGTACTTGTGGTTTTTGAATACTCGTTGAGCTAGCGGTCGTAAGAAGTTGTCTGGAGCTGATTTGCGGTAAGCAATGGAATATGTGGTCGTGAACGACCTAGTTGATGATTGTAGATGGTTTTGTTCTTGTCTATGGATAGACAAGGGTTGTGTGAGTGTGTGTGCTGATGACGGTCAAGTTATGGAGAATTTGTGCTGAGAGAAAGTTTTTTTGGTCTTTGCATGTACAGATGTGCGTGGAGACGATCATGGTTGGTGATGAGAAGGACCGGGACTAGGAGGGGTAATATGAGGTTCAGGTAGTCGGGATGTTACGCGAGGTGTTCGGGCTCATACTGGAGCACGTGGCAATCGAAGGTGAATGGTGCATCGAGACGTGGAGACGGTTACAGTTGGTGATGAGGAGGACCAGGACTAGAAGGGGGTAATATGAGATCTAGGCGGTCGAGATGTCACGCGAGATGATCGGGCTCATGCTGGAGCACGTGAAGATGTGTGGAGAAGTTACAGGAGGTGCGGTCCTGGATGCTTTGACACGGGAGTTGGTAATACGTGATAGAGATACAGGAAGTGCGTCCTGGTGGCTTCGTCACGTGGTGAGATTGGAGACATTATGAAAGTAGTCCGTAATGGGAAAGTTTAGAGATATGGTAAAACCCGTGTTAGGAAGGGTTTCGGATCTCTTGATTTGAGGAAGAGATAGCGTTGTGTGTTCGTGTTTGAGGCAAACACAACTTAGACGTTAGCCTATAAAAGCAGAGAGAGGCTAAGCGCTAACGTGTGGTTTTTTGTAGGGCTTTCGGGGAGAAAGCTTGTGTGGGTTTTTAGAGGGCTTTTGTTGAGAGAGTTTTTAGGGGTGCCGTGAGGGCACTTTGTAACCACATCCATGATACAGAAATAATAGATCAGATCTATTCTAAGAAAAATTTGCTGGCATCGGTGACGTGTTTTCTAAGTATCGTTTTTCTTCTGTCACCGGTGTGTACTCGTTCGAGCGACCGAAGAGTTCGAGCGGAGGGAGATTATTACTACGTGCATCAGCGGTTGTAGTGAGCGGTCGTAGCGAGCGGTCGTAGCAAGAGATTGAAGGGAACGGTCGGACGATCGAAGCGTTCATCGAGCACGTGCGAGCGAACTACCGTCTTGTGGTCATAATCTACATCCGGTAATTTAGATTATTTTTCTTCTGATTTTAGTTTTGGTTTCAGGTGTCAAAACGTAGAGGGAATCATTCACTCTATTTGATTGTGTAATACGATGCTATAGCACGAGTGCTTTTTCCGGCAGTACAAAACGATAGCAACCTTAAACTGATACTTCACTAAAGCAAGGTCGTATATATGCATGTTCTTGAGAGATGCAAAGTACCATAAGAACGAGCTAAACCATATATATGCAGGTATGCGACAGTAACAGAAAGAGAAAATGATCGACCAAACAAGAAATACATCCTGTAGTGGATTGTAAATTAAACCCAAGCTTCAAGTACACGGCTGTTGTAATATAGATTTCATTTCTTTTAAGAACAGTTGGAGATGTTTCAGCGTTTACAGACACTAAACCAAAAGGATGACTCATTCTGGCATGCATGGATGCATGGCTAACCAACCTTGGATATGAATGATTGCTCCAACCTCTCTGTGTCTCACGACCAAAAGCAGTGGCGGATCCAGGCTCTAAGATCAAAAGCCTATTGTAAAATTTAAAAAAATACCTTATATATAGTGAATACCACTCATAATGCACTGTCCAGTCCGAGGTGTTACTTCAACCTGGTTCCGCCCCTGACCAAAAGGATGACTCATTCTGGCATGGCTAACCAACCTTGTATATGAACGGTTGCTCCAACAATCTCTGTGTCTCACATGTCATGTCAGAACAACACATCTCCTCACCTGCATGATCAACATAGAGGAGAACGAATGGACAAGTGAAGTCTGAAGAGGCAGTTGCATTACCTTGTGTGTTCTTGCAAAGCACTCGCCAACGCGAATCAAGAACAAGAAAGTGTGTAGAACTAGAAGAAGACTCGTCGAGGTATCAGGTATATATGTATTCATTATTCAGGGATACTGAGTCCTATGTTCAGGCGAGATGACACCCGCTTCAAACGGACGGACATGGTCCAAACCAATCCATTCGATGTCGGTGTCATCTCTCCTGAGCATAGGTCCCAAACCCACAAGAACATCACGCCCCTAGCTGCTGATCTCCTCTATGAATTGAACTGGACATCTGCTACTATATATGTGCTTCCTGCTCTCTGCACATACACTAGGGTATTTTTGTGTGTGTCCCTGAAGAACGCACACACTACGCGCCTATATATAGGCCGGGGAGTGAGCCGGCCATCTCCATCTCCACAGCAATGGATGATGCGTCCACACCAGGCGCTAGTGACGTCTCCAGCCATGACGAGGAATGCAATGATCTGACAAGCTTTGACCGGCGAAAACTCGTGCATTCACTTGGAATTTTGGACACCCTCTCGCTTCCACACTGGAGAGCTGTAGGTCAACGGCGTCGTTAAGCGAGAGCATGGCGCCATAGCAGTAGTGCCAAGTAAAGACCAGATTGCGAGTCGCAGTAATGCTTTTCAGACTGGCGTTTCATGTTTAGATTCCTCTTTGGTTGCTTCTTAGATTGAGTTTGTTGTGAATCGTGATCGCTCTGTGTCCAGCTCACTGCATATTTCTAGTGATGACAAAGTAGAGGTCCACGGTCAACGATGCTAGCTGTGCCTCTCGAGCAGATGAAAATGCTTTTGTTTCGTCTCGTGATCCTTGTTTTCCCCAACAAAACCTGACATGATGGCATCAAAGTTCTACTGAAGCATGGGCGAACAGGTAAAAGTAAAACGACACCAAAGTTGGTATTCTTTAATAGACATCTTAAGTTTTGGTCGGCCTCGTCCTTCACACGGTCAAATGGTTCAGACACTCGGTGCAGCGGCATCTAGTGTTCTACGCCTTGATCTTTGTGATTGGATCATTCTGCGTTAGGATTAATGAAGAACGAAGAATAATGCTGCTCTCACCATAAAAAAGAATAACGTTTGTTACTTGTTCCTCGTGCGCCATGACTCGATCACTCGACTGCCTTTTCAAGCTTTCCTTTTGCCTTGGTTCTTCTTTTCTAACTTTTCTTTCTCCCTTCTCACTAGCTTTTGTGTGTTTCTTCTGTCCGAAAAGTCTGGACTAATTTTATGGGGCGTCAATAATACTACCTGTAGCTCATGTTCAATGAACTTGACCAACCACAAGACAAAGTGCTGTACTGAAAAATATTTGAAGAAAATCATCTATTGCTTTCGTGCATACTATGATCTGCCGCATACCATTTGTACATGTAATACAGTCGCTGGATTGTTTTCAAGGACAGAAATGTACGATGGGGCTGTTGGAAGTTCAGGATTCACATGCATGTGTGTGATGTTCAGGGAGTATTATATGTGGTTTTCTTTTATTACACCTGCCTCATATTCAATGGTGTTTCCTGACTAATTCAACAATGCATATCTGTATGGACTGGTGGTTGGAGTAGAATTTAGGAGGCACATATATATGGCTAGATGTACACCAATTTCTCTCGAAAGCGAGAGGAAAAGATCGCTAGATGCATGCACATCATTGGTGATACTAAAGATCACCATGTAAATCGGAATATGTGATGTCATGAAGTAAATGTCAGCACGTAACTTTGAATTATCTCTATTATGTTGTGGTTATAGATCAAACAGTAAATAAAATGAGCTACCGGAGAGACCTCAAAGGAGCTGTCCGGAGCCTTACAAGTCGTAGAGATCTTGCTATAAGTTTATGCTACGTGAACTTGTCTGAAAAAGAGAGATTGGTCCCCATGGTGTCCTAAAACACCTATTTATAGCTATGAGGGCTGGTTACATAGATATCTTTATCTAGATCTATACTTACAGTGGCGAATATGTCATTTCCCCTACTTAGAGTTACACAAATGCCCCTATATGACTCTACACGTATAGGGGTAGACACGCTATTTCCCTGTTCTACTGTTCCTGACAGGATGGCCCACTGTCATACCGGCGCAGTGGGCCAACTGGGTAGCCTTGGTTAATTTATTTAGTGATCTGGATCAGTTACTTTTAGATGGTAAAATGCTTTGAATATGTTACATATTCAGAGAACAAAATATGAATTACGCCACTATCATATTCTGTATGTTAACATTCTGTAAAACTCCGGGTTTCCACATAATTGAAACTGCGCATGGCAACATATCGAACAAAAAATGTTCAGAAGAGGATGGTAAAAGGATTGTAAAGTTATCCAAGAAGGGTCCCTTGCATCATTTGCATATGCATGCACTAAATGATCTAGAGGGGTGACAGCATCAGGAAGTTCATGCACCTCAGGCAATTTGCCTTTCGTCCATGTTGCTATCAAAAGAGTGAAAGACTAATGTATGCATGCATCTTGATCCTTTTCACTCTTTGAGAAAACGTGCAAAATAGTCTTGGTTTTCAAAATAGCAGCAGACAGATGATCAGCTTGCTCCTTTCTCTGGTTCTTCCATGAAATGCATGCTGCACACAGTTCGGAGATAGCATTTTTTTTTGTTCATTGATAGGCGTACCAATTACCATGCTTTTGTGAAGAATTCCTCAAGTTTTCCACTCTTTTGATTAGGACTAGGATGAACATTATTGCAGAACCTTTTTCTTGTGGTTCCTTTGTTTCTTTTGACTGGGGTTCAGACTTTGAATTGTCTTCTTTTTTGAGACAGTTGTAAACCTTGTTGCTTAGATATCCCTGTCACTACAGTAAAATCATAACATTGACATAAATTATGTCCTCTAGATGCAAAATAGCTTGTCATAAATTATGCAAAATAGCTTGTCATAAATCATAAGATATACAGCCATAAATTATGTCCTCTAGATGCAAAATAGCTTGTCTGAAATGGACTTATAACCTAGAGAAAAGATAAAGGGACAAGAAGACTGGCTCTTGGTGATCTTATCATGATCTGAAAAAATCCTTCCAAAGACCATTTAATCAGGAAAGAATCTTGTACAGGTGTAACAAATCCTGGTGTGGATTCGCCAAATCTGCATCAACAGCGAACTGATCAGTGCACACCTGTCAAGATGATGCGTTCATGTAGCACAAGCAATGCAAGAAAAACAGAATAGGTTTGGTTGGATATTCTTTAATTTGTGCGTTGCTTGCAGAGTTCTGGCACTTCGGCGTCCCTGTCATTCGTGTATTACGAATCTTTCGCTGAACTCTCATTTAACATCATGAAAAATATTCTCTGTCTGTTCAGTTCCATATGCTGTGCCACTAGCTATCGGTGTCAGCCTACGACGTAATTTTCTATATTTATTTTGCGGCGTATTCCTTCTGATTTCTTAAAACAGTGCAATGTGAACCACATAGTCAATCCAAAGTTTGACCAAGACTTGTTTGCTGGCCATTAACTGACAGTAGTAGGAACACATCAGAAGACCAACATGTGGTACATGGCACTTGGAAAACGTTTACATGGATGGTAAAAGTTTCAGTTCTAACTTCAGAGGGGTCGTATGCTCCAAATGCACCGGACAAGTGGCACCAATCCAATCCTTTCGCCCTTTTGCTGGGATCTCTTCTAGATGAATTCGCGGTCAGGTCTATCGAATCCATGGCCCTTTCCCCTATCTTTAACCCTTTTCACCTTGTGCTTAACTGGCGCAAATTGGAAGCTTCTGCAGGTCTAATATCTGCCAAAGGTGTTCTACTGTATCAACTCAAAGGGCTTGTTTGGCAGGCAAGAAGCCATGCGGCTTTTGACTTTTGCTACAGTATCTAACTTTTAAATGGAGTATTTTCTTAAGACGGGGTCTACAAGTTAAACGTAGTACACGTTAAAAGCCCAACATCTGTACCAGCCAAAATCGTAAGTGAGTATCGGTCTCTCCGTAATCTATACCGTAAACAGCCAAAATTCAAAAATTTCAGCCAAAAGACATAAGCCGCAGCCAAAAAGAACAGACCCTTAAACTGGTCCGTTTCAATCTGAGGTAGCGAGGTGACCGTGGACTAATCGGAGTTTAGAATTGCCATATGGCAATGGTTATGGATTGAGTTGGACTAATTTCTTTGTTATAAATGCACGCAAAATATGAAACAATGAAGAATAATGAGAAACACGACAAGAAAAACCACGGAAATATAATCGGCAAAATCACTATATGAAAGAAAAATTACATAACGTATTACATGTGTAGATAATTTGTAGCGCATCGTGCATTATCCTGAGGTTTACAGGTGGTATAAATAGTTTTGAGAATAAGAGTCACAAACGAGACAGGAACATAATCCAAATCGGCAACAAAATAGAGACCTGCTCAGGAAATTAGAATAATAACCTATTCGGAGACAGAAACAACACCCTGCTCATCTTAGAAGATGTCGGTGAAGAGTTGTAGTTGAAAATACCTCGAGTAGCCATGTCTGACTCCAGTCAGCATAACAACTTTGGACACCATGTCTGATGAAATCGATGCAGAGTCCATCATGAATACGAAGATAATCCTAATTATAACCTCCGATTAGTATATATTACCGACAAATTATACTGATCGGAATATATCTTTTAAGTAAAATTTGATTGAATTCTTAAAGTTGTCAAATTTAACTAATTCAGATCATAAAATACAACGTTCTCAACCGAACCAAATCTTGAGTGATATTCGGTCGTCTTGTCTTGGCTTCAGCTTTGAGCTCAAAAGGATAATTCATTAGGACATTATTATCGAATAAATGGGCCTGATCTCCGGCAGGAGACTGGCCCGAAACTTCCTGCAGATGAGTAGAAGCGCGGGATGCGCCGGCACGGGAATCTCGTAAGAAAAAAGAAGTAGGCCTCTCCCGGGCCAACCTGCACGGCCCGCGCGCCCGTGGCCGTGGAGTCTACAGCGCTGCGGCAGCGGCAGAGATGGCCGCGCGCGCGCGGTGCGTTGAGACCCGAGACACGGCGGCACGAGGGCGCGGTGTCGTGTCCTCGCTAATGGTCCGCCTCCACCTGCCCCGCGCCCGCTCCCACCTACCGCGCCCTCGTCCCTCTCCCGCGGCTGCGAGTGTCCGCATCGGCCTCGGGTTCCCCGTCGGCGCCGGCGGCCCCACCATGTCGACGACGGCGCGGATGGTCGCGGACCAGAAGCGCGCTCTGCGCTCCGACGTGCGCAGGGCGCTGAAGGCCCTCTCCCGACCAGCGTCTTATGATTATGATTAATTACAAATAAATGTAATATTGTTAGTACATTGAAAAAACACATATACTGTTATAACTGGTATATAGGCATTTAAATCGACATGTTATGTAAATTGTCGAAATCCATTAAGAATTATTTGCAGTAGGGGAGAGCTCGAGTAGGAGAAAAGAGCGGCGTCGGTGCACGGTCTGCCGATAGGAAGTTAATGCTACATGGGTAGTGCAGTTGGTTGCGATAGGCGAACGGTCGTTGAAATGTAAATTACAGTATATCAGTACTTCTGTAATGTGCGATGTGATTTGACTAGTTGCAAGATTGAAAATATATGCAGGCAAATATCAGTAATGCCGATAGCCACTACATTGAAAGTGTCAAAGGTGGAGCCACACTCTTGCATTATCAGTAGTGTTTTGGCGAGGCATCATAACCTAACATCCACCTTTATAGCAAATCTGATGTACAGAGAGATAGTGGAGAAGAAGGACATGGAGTCTATGCACATCATGCTAGCTATCGAAAAGAAATTCAAGTATAAGATTAACTACGTGAAGACGTGACGTGCAAAGCAGAAGACGTTGGAAAAACGGTTCAGATCTTTCGAGGTGGCGTACGACTAGTGAGGGAAGGCGCCAAGGAGTGAAGAAGATGTGGAATTGGGTAAGGATTTGCGTGAAATCACTAGAAGCCGCTCATCGTGGTAGGGCCTTTGCTTACCTGCCTTGGCGGCGCCCTCTGGCCTCGCAGCGCAGGCAAGGTTGAGGTAGACACGAGCGATGCACGATGGCACCAGAGCGTGAGAGAACGCCGAAACGTAGGAGATACACGGGCGCAAGGGAGGATAGGAAGCCGTCATGGTAGCCATGCTCGTCTGCTCTCTCACCTAGATTGCTACCTCTAGGGCTTCAGGAGATGGATCAAGGGCTCAAGAGATTATATTCTGTGTGTTAGCTCATGGAGCACGATTGTTGTACTCACCCTCGCTCACTAAAATAACTCAAAACCTGCGGATCAAGACCACTATGCCTACTATGCCACTTCGGGACCAGACGGTGGAGATTAGGTCTTTCTCTTGTAGTCTAGTTCTTACCTCAATTAGGCAAACATTGGTGGTGATTGTGTGTATATCTATTATCTAAATCTTGAAACGTAGTTTGTCATCTTTTACCCACAGTTGCTTGTCTGTGGTAAGGTGTGGCCTCACTTTTTATATTTTGCTTCTGCTTCCGTTTTTGTTTACTTGTAATGTAGCATTTGGCCTGATCAGTCCATTATGTAAACTATACCCGATATGGAATATTTATACTTTGATATGTAATATAAGTGTTTGGTACAGTTGTTATGATGTATAAGTTTGATTCAGTAAATATATCTATAATCACTACCTATTGATTCACGAAATAACACGATAAAATCACCTAGGTTTAGATTGTAAATTCGGAATCCGACGCTTCGAGATCTCATTGCTCTAAAACAATCTACCGTAGACTGGGCCCTCGTGCAGTTGGGCTACGTCAACTTCAGAACATACGGTGCACTGCATGTTCCATTTTCCAAGTCAATTGGGACGCGGATTTTAATCTCCTATCCTCCTACCCCATTCACCCTCCATCCTCCCTCCAGATCCCATCCTAAATGGTAGAATACGGTACAAAATACATCTCCAAATCTCTCTCTCCCTTCCTCTTCTCTCCTTTCTCCGGCCTGAGCCACCACCTTTGGCGCGAACCACGCCGCCGCCGCGCGAGGCAGCCCGCCGCCGCGAAGACGCACTGGGTTTAGGGTTTTAGGTACGGCAGAGAAACAAAATATGGTATGATATTTAAATTCAATAAATATTTGTATGTACGAAACTTTCATCTCTCAATCACTCAATGACTTCAGTTCTGACCAATCAATCTCATGTGTTTACAAAAAAAAAAATGAAACTCTTCTTTTGGAGTTATATTACTTCAGAATAGGCAATGTACATCTAGGTTTATTCATCTTTACGATCAGAACAATTGCTCAGTTCAACAAAAACAACAGAACACCACAAAAACTGCCAATGCTTTAATCGCTAACACATACTTAATTAGTAACTACATATCTCGATTCTCGAACCCTAAGGGAGAACTACAGAAATCTCATGATGACATAATCACGGCTTGAGCACGTCCTGGGGAGAGATGAAGTGGTCGTTGAACTCGACGGTCCTGACCACCTTGTCCAGCTCCCGCCGAGCCTCCTCCCTCAGCAGGTTGATGTCCCTCCGCATGTGCAGAGCAGGGCGAGCTCTGGCAAGAGCCGCGCGCAGCGCATCATGCGCGGTGTAGGGATCCGGCCGCGCCGTGGGCTCTGGTTGCGGGATCTGCGGGCCTCTCCTCGTTGCACTCTCTTGCACGCGCTCGCTGGCCTTCTGCTTCTTGATCGCGCCGTGCGCGTCGTCGCGGAGGGCGCGGGCGTGGACCCGGGTCTCTTCCCTCGGGCGCGACACCGCCGGTCTGATCCTGGTGCAAGAAACGTGAGCAACCGCAGGAGCGACGCGCCGCTCGCCCGCGTGCTTCTTGCTCGCGCGGGAGGCGTCGTCAACTTCGCGGCGGCGCTTGGTGTGGAGCGACAATGGCAACCGCTCGTCGTGGCAGGGCCTCCTCTTGCCTGCCTTGGCGGCGTCCTCTGGCCTCGCGACGCGGGCGGGGTTGAGGCAGACGCGAGCGACGCGCGACGGCGCCGGAGCGCGAGAGAACGCCGAAGCGCAGGAGATACGCGGGCGCAAGGGAGGATGGGAAGCCGCCATGGCAGGCATGCTCGTCTGCTCTCTCACCTTGCTTGCTACCTCTAGGGTTTCAGGGGGATGGGAGATGGATCAAGGGCTCGGGAGATTGCACCGGAATGGATGCAAGCTTGCCATTGCTTAAAAAGAGCGCGGCGCTGCAAGTCGGTTCTGTTTCCTGTCCAACTCGGAGTCGGAGGTTGAAATAACCTAAGCCTTTAATTAAATTTAACAGCGGAATTAACAAAATAAAAAATAATTAAGAAGCAGTTAAACTAATTACAACACTGTGAAATACATCTCATTGAATACAACTCATGCAAGCAAAATAAAATTATCACAACAACTAAATAATTACATAATGCGAATATTGCAACTAAAAGTAAATTAATTACAACCATTGCATAAGACTAGAGATAAAAATTACATCATTGCATGTTCATAGTTTTACACTTCTTTTGCATGCATTCGCGGAGTAGTTGCACTCCGGTCGTCAACTAGAAATCAATAGTCGCCGCGAGTAGATCGACGCCAAAACCCTGCATTTTCTTTTACAGTCCAATGCCTAGAATAAAAATAATCTAAATGAGAATAAAAAGAGAGAAATACGATGGTCGTCAGAACCAGTTCGGTTTTTGAATACCGAAACCTTTAGCACTCATCGAGATACCAAAATCGTCCGAGGTCGATTGGAACCTCTTACTTAAATGTATTTTATCATCTGACGAAAAACCGAGCCAATACCCATTTTATTTTTCACCGACTTACCGAGGCCACCCTATGGACCAATAGTCTATAAGGGGTACCCAAAACTTTACCCAATGCACAGCAATAATAGAGAGGAGTGGATAGAATAGAATACCCCAACAGAAGGAGAAGCCGGCGCTCCCACTCCTTTTAAGCAAACCAACAGAGGGAGAGCCAAGCCACTTCCCCACTCACATTTACCCTTCCTTCTCCCTACCAACACCGAGAGCAAGCCAAGCACATTCACAAATCAACCGAAGCACACACTACAGAGGAAGCAAGGGGAAGAAAGTCGAGGAGGAAAGACCCAAAAGGAGTTGGGAAAGACTGACGGAGCGAGTACGGTGACCATAACGGCCTAGGACCATCAACAGCCGCGGGACCACGTCAAACCGACAAGGACCTGAAGGGGGCCAAGGAGCTGACCAAGAGCACGTGGAGAGTATCACTGTCACCACGCCCATTATCATCACCCTATGTTGATCGTTACCACTCCAGTTCGTGAAGGTCGCACCAAACACTATGTTTATCGTTAATCGGACAGATCATAAAAGCCAAATGCTCGCGGTCTTGTGGACGTTTTGCGGTGAATGTAGTGGACCGTGATTACTTGTGGGATTCTGCTGATTTACAACGATCATTCTAGGTTGTATCTTAATAGGACTTTATGGGCAATGGAGAACGTTTCACTTGCACTGGCGACTTGTAGGTAGTAGAACGAAACAAGCCAGAGCACATGAAAAGCAAAATGCAGTATGGTGCTTAGATTCTCTTAAAGGTATATGCCATTAAAACGTTCAATCCGGCGATTGTGATCAGGGTTTAATCTTTTGGATGAAAAAAAATTCGGCTGTCGGCGAAAGGAACGAAAGAACGAAATTTCGGACAAAAAATCAAATTTTTGATGAAATTTAACCAAAATTTGAGAATTGAGATAAATATCTTCCCATGCCACCCTTCCTCCTCTCCTTCAACGCCTCGATGGAGGAATGGAGGATGACGAATGGGGTGAGAGTTAGGGTTGAGGCGCCTTGCGACTTCATCGCGTGGAGCGGCCGAGCGGATGGGCGCCTGGGCCTGGTGGGCTAGTTGCCGTGTGGGCCGTCGCTGGGTGGAGATCTGGCTGCGTCGATTGCTCTCAAAGTTCAAATACGTGCTAAAGTTTTGACCAAAAGGAAGTATTTTCGGTAGGGAACAAAAAGGCCGAAAAAACCGATTCACCGAAATTGTTTTCCCTGATTGTGACCAACCAAACAATGAATGATGAGCGATACAATTTCCAAATTGAGACAAATTTTTAAATCAGAAATGTGTTACATTATTTCTGAGTAGAGAATGCACATTTGAGTTCAGTCATCTAATCTCTCAACTACCAGAAGAGCAATTACACAGTTCAACAAAAAAAGAGCATAAAAACTATAGATTACTGATACTGCCAAAAAAAAGTGCAAATGATTTGGTCACTAACACATAGTCCTGCTAAAAAATCCCAAGGTCTCATGAGATCTCTCCTCCGATCCCTCTGTTTCTCCCGCCCGGCCAGCACACCATCATCGCTTGAGCACGTCCAAGGGAGAGATGAATGGGTCGTTGAACTCGACGGTCCTCACCACCTTGTCCATCTCCCGGCGAGCCTCGTCCCTATTGCACTGAATGTCCCGTCTGCGCCTGGCTTCAGCGTCTCCGGCCATCTCCATTTTCTCCAGCGGCGGCCGCCTGTCGAGAGCGGCACGAGATGATTTCTCAATGGCCGCGGGGAGCTGACGTTGCTCGGAGGGGGGATCCGACCGCGCTCTGGACTCGGACCGCGAGCTCCCGGAGCCACTCCTTCTCCTGGCCTCATGCGCGCGCTCGCCCTCATGCCTCTTGGCCGCGCGGCGGGCGTGAACGTCCGCACCCGTCACCGACAGTGCTGCCCTGATCCTGCTGAAAGAACTGCCCGAGGAGGAAACCCTCCGGCAATCGCGAGCGCTAGAGAAACTCTCCCTATTCCTTCTCCTGTCTGCCGGGGACGCGGCGCGCGGGTCGTCACGCCGGCGGCGCTTGACGGGGGGCGACTTTGGCGGCTCCTCGTCGCGGCGGTGCCGCCTCTTCGCGTCCTTGGCGGCGTCCTCTGGCCTCGCGACGCAGGCAGGGTTGACGCGTACGCTAGAGGCGCACGACGGAGGAAGGATCGGGCTGCGCGAGCGCGCAACGACGGAGCGGTGGGAATACACCGCGGCGGCCATGATCGCGTCGAGCGTTCGAGCCTGCCTTGCGTTCTCTAGGGTTTGAAAGGTTGGGACTGGAATACACGTGCCTGCCTGGCTTTCGTGCTATGCGGTTTGGGAGATGGAACTGGAACAAGAGTTGGGAGTGGGAAGTTGGCCTCTGTTTATATGGACGCGCGGCGGTTCTCTTCCGTTTCCGACTCCGGTTCGGAGGTTGCCGCCTTACGAGAAGAGTCCGCATGCGCGATGGTTCGTCCATGACGCTGGGCTTTAACGCCCATCGGATGTGAAGGCGGATTCACGTTGCCCGTTCGATTTTTTTTCTCCTCCTCTCGGTTTCATTCCGAACTCCGAAGCGTCTGTTTGATATGGACTCTTGGTCTTTGCAGTTGTGGAGCTGTGGGCGCGTATATTGGATTGGACCTATGCAATGTGTTTCCCATCTCATCTAACTAGGCTCACGGCCTATCAGTAGGCCCGTTTAGACGCCCAGCAGCGGCCCAGCGGCCCGTACAGCTAGGAATTTGAGGACAGATCTAATCTGATGAGGTGTGAAAGAATAAGGCCATTTGGTTAATTAGTTAGTTAGCCAACACTAGGTTGCAAGAGCCCAGGTGATGGCACGACCGCACGAGGACAGCTTACAGTGTGCAGCAGTTGGTACCGGCTTCCATAAGAAACCAGATATAATATAAACATATAATTTTAAAAACAATTTTTTTATTTTTCTCACTTATCTTGTTTTCAAGATAAGTCAAAGGTTCTTGATCGTATCACACGCACGCACACCACTCCTCTCGTTTTTATCTTACATATACATCGCTTTCTTACTTTTCTAACCGCTCGTCCTCTATCTTTAAAAATTATTTTTTTAGCTATTACTATTTATTTTTTGCTAAAAATTATGGACCATAGTGAATATAAACAAGACCGGTCGCGCAACGCATCTACGATCAGCTGTACCATATTTGATGTTCAAGTGACGCTTTTGTTACGTTCTCGACAGTGGAGCACAGCAATCCTGTGAAAGGTCAAGTGAGGAACTGCAGAGGGATTTGCCTTTTCTCTGCAGCTCATGCTTGGTCTCGGGATATTTTTCTCAACCGAGGTGCGCTGCCTTTGTTGGTTGGTGAATTTCACACTAGTCCCAGCAAGTACTGGCAACTGGCAACTAGCACCGTCTGTTCTTCTTGGAAATGTCTACTCGATGCTCACACGTTGCACTTGCATGCGCAACTACAACACATCTGTGAGGTAAAATTTTGAGGTAGCTACACTGCTACAGTGACACCACATCCACTGTAACCACTGTCACAGGTACGGATACTTTAAATGGCGCTCGTTTGGGTTTAAAAACTTAGATATATAGTTTTATACTATAGTGACTGAAAATATATTTATAATTATTAATAGTTTTTTAGTATAATTAAAATAAAAAATTTAAAAAATTATACCATCATAGACATAAAGGAATAAAGGAAAAAAGAAAGGACAAAAAAGTCTAAAAAACTAAAAAACAAAATTAAAAAGGTAGAAGTTAGAAGCCGAAGCTCAAATGAGCATATCGCAGGCCTACAGCTGCTAATGACTACATTGTGCCTAGTAATTGTGGTGCTAAACTCAAGCAATCAATTAGACAATCCACTAGGAAAACGACCTACAGCGGTCGCGGGCCGTTGCACCAAGCGTTGCTACATTATAGTCGGATTTTTGTCACCAACAATCAGGAGCGGAGTTGGGCCTCGGGCTAGGTGGGCTATAGCCCGAGACCCAACAAACTACGTAACACTATTATACCCCCTGAAGGCTGAAACCCTAATCCCTAAAATCCCCAATCCCACTATCCCAAAGACGGCGCCGCCGCCTCGCCTCAGCAGATCGCAGCCAGCGCCAGCCAGCCCTCTCTCTCCGGCCGCCTCCTCCTCCGCCCTCTGGCACCGCCCTCTCCTCCTCCTCTGGCTCCACCGCTCCGGCTGCCATCTCTCTCGCCAGGGCCCGGGTGGGGTGGCCGGGTGGGTATTGTTGTCGTCTGCCCGTCTCTCTCGTCGGACTGAGGGAGTAAGTGAGGCACAGAGGCAGTGAGTATTGAGTAATGTTTAATGTTTGCTGTTGAGTATTGAGTAATATTTAATGTTTGCTGTTGAGTATTGAGTAATGTTTAATGTTTGCTATTTAACAAATGATCAGATAAAGTGGCATATGTTTAATGTTTGCTATTTAACAAATGATCCGATAAAATGACATATGCTTCATTTAGGATTTGAGGTACTTGTATCTTTATTACGCTATATTCTGTATGATTTTATATACTTTTTTATTATGATTTGTGTTGAAAATTTGAACTCCTCAAGTATTGAGCATTAAGCAAAATTTTTATATCAATCATGCATTTGTCACATATTTTTTTTGTTATATCATAATATAGTTTTAGACTTGTGATATGCTAAATTGTTACTTGATTAAAATTTAGCCTAGAACATATCTAATCCTGAATCTGCCGCTGCCAACAACCGCTCCAACCAAAGGTGGTCGCGGTGCACGAGCGAGACTACGAAAGACCCCATCATCCGTCGGTCCGTGATGCCAAAATCCACAGGCAACGCGTGCATCGATCGCCGTTCGGCGCGCAGCTGTGCGATAGCGGCATGACTCCGCTGGACAAGCCCGCCAGCGCAGGGTGGGCGATGGGCATGTATGCATCGAACTCGTCCGCACCCAATCGGCGCATGCACGGACGCAGCGACTGGGTGGGTGGGGTGCCCTGTCACACAGTGCACAACACAACCCGGTAGGTCCGGACGCGCCCCCATGCCCAAATGCAGCCAACTGTCGCTCCCCGAGCGCGCGCGCGCGCGCCGCATGATGCGGCGAAGCCGAGGAGGATGGATCGGCTGCGGTTTGAGGCCGGTGCCACTGCGATGGGGATTGCGCGTGTTTTGGACCGTCCGATAACGCGATGGACGGCTCCAATTACTTGGAGAGAGAGAAACAGAGTTAATACTAAGACCCGTCTATTTATCCATGTACTACTGTATGTCCCGAACGTCGATGACTAATCTAATAGTGTGCACGTACATGGAGTGGCAGCACGATCGCAACAGATCCGAGCTCAGTGTCTGCTTACAGGCAGGTCACTGTAGGATAGGAACCGGGCAACCACAGCGCAATAATGGGGCTCTGATTTGAGGTGTCTTCGGGCTGCTTTAACCCTAGAAAGCGGATGGATGTACGTGCCCATTGTGTGACTGTATAATGACACTATTGGAGGTACCTCGGCCCCGCCAAGGCACATCAAGTATGCGAGACTATTGGGTGCATTCTATCGCTTGGACCGCACCAATGAGGCCAGGCCAGAGCTAGAGATGATGCATCGTCTTCCAAGTAGCAGAAGAAAGATTATCGTAAGAACTAACGAAGACGTGCCTCTCGTTTTTTCCAATGATTTTTGTTGCTGAAACGCTGAACAGAACCGGTGTGATGTGTCGATCTTAGCTGCATTTATCCCCGTATATATATGGGTTGGGGATCCCTGCATTTGGCTCACACTCCATCCATGTGGATTTTAGCTAATCTGCACCGGTACATTCTGTGTGTGGACTAGATTAATCCACATCATTGTCTTCTTCGTCTTCGCACTGTTTAAAACTCTTCTTCTCTGCTCGTTCGTATGGATCCGAAGCAGTGCTCGGGAACAAGGCCTGTATGGGCACCAACTGCCGCCGATGTGGGGGAACGGGCTATCCATGCTCGCTATCGTCGGGATCGGGCTCGACAGCGGGTTACTCAACCTCGTGGTCAGCTTCTCTGCCTTCTACCACGGGCCCTACGCCCGGACTGCACCGCCACAATGCCCGACGAGAAGCGCAAGATCTCCCGCCTCACATTAGGACTACATACTGAATCCAACCGTGCTGCAGTCCTACCAATCACTCTCATGATCCGTTCGACCACCTTATAGTCGCTACAACCACTTACTGCAGTCGTACGATCACGTTGAAGAAGCTACGACCGCCTCCTGTGCCGTACGACCGCTCTGTTGAATTTCTGATCACCATGGCAGTCGTTACGACTACGTTGTGACCTCTCTGATTACTCCTCGCTACTTCGATCATGTAGTCGTAACTTCAGCAGAAATTACGACCACGTTCACCACCGCCGTGCTACACTTCCTTCGACCACGGTCGATCACCATAGTGTGATTCTATCGACCACGTTGAAAGCTCTGTCGACTACTATGGTCGTAACACTTTACGACCACGTCTTCCTGTCGTGGTCGCTTACGACCACGTCTTCTCGCTATGGTCGTAGCGCTTACGACCACATCTTCTGCTATGTGATCGTGGTTGTAACTCCTTTACGATCACGTCTTCATCACCTGCGGACATCTCCGCTCGTCGCCGTGGTCGTAACTCCGTTTACGACCACGTCTACGAACATGATAAACTCAATAGATTTCTTTGAGCCAAACCGCTCTTCTCTTCTTTATTTCTTTCTTTTGATCACACCGATCACTACGATCACCCCGATCGCTCCTCTCTTTTTCCCTTGCCTCTCTTTCGATCACACCGATCACATTAGCCTCAACTCTCTTTACATATCGGTACAATGCTCTGGCTTTTATACCCCGCTCTACGACTACGGGGTGGACTCGACTACGACTCAAACTCCGACTACGATTATGACACGAACTCCGACTACGACATAGTCGTACTCGTACATGACTTCGACCACCAACTCGTACACGGCTACGAAACTGAAAACAAGATTACAAACTCTAACAAACCGAGATGATGCTGACGATTCTCAGCTTCGTATAAAGATTCCATATTGAAGATCCAACCAGCTCCCTGCGTTCCATCTCAATTAAATTGCAGATGATGAATTTGGATATGGTTAAGTTGGATTCGTGGAACAAAGATTGGACCCTAGAGCAGCGGGCTAGATCTTAGCAAAACGCTATGGGTAGGGGAGAAGAAGAGGGGTGTGTGGATGGGGAGAAGCAGCAGATGGATTGATCTAGTCCGTGGAAAATAACCAACACTCTTGATGGGTTGAAATCCACTCGGTGAAGTTTGACTGTTTGAGGCAACTCCAGGGGATCCTAACCCCTATATATGTGTGTGCATTGCAACCGATGCCTGTTTTCTTGTGGAAGCAAAATAATCTACAGAAAATACCGGCAAGGCTAATTGCAGATAACGGACGACTTTATCCATAATTTGTCCTCAGAAAAGAAGGTGCGAACATACCATCTTGAGATGCAATCCACCATAATTCGAGCCCAAAGCTGGACAAATCCCAGATGAAGGCAAACAAGAATCTACGTACAATGTAAATTTCTTGACCATTTGCAGTTCTTCACCATGAAGACTCCAATCGGACAAATCGTCGTGCTTGAGACAGACTATGCCATCGCTTGACGATGGTGATGGTGGAGAATCTCAACCTGCTTGCTCGTGTTTACAGTGTCGATGCTCCCATTGTAAACTGTAAAGAAAACAAAAGTGAAAGGAAAAGCCAGAAACTGGAACCCCGTTGCAGCGGCGCCATAAACTGCTAGCTCATCGAAGAGAGACAAGATCACGTCATAAAGTTCAGCTCCATCAACTTTTTAGTTTTTACTCTTCAATCTACTCTACTTCGCTTTTAACTCACAAGCTAGGTGCCTAGATCACACATTTTGAGGAGATACGCATGACAATAACACAAAGCGTTTCAACTTCATCTTCTGATTTCTGGCTTATTTTTTATTACTTATAAATTTCGTTTTTTTATTTTTTATTTTTTTAGTTTTTTTGACGATTCTTTTTTATTCGTTTATATTGTTCGTAATGAGCTAATCTATTTTTTTCTTTTTTTAAATTTAGTTAGGCTAAATAAGTCACCATTAGTTACAGTGTAATTTCAGTCAGTTAAAGTGAAATTTCAGTCCGAAATCACTTTTTTCAGCTCAACCGAGCGGCACCTAAATCTCGCTTCAAATAGTTTTAACTTCTGATTTATTTCATCTTATCTGTTTCTGATTTTCATTTATTTTATCTTTTTAATTTTTTTAATTTTTTCATCTTTTCTTCTTCCCCTATTTCTTTAGGTTGCTTTTGACAGTATCAGTTTTTTTATTTATTTTTTCTTAAAAAATTAGCTATAGTATAATTTTAACTAAAAGTTTAATCTGTAAGCCAGTTAGACCGATGCCTAATAATTTCATCTTTTTGATCTTTTAGCTTTTTTATTTTTTCTCTTATTTCTTTATATTATCTATAATGGTATAATTTTTTATTTTTAAATTTAATTACACTGAAAAAACTATCAACAAATAAAATACATTCTCAGTCGCTACCTTACAAAGAAAAGGCATAAGCATAAGGAGCACCACCAAAGAACCAGCTACTACATCCATGAATAATGAAACAAGCAATGATCTGCACAGATGAACAATTGTTTCTGCTCCCTTTGCCCATGTCCAGGAATCAAACAACATCCCCTAAACGTAGAATGAAATGCCCAAATAGCAGCATCAACGCATAATCATACACATTTACCACTGATCTCACAACAACCATGATCAGCTGGTACTCGAGGTCCATGAAAGGAACCATCTTTTGCTCATGGTCGTACTGGTGGGCAAGATCTGAGCCAGTACAATGCTCAGCGATGACGGTCATTTCGCGCCGACGCCGAGCGTTAGCTCGAGCTCCTCGGCGGCGACCTCATGGATCCTCTCCCCTTCCCACGGCGTCACCCTCCCCTTGTCGAACTCGAACTCCGGGCCGCCTCGGCCCCTCTCCCCCGCCATTCCCTCGATCTCCATGGAGTTCGAATTGGATGCGCCAGGGTTGACGAGATTGTATGTGGGCGACGCCGGCGCCGTCGTGGCCATCTGGAAGCTGATCCACCTGCTGGCGTCCACCGTCGAGACGTCCAACTCGTCGCACTCCGGTATCGTGTCCGGGTGCTCGAGCCGGCGGCCGCGGGTGGGGCTCGCCGGCGCGGAGACGGCGAAGAACGGGTGCCGGAAGGGGTCGACGTCCCAGTCCGGCTTCCGGACCTTGGGCGGCCGGGACGCCGTCGGCGACGAGAGCGGCGGCGTCACCGGCGCGCTGCTGGAGACGCGGAGCGGCGGGAGGTTGGGGAGCCCCCGGAGGAACGGGAGGAGGCAGGACGGGCTCGGGTTGTCCAGGCGCGTGGGGCTCGGGAAGCTCGACGACGCCGGGCTCACGTGGTAGGACGGCACCGGGCTCGGGAACGACGACGACGGCGCGCTGAGTAGCTGCGAGGACGAGCAGGGGCTCATTCCCGCCGACGCGGCCCCACTGACCGGCCCCGACGGCGGCGGCTTGCATCCTGCAGCCATCAAACAAGAACCGGAGCTCAGGCTCAGTTCGGTCCAGATCTACACGACCAAGATACAGGAAATGGCGAGAACACGAGACCGATCGGGAGACCAGATCGAAAGCTCTGACCTTGCGGTGGGTGGTGCCGTCGTCCTCGACAACCCAGCCGGCCTCGCGGCAGAGCGCCTTGAGCACCTCGTTGTTGTCGCAGTGCTTGGGGAGCTTGTAGTTGCCGAGCGCGCGGAGTCCAGTGAAGATCTTGGCGGCGATGGCCCGCCGCCGCCGCTCCCGCCGCTTGTTGTTCTCCCGCTCCTTCCACGTCGGCGTCCGCCCCACCCCTCCGGCCGCCCCCGCCCCGACGTCATACCAGCTCCTCAAGACTCCTCTGCTCTCCCCTCCCCACTTGGCCTGCTTCTTTAATGGTGGGTGGGCACTACAGTATTGACTCCTGGGAGAGGAGAGAGGAGAGGAGAGGGGGGTGTGTGTGCCGCTTTGAGCTTTCTCTCGTCTCGTGGTGCTGGCTGGCTGTGTGTGGGCACACTGGGGAAGCCTGGATTAGCTCACGAGGAGGGTACGGTAACTCTACTTTATTGCAACTGGATTGGCTAGATTCTTCCCGTGGTGGTGGTGTGGTGTGGCCACCGCCGGGACCCACTTTTTCCCCTCGCTCTCTGCCATGCTCGGCTTTTGAGGACGGTGAGTGTGTGTGCCGTGCAGCCTGTGCGTGAGGTGAGTGTAGGGCCAGTGGTGCGTGTCTTGTGCTGCTGCGTTGGGATCTGCCCGACGAGTTTTACGGCTGTGCCACTGTGGTACAGTGGGGTATCTAGGGTGAGGTAGGAGTACAGCTTTTTTACCAAGTGCGTGGAAACTTGCTAGCCCCAAGCATACTTTTCACTTCTTAATTTCGATTTTTTATTTTTTGTTTTTTCATTTACTTATTTGTACGATATAATTTTTGAAATTTTAAATTTAATTACATAAAAAATTAATAATTATATTGTATTTTAAAAAAATCTGAACTTACAAACACCTTAAAGCACTACGCAGTATATTGTAGTTACGCGTGTAGACGAAGATTCGGTGAATCCACGGGCCGTGTAGGATTTACCATGGACAGTTTTACTGTTTAACTAAGGAGTTCTAGTGGTAATTTTCCTAAATTTCAGTGCGGCATCCAACATGGCTACGATACGAGGTTTTCCCGTAAGAAACCAAAATTATCGATAATGTATCAGTACGGTCGGTATACCACCACAAACGGTACAAAAGAGACACTTTTTGCATTGTTTTTATAAAAAATAGTCGTATGCATATCGTATTGGCAAAAATATCGTTTCTGCCGTTTGGTGGACGGGAGGCAACACGCGGCGGGGCCATCGACGCCAGATGCCTGTCACCCACTCATCAGACGGCAGGCAAGGCTACCGTCTGGTGAGAGAGCGGCAGGTGATTAGGCTGGCTTAATTACATGCCTTAATTTTCCTTTTTAATTTTTTAAATATATCAATGAGCTCAAAAAATTACAAAAAATTTTGTACAGCCTCTCGACACAACATACCCCACAGTGTAATTTTTGGATAATTTTACTCATTGTGAATGTTGCTAAAACATTCATATAATTTTGAATATAACAAACGAGCATAAAAAATTTGGAAATTTTATGTGATGTCTCCCACGCAGTCATAATTATTAAGTAATTTTTATGAATTTCACGTGCATTGAAATTGTCATGTTTATTCGGGTTAATCTAATCATGAATTAAATTCACAATTAAATTCATCGCCCGTAAATTCATGACTAAATTAATCTGAATAAACGTGGTAAATTTAGATCACATAAAATTTCCAAAAATTTACACAATAACTATGACTGTGTCGAAAAATGTCACATAAAATTTCATAATTGTTGGAGTTTATTTGCTATATATACAAACTCATAAAAATATAAAATATATTTGGAATTTTCAGTAATATTCAAAGTGGATAAAATTACCAAAAAATTACACTGCTAAGATCGTTGCGTCAGAAGACTATACATAAATTTTTGAAACTTTTTGAGCTCATTTCTTATATTTAAAAATTAGATAAGTTAATCAGTCGGCTTAATTGCCGTTTCCTCACAAGGCGGTAGGAGATTGAGCCACTGGTTAGCCAGTTTAATTACATGTTTTTTGTTCAGTGCTTATTTTAATTTTTAAATATATCAAATCAGCTTAAAAAATTATGAAAATCTATGTACAACCTTCCGACACAATCTGCTTGATAGTATAATTGTTGGGTAATTTTATCCATTGTGAATATGGCTCAAAGATGCATAAAATTTTGATATTTGTACAAATTTTTATATAGAGCAAACGAGTTCTAAAAATTACAAAGTTTTATGTGAAACCTCTTGACACAGTCATAGTAATTGTATAATTTTTAGGGAATTTTATGTAGAATAAATTTACCACATTTATTTGAGTTATTTTAATCATGAATTAAATTTAAGATTAAATTGACTGGTTGTGAATTCATGAATTAATATGGCAAATTTGGACCATATAAAATTCCTAAAAACCTAAACAACAACTATTACTGTATGAAAAGGCTTCAAATAAAATTTTGTAATTTTTGGGGCTCGTTTACTATATGTAAAAACTTGTAAAAGTTCCAAAATTTTATGGATTTTTGAGCAACATTCAAAATGGATAAAATTACGTAAAAATTACATTGCGATGTTCGTTGTGCAGGAGGATGTACATAAATTGTCGCAATTTTTTAAGCTCATTTGATATATGTAAAAATTTAAAAAGAAAAAATAGGGCAGGTAATTAAGCAGGCTTAATCATTTGCCGCCCCTTCACCAGATGGTAGGCTTGCCTGCTGTCTGCCCACCGGGAGGCAGGCTTTCTGCCGTCTAGTGAGGGGGCGGCAGGCGCCTACGGCCAGCGGCCACGCCGCATGTCACCTCGTGTGCGCTGCCGCACGTCCACCGAATGGTAGAAACGATATTTTTGTCAATACGATGCGCATACAACTATAGTGCGGTGCGTGCGGTTGGGACCCGCAGACCGCACGACCGGACACATGTCGCGCCAGCGCAATCCCGCGGTCGACCAGGGGGCTAGAAGTGGAATTCACGTGTGCAGAGAGCTAGAATTGGAATTTATGGTTGCAACAGTGTCACATATATCCAAATTTCGTTCGCCGGCAGTGAGCAGAGCCAAAATGCCACTCCTTGTCGCCTTGGCGAAGTATCCGGAGAAGCAACTAGAAATGCCATCCTAAATGTTCTACTGCTTGGTGCTTGATGATGCCGATCGCAGTGGCACGACACACAGAGTGTTTTGGGACGGTCGGGCGGGGCCGCGGAGTGGGCCACCGGTTTGGCAGTCTTGGGCACATTCGCCACAAGATGACATGGTGCGGTGTGCCGGAGCCCCGGCTGTGCCAATGCTGCGCTATGCGCGTGCGGCATAAATCTCCAAGCACCGAACAGTGCCCGCCACATCGCGCACAGGCGCACAGCACTGCACCGCTCCATTCTATATGCGCGGCGGGCTGCCGAGAGCCGCGCGGGGACGCGGAAGTTGGGGCCCGCAGGCCGGTGTATCTCTTACGACGCCAGCAAGACGGAAGGGGCTCCGTATACGACGACATAAGCGTGCTCTCGTTGACACACGACGGCGAGGCGGAGGGTAAGGCGCCGTTGCTGGGATTAGAGGCTTCCTAATGTTTGGTTGCCCAGGACCCTCCCCACCAAGCTTAGAGGCTAGTGAAAACAAATGAACTGAGCTTCCCTCCATGGCTAGGGCCAGCAAATTACATGTTTAGGGAATAATTAGTGCATATTAAGTGGTATTAGTGTTAGTGATATACCCTAGAGTTAACCATAAAGATGATTGTATCACTTCTATGTTTATGATCTTTTGCATAATACATTATTTTGTCTCTTGAATAAATATCTTTTATATTGGTCAACAAATATGTGGCTTGTTCGTGGAACTCTTTATTCATGTTTTGATGTTATTCTAAATTATCCATGATCTTATATTATTATGTAGGACAATTATGATTTATAGATCAACACATGTATTATTTGATGATCATGTTTCACGGATCATGTATATGAGATATCAAATCAATAATGTGTACAAACGTTAGAGAATATGATGTCGGATTGACCCATCATGAGACACTGCAGGAATTGTTATATTATTAACTCTTTGTGACTTGTTTAACGCCATGCTTCAGAGTTCAGGTATGCCGGACTATTGATGGGATGAAACAGTTCTCATAGTAGGATCTGGTCATATATGTTAAGTTTTTAATGAGATTAGCACCCTAAATGCACTTGTATACTTGAAGCTATGCTAGTCTTGAACTCTTATATGACATTTATCTTGAGCATATGTTTATTTTGCAATGACTTAAATGTTTCATATGTTAATATGTTGGTTAAGTCATTTCTACGCCAAGTTTGTTCTGCTTGTATATTATTTATTATTGCTGAAATTAAAAATCAAAGATATGCTTATATCGTACTATTTTCAACCGTTGATGGAAAAAGAAGATCAGAATTGAATCCAATACCCATTGAATACAAATAATAATACTAATTGAGTCCAACTACAACTAGTCTCTGCCGCATATGTACTTTTAGCGCTGTGACTGAGAGCACCCGGCCGAGCACGAGCAGCGCCGCGTGGAGGAAGACGACTTCGCCAGCCGGCTCATGTCCGCCGCCACAGGTGACTCCTCCTTGCGGGCTGTGGTTGGGATGGGGTTTTTTGTTTCGCCACAAGGAACTGTTGTGGTCTCGTGGATTGCCTCGAGTGTTGTGTTTTGAACTGTTCGAGTTTCAAGCTTCAAAGTAAACAGTTTCGAAGCTATAGATTAAAAAACGAATCAAGGCCATAGTTCAGAGTTAGAGAATAAACCTTTTGCTATTCTTTTACACCTTCATCTCATGCGTCGTCCGTCATTCATCTAACCAACCAAACAATATTTCAACCCAATGAGCATCATCTCAGTAACCAACCAAATGTCGCATCCCCATGGCTTGGCCTAACCATGCTCGCCCATTGGAGCAGGCTGAGGAGCAATCAGGCAACCAAGCTTTCCACCAGGTCACCGTTGTGCCCAGAACGGTGAAACCGCTCCTACCGCTAAAGCATAAACAAGCAAGCTAGCAAACAATCGGTTCCCAGTCAAGTAAATACGGAGCACTGCAGTCCTCTGTTCCTGATTGACAGGTGCTGGTTCACATTTACGACTCCTCCAAAAATTTATTTATTTTTCTAGTTTCCATGATATACACATGGTCTTCTTTCTTCCATCAAGCTAGCAAAGCTAATCCACAAAACAGAAGCGGTAAGTGTCAAAAAGCAAGTCTTGAGAGTGAGTTACACGATGGGAAGCCAGGAATAGAACACAGTTCAAGGGAAGTAGCGGTCACTGACCAGTGACTACGAGTACGACAGCAGAGTGGGAAAATATGCCAGGTTCACCACTGCAGAAGCCTCCAATTCCACTGCTATCACAGTGAGAAAATACGCCAGACTGGTACTATTCAGTGACAACAATTTGTGTACAAGTACTATTCAGTGACAACAATTTGTGTACAAGTACTATTCAGTGATCGTACGGACAATGGAGTTGACCGGATAACCAACCACCACGCACGAACGCGCTGGAGACCGGGAACGTAGCCCTCCGGACACAGCATAGGCATGGCTGCGGATTTTAGATTTTGGCTCTAATGTGGATGTTCGTGTCAACCATCCAAAAAACGATAAATTATTTCTAAAAATTATCTTAATAAGTTGTTTTAAAATGTTGACGGAGAAATCATACCGTTTATTTATCCGAGAGAAATCATAAACCATAAATTGAAAAGAGCAGGCCCTATAGTTATATATAGCAAAGATAAATTTTATTTGGTCCACCCTGGTGCAAAATAAAAATATAGATTAACTCTAGTATAAAGTGAAATAAAAGATAAGTTATCTGGTACAAAGTACAATTTACTCTTAAAAAAAACTTCTCTTACACTTCTGTAACTATAAGCTTCTTTCTTTGTTTTGGAAAAAAAAGAGAGAATCTTTCATTTTAGTTCTTTAAATGGGCGCATTTTATGTTTGGCATCAACAATATGCACATAGCAGTAACATGAACATTGATTTCTTTAAAGGAAAGGATTACCATAGAAGCAACATCGCTAACACTCAACATGTTCGACATAGAAGTCTAGAGACTAGCTCACCCCTTCAGTCAAGAAAGCTTACAATGACATGCAAGGTAAAACGGACCTGATGTAAGCACATAAAACAAAGTCAAATGTACAAATTGGTAGTGAAATAGACATGAACAGAAACTACGGTGATCAATCAAAACACGGCAGTATGATTTCATACATATTATCACACGAGAAGTTGATTAGGCCACATAAGAAGTCTTATGCATTCATATATTCATATTGTCACACGAGAAGTTGATTAGGCCACATAAGACGTCTTATGCATTCATATAAATGATCAAGATCAGGCAGCCAAATAACGTGCTTATGCAGTCCAGTGATGTACATCAGAACCAGGATATCATGAACAGATACACCATACAGTCTATTTAACCACCATCAGTACACTAACATAGTTTGAAATGCTTGGCAGCATAAATTTTACTACCAGATATAAAAGATGAACTATACACAGACATCTGATGTTTCATCCATTATTTTTCCATAAACAGATAGCAAAACATGCTGACACATACTACCCTAGATGTTGGATTCTTCAATTAAGCTAATAAAACCAACAATTATGTGAAGACATTTCGTGCAAAGCAGGCAAGTTGACGATTACATACCGATGTTCCTTGTATGACAAAGCTTATTCAATTGAACTTAAAAGACACCAATATGCGCTTCGTTACATATTCACATTCAAGATCTTTGTGTCGTGACTCGTCACATTAAATACATGCTCATTCTTCTCCTAGTTTGTTTACATTGTCAAAGAAAACACCAGTAATAAAACAAATATGCAATGGAAGCTAGCTCATACCTTATATTTGCTCAATCAGCATTGCACACATGTTGAACACCTGCGGATGTGTGGCAATATTGGCCTAAAAGCTGCTTACAGTTTTTGTAACGTTGCATGTGTTATAGTCCACAAGCACTAGGTTACCCAAAGACCTAAGAAAGCATAATGTGTTTATGGCAACAGATCACTAGAGACATTACATAATTACAACACGTAAGTCTTGCATGGTGCACGGTTGGAGGGCGCCCTACAAGTGGAAGTTAACAGGATCTAGCATATGCTTGGTGGTAAAGAACAAAATTTGTTTCATTGAACCATTCAGAGATGTCCAAACACAACAAATTCTGCCCCCTACCGATGTCAATGTACCACATATCAGAAGATTTTCAATTTTGAAATTAGTTATCATAGGGATTAGGGAGTAATAATTTCAATCAACCTCAAATAGAACAAAAAGGTTATGTGAATATGCTCTCTGTAGCCAAACATTCTAGCCTACAAGGAACATAGCAATGGTGTGATTCAAGAAATTCAGCAATTGTCAAAGAAAACAAATGAAATGTTTGCTCTTTAGAAATAAGCAATTGATTATCATTCAGTAAAGTATAGGCCAAAAGAGCTGATTCTAATTATACTGTTTTGACTATCTCAATGGGACATTGACATTTGTCAACTAAATATTCTTATTACACCAAGGTAGAAAACTACAGCTAGTATACATCACAAGATAATTTAGATATTCTTGAAATCACAAGCTTAAGGATCTTACAAAGTTACAAATCAACAACGAACAATGGGGTAACCGTCACCTCAGTTCTGCCGATAGGCAATATAATTGGCCAAGTGCAACAGTGGTGCTGCCTTCTCTTTGTCGAATTCTGCAAGTTGCTCCCTTGCATCACAAAGCAACTTTTCTGCAAATTCCCGTGATTTCTCCAGCCCAAGTAACTTTGGGTACGTCGTCTTGTCACTGGCCAAGTCCTTTCCCGCTGTCTTCCCTAGCTCCTCCGATGACTTGGTAACATCAAGTATATCATCAACCACCTGGAACAGCAACCCTATTGATCTCGCATACTTCCGCAACCTCTCAATCTGCTCATCCGAGCCACCCCCAACAATTGCCCCAATAACCACCGAGGCCTCAAGCAATGCAGCAGTCTTGTGAAGATGGATGTACTCAAGACGGTCAAGGGGTACGGTTTCAGTTGAGCCAGTCATCTCAAGATCAACAACCTGACCAAAAGTAAACAATTATTTTTCAGTAATGTGATCACTTCTAAGCCACATTCTATGTTAAAAGTAACTTTCAATCACTAATACAAATGTATTCAGATAGCCATGAAAATCATCATCCTTAGAAAGGCATGCGATTCACAGAATTAGCACATTGCCTAATTTGCACTTTCTTTGTTTGCTCAAGGACATAATGGAATAGAATCTGATCAGTAAGAGACCTGGCCGGCGACGAGGCCCTCGGAGCCGATGCAGCGTGCGAGCTCGCCAACGGCGCGGACGACGCGGGCGGGGTGCTTGTCAGGGTCGACGTCCGGAGGGTAGGAGTCGACGCTGGCCATGTGGCGGAAGGCGAGCGAGAGCAGGCCGTCGCCGGCGAGCACGGCGATGGGCTCGCCGTAGACAACGTGGCAGGTGGGCTTGCCGCGGCGGAGGTCGTCGTCGTCCATGCAGGGGAGGTCGTCGTGGACGAGCGACATAGTGTGCACCATCTCGACGGCCGCGGCGGGGGGCATCGCCCAGGCCTCGCGCCCGCCGGCGACGCCGCAGGCGGCCAGGCACAGCGCCGGGCGCACGCGCTTCCCCAGCCAGCAGCGCGTATCGCATCGCCTCGTGGAGCGCCGTCGGGAGCTCGTCGGCCGGGATGGCCGCGTCCAGCGCGCGGTTCACGGCCACCGCCCGCTCCCCCATGTACGCCTTGAAGTCGAACTCCGTCGTCGCGGAGGCGGCCGCCGTGGCCACGATGGCGGAGAAGCGGCGCCGGTGAGAGGACGGCGCCGCCGCGGCGGCGGCGGGGAGGAGAGGAGGGAGGTGGACGCGCGAGGCGGCCAGGGGGTGGAAGGCCGCCATGGCTTTGGGGTTAAGGAGGGCTGGAGTTTGGTGGGGGATGAAGTGGGGGCGGAGATTGGAGTGACCCGTCCGCTTGCGCTGCGATCTTCTTATCTAGAGGCGAGGGGAACTTTGGCATTGGGTGGCCGCCTCGCCTGGGCGGTGGTGGTGGGAACACTAGAACGTGACACTGCGTCGATAGCATGCTTTTTTACCTCGATTTACAGGGATGCATAATGCTTTCAGGTCGTTAGTAAAATCTCCTAAATAAAAAGTCAATCGGTTACTCAAATCTCCTATAAAAAAATCAGTCACTAGTACGTATGGCAGTGTTGCAAGCTACTCTCTCCGTTCTTTTTTAAGTTTTTGATTTTTCGTGGTTTTCAAGATAGAGCTTTGTCCGTTATTTTTTATAATTTCATACTAATATATACTAATAAAATTATAATATTATAAAAATATTTTTAATGATAAATCTAATGATATAATATTCGTATAGTAATCTAAATAGTTTTAAACGTATTGGTGGCCAAATTTTAGAATATTTGATAGCACGAATTCTAGAAAGTCAAATAAAAAAGAACGGAGTGAGTAGTTTGGAATGGATCCCCCAATAATCTCCTATATTTTCTTTGGAGAAACAGACTGTTTATTGGATCAGAGGAATTTTGTGGGAATTTTTACGTCTCTAATGTTGTTTGGGAAACAAGTAGTATCAGGTTGGACCAGATTAGAATCTTATCATGAAATTTCCCTTTTGGAAAGGTTGTATTGTAGGATCCACTCAAAGGAATTATGTGAAAGATACATAACGTAAAACATTTAGAGTTATTCAATGCAATTTCTCTATTTTCTTCTTTACGCGAGACATGTTTACCTCGAAAGGCCATTAATTTTCAAAACATATGAAGAAAGGTTTGAAACAATGAAAGCGTAGTCAGTTATGACAGGATTCCACTAGGCGTGACAGTCTTAAAAAAAATCTAGGTGTGGCATTTTAATTAATTCCATTTTTGTTTTGGTGCTCAAAATGAGATCTCAAAGATTGAGAAATGAATAGGATAACATTGAGAACAAATTTAAATACGGTGAATATAGGGTCTTTTCCCCCACCTGAATAGCCAACCTGGGCATGTTGGTTGGTTATGACTACGCACTTGTTTGGGGACATTGTAACATCCCAAATTTAGCCTTTGGGTATGTTTTTCGGATCTTTTTGAATTTTTTGTACTAATTTGAATTCTCCAAACTTTGGCACCATATTTGAAAAAATAAAATACAAATTCAAAATCAAAAAATACAAATTCAAATAAAACAAAATATGGAAACCCTAGTTAGGCCTCCCTTTTCCCTTCTTTTACCATCTCGCCCGACCGCCACCCGCTTTGTCTCTTTCTTCCTCTTCCTTTTCTATCTCTAGCCCTTCCTTGGTCGAAGCGACTGGCCCAGTTGTGCGCGCCTATGCCACCGCGCCGCGCGCTCGACCTCGCCACATTGATCGTCGACCACACGCTCGCTCGGCGCACTGCTCACGCCGTGCTGCACACGTGACCTACGCCTACCTCACCACCACGCGCCGTACCGCATGACCAATACCAACCACTCATGCGCTACGCTGCATGCCCACACCCTACGCTCAAGCGCTATCCCACACAACCATTGCGGCACTGTGTGCATGATCAGATCACGTCGCGCATGCCCACACCGCATGCTGCTCACGCCGGCCTCGGCCGCCGCGCCTCCCACTGTGGTTACACAACATTCGTCGCTCCCCCTCGGCTATTTAAGCCGCTCGGTCTCCTCTCCTTTCCCCTCACGCCTCCTCAGTCTTCCGACACCTTACCATTGCTCGCGCTGAGCTCGAGCCGAGTTGCTCCCCTCTGCCATGGAGCTCCGTCATCCCCCCGGTGAGCTCCTCGCTAGTTTGTTCGCGTCAAACTAAGCGCCTTAGCACCTTCTTCAATCCACCTCACCTGATTTGGTTTTCGCCCATAGAAGCTCGCCGACACTATCATCTTCCTTACCTCCGGCCGCATCCGCCGTCACCATTGCCATTTCTTCCTCGAGTGATCCTTCCCATCCCGAGCACCTCCTTACCCTCATCTCACTTCCCCCTCTGCCAACTTAGGTCATCGTCCACCCCAGCTCGCCGCCATCGTTAAAGTCATCGCGCCGCTCGACCTCACCATCCTCTCTGGTGAGATCCCCTTGCCTACTAGATGCTCTCCATGCCCTCCTTTTTCTCACTGCACAGCTGTGAGCCGGTTGCCGTGGTGGCCGCACCATCATCGCAGGCATGAGCACCGCAGCTATCACTGTAGATAGCCGTTCATCACGTTGTTGCCACACATAGGTGTGTTGTGGTCCCGGCAACCCAATTTGGGCATCACCGTTCTTTTCCATCAGCTGCCTCATTGGTGACAATAATGACAACACCGTCACCTAGTTCACTCTATTTCGGGCATGTGAGGTTACTATAGCTTAGCAATTCAAGTTAATAATGGCATTAACAAGTAGTTAAGTATGGGAGTTAATTAACGTTAAAAGTAGTTACTATTAGTATGACATGTGGGTCCGGACCATTGAGGAATCTAATTAAAACCAGGGTAAAATCATGAGCCATTGACATGCAGTTCCATCCATTCGTAGCTACCACGTGGCCCCTAGCCTACCTATCAATCACTCACCGTACTTTCTTAAGAAAAATAATTCAAAAAGAAAATAAAATCCCTTATGGCCCCACCTGTTAGTCTCTATTATCGTTTCTAATGAGACAATAAATCACTAAGAAATTAAATTCATGGGCCCTAGCTGTTAGTGGGAGACTCTCTCTCATCTGTTTATTTGAGGAATTTTTCTTATTTAAAATTTGGAAGGTCTATTCTCACTCGTTTTAAATCCAAATTGAGTGAAACTTGTTTCTAAATTCAAGATCTTTCTGTTAAGAGTGAAATCATGAATTTTGAAGTTCATTTGAATTTATGTTCATTTTGTGTATTTATTTGAAATTTGATGTGATCACTCGAAAAGATCGTGAAGTCCCGGAAGTGCTGCAGTTTGAGCCTAACCAAAGCCAACAAGACTGTGAGCAAGGTGAGTCGATATTTTGACCATTTTGCACCTACTTTTTGAATGCAAATTATATTAATTTAAATTATTAAATTGTATGCTCACTTTATTATGCAAATTATATTCGTGCTAGTTTGTAGTTAATTCCCTACTAATAATTGTGTTATTACATCCCATTCCTTGACTTTGGACATAATTCCTTGCCACTCCAGAATTAATGGTATACATAACTAGCTAATAAGTTCATATCTAAGCGCCGTGCTTAGCCTTGCTTAGATAAATATGGGCATTAATTTGCCCTGACATCATTTCAAATATGAAAACTTGGTTTTAGGTAATCATTAGAGGAAAATAGCTGGCATGTTGAACTAGAAAGGATATTTTGTAATCCAAAACTTTAAACTTGTTTCATACCTATGCGGGTAGTAAGTTGGGCTAATGCAGATAGTGCACAAGATATTGGTATATGGCAAAACCGCCAAGATAATGTTAAGGATTAAATCTTGTGATGACCTCCTCGTTGATGCCCTCACACTGGATCATACTTACCCATCCCTCTTCTTTTACCTACCGTCGATTGGACTCCCCGCGCTCGTGCATCGCCCCCACGTCTACCTCGTCGCGCCGCTCCAACTCACACCGCCGACCCTTCACAGCTCCTCCCTATCATTGTCGATCACTTTGGTAAGCTTGCCTCACTCCCCTTCACAGACCCTATCTATCATCCCAAATAATCAAACTAAAAATCCTCAGAAAGGATATTCTAGATAATATTCCGCCTTTCCCCTTCATTTTCCTTCTTTAGCAAATCTTTCAGCAATTAGATTTTTGTTGACCGAACTCCGATTAAACCAATTATTCATTCTAAATTCATCTAAAATCAAAATCCACACCCTGGTATCAAATATTTGAATGTTGATGTTTATTCAAGTTGATTCAAATTCTTTCAAATTTATTCAGATGCCTTTGAATTTATTTGGATTTGGTTGTTTTTCATGTAATTAGAATTTAGAGTCACAAAAACAATAGTTCGAGAGAGATCAAAATCCAGATAAAAACCAAGACATTGAATAAGAACAAGACTCACAGTAAATTGAGCGAGACAAGTCATCACTTTGATCATATTGTGCCTACCTTTTCGAATGCAAATATATTGTTTTGAAGTTATCAAATCATGTTTTACATTGACTAAACTTATATTGTCATTAGTTCTTAGATAATGTTGTATTATTATTATTATTTACTACACCAACTCCTTGACTTTGGACATAATACTTTGTCGCCGTATAATTAATGGCATACATAACTAGCTAATAAATCTATATCTAAGTATCATACTTAGTCTTACTTAGATACATGTGAGCATTTAACTACCCTGATATCACTGAAAACTTCAAAATATATTTTGGGTAGTTATTGGAGGGAAATGGTGGTATGTTAAATTATAAAGGATATTTAGGAATCCCAAACTCTAAACTTGCTTTATACTTAGACGGATGGTAAATTTGGCGGGTGTAGATAGAGCACAAGAGCTTGGTGTGTGATAGAACTGCCCAAGTAATTTAAGGACTGAATCATGTGATGACCTCCCAACACTAGTAGTGCAGTCACAAGTCTATAATGGATACGACCTGGTTAATTACTTTAACGAACCTTAGCATTTATGTCGCAAGTTGCAACAATTGTGTTGGATTCTCTTGTTGGGGGTGCAAGTGGTGTGTGATCTATTTGATAAAGTGTGGAGGGAGAAACTCTACATGGCTGGGGGCGCCATTATTCGCTTAGGGCAAGGAATAATTTCTTACACAACTTAGGGTCCTCAATTCATGTGCAAGTGGTGTGTGATCCACTTGAGGGAGTGTGGAGGGAGAGACTCCACATGGTTGGGGACGTCGTTATTTGCCATTGCAGTGGGGAATAATTTTTTATACACGAGGACGTCTCGCCGAAGTAGGGTATATCCAAGCGACTAAAAGTCAAAGCGGCAAAGAACTAGGTCGTGAGCCCCAGTCATTTGCTTGTGGGCATATCCTGAAGGTCTCACCTGGTTGTGTTTTGCTTTTGTCTCCACTACAGTTATGTTTGGCGTTTAGCCTTACCAGCATGTGTGTAAGTCAAACGACTGTATGGTTTTATTTTTGTGTTGTTTAATATTATCTCATATTTTTCTTTATGAGATATGTGTTTGATATAATAATGTAACTATACATACTAACTATTGTTTTAGAGACTATTGCTAGTTTACATAGAGGGTTTTGGACGATAATTGTGGGGCCGACATCAAACGAGTTGATAACAAGCAACCTAATATCACCTTTTGGCATGCCATTTGTTGACCTGTTTTTGTTGCTTCGCGTTTCAAACTTGTTGATACTTGATAGTACACAGCCTATTCGCGCCACGTGCCAATGCCCTAAACAAGGAACTTAACGGTGTGGTTCATTCAGACTCCCTGCATCTAGCATATTTTTTTGATCGTTCCTTGGCTTTTCAGGCAGTACATTTGCATTTTGGTCCTGTTTCAAGTGGTTTGTGCTTCTGACTTTCGGCTTTCAGAAGTTAGAAGCCAGAATGAACAGGCTTCTTGATTTTGGCTTTTTGGTCTTTTTCGACTTTTTTGCTTTTGCTTTTTTTTTTTGCTTTTTCCTTTACATTGTCTGTGAAGATATAATTATGTATTTTTATTGCTTTAATTGAACTAGCGGATTTACCCGCACAATTATGCGGCTAGATATTATGATATAATAGTATTTGGTATACAACTCTATTGCCTATAATTAAAATACAATTGTATTTGCTATACAACTCTAATATACATATGTGATTAATCTGCACCACTATAATCTGGCCCTACCAAAATAAGTGTTGGAGATGCTTCTCTTTTTTCTAGATTAATGTGAGAATTTCTAGAATTTTTTTCTTTTAGGATCGGCACCATTATAGGGCGTGTTCGGGAGAGCTTATGCTTTTTAGCTTTTGTACATAGCTACATTAACTAGCTTCCGAACGGTATGTTTTTTAAGGTGGGGTCTAATAGTCGGTTGTAATACACACTGTACCAATTTCAGCTATACATGTCAAAATCGCATGCGATTGTCTCTCTATTCGTGTTCTCTCTCACGAACAGCTAAAATTCAAAAGCCATAAGCCACAGCCCAAAAGAACACACCTATAATTTGGCCTTGTCAAAATAAGTGGTTGTGATGCTTCTCTTTTTTCTAGATTAATGTGAGAATTTGTGAAAAATTTTAAGAATATTGTGGGATTTTTTGCCCTTAAAATAAAGGAGATGACTTGAACCTCACCTGTTGTTTTTATTTATATACTAGTTACGTATCCGTGCGTTGCAACGAAACTCATTAAATTTATAGATAATCATACTATAGAAGAAAGTTGTTTTGATCGGTTGAAAAGTAGAGAATAGTGAGAAGTTAAATGAATAGAGCGGTTGGAGGAGAATGAATCTACAACTACCAACTCCTTTTATAATAGTAATAGATAGATGATTCAGAAAAAGTTAACATCCATTACAGTATAATTTTAGTCAACAGTCGGAAGTCGTAGCTAGTTGGAGTGGGCCTTTATCACATGACTTTAACGTGTGATTTTATGAGCATGTATATTTCTTAGCATCTAAACTAGGTGTTGAGATAAACACATCATTTTTCTCTCTCCATAATAATATTGTTGGCTATTTTTACTTCAATTCTTAGCACCACCTATAGACGCTAAACATTCAACTTTTTCGTGGTGCTAAACATTCAACTTTTTTCTGACATAGAACCAGCTTCTATGGTTTACTTTTATGGTATTTCTTTAACACCTAGCGGGCATCCCACTAGGCACCATCACAATCAAGAAGAACCGATGAAAGAAGATTATACTCTACCCAGGAGTTGACCCGTGTATCAAGTAGGCATCTGGAGCTTTTCAGAAGGAAGTAATCGAATCGAAGTATCAAACCCCTTCACCTGCAGTGCTGAGGCGACTCGGATCGCCCGGATAATCAGAAGTGCAGAACTATCCATACGGATACTATCCGAAATTTTATCGGATAATACCGGATATAATTTTGGATATCCGCCCAACACTAGAACAAATACCGATTTTCGGATTTTCTGGATCACGCGGTGAGCAAAGGTGGCGCGCCCTAAGTGAGATAGCACAATCAAGGAACCATCCCGAACCCTAGTACGCTGCCGAACACTAGAAACACGATTTCAAGTAGGTAAAATAATAATAAAAAACTAGTAAAGCATGTGCATGCAAAGTAAAGGGAGAGGAAAGGTAGCACCGTAGCCTCTGTGTTCAAGTCGCCGACGGTTAGCCCGGAAGGCCACGGCCATGCACCGAGAGCCCAAGGACCCCACAAGGCAACCTCGGGATCCGCGAGCACGAGCCCCAATCCGACCGTAGAGGAAGCCAAGAACCGTAGATCCACCTGGCTGACCGGCGTGATCTGGACCGAATCCGTCCGGATCCGCCCAGATCTGAGCTGAGGAGGCGGCGCCATGACCGGAGTAGTGAGGCGGCAGCGCAGGTGTAGAACCGGGAGAGGAGGCGCCGAGAGAGGAGCCACGAGGAGCCGGAGAGGAGGCGCATGAGAAGGCGTCGGTGAGGATCCGAGAGGAGGCAGAGAGGCGATGAGGAGGAGGCCGTGGAGGAGAGAGGCAGGCGGTCGAGAGAGGAGGCGGCCGTGGAGGCGAGGCGTAGAAGAGGGAGGCGAGTGAGGAAGCGGTGAGGAAGCGGAGGAGGAGAGAGGCGGGCGGAGTCAAGTGAATCAGAGGCGAGAGTAAAGAGGAGGCGGCACAGAATGAGGAGAGGAGGAGTGCGGCGAAGGGAAAGAGAAGGGAGGCGAGGCGTTGGTCGCACTCCGACCACGAGAGAAAAGGCCAATGAGGGAAAAGAAAGGAAAATAGAGAAAATCAGTGTGCCCAAGAAAAGGTATTAATTGTAGTTTAGCTTTTAGGGTATAGATTTTATGGTTAGTTCCTCGTCCTTTCGTTAGATTTGACCAAAACCCCGTAGATTAAATAGCCAATTAAAGCGGGAGGGTAATTACTTATCTATTTAATTCTTTTGTAAAATTACTAGATGTAAATATTTATTTTAGCATCCATAATGCGAATTCGAGCGAGTGCCAATTGAAGAATCAAACTCGAGTTTTGATGTTCTATTTCACGCTACATCTCGTGCAAGCTTATTCTCGATCATGCACCTAGCTATGTTAAGGAACCAGCGGACCTCTTTACATAGGGATATAATATAAGGACTTACCCGTTTTCACTCTGTTAAGGAACCGTAATTATCGTGCAACCATTCCCCGTTTGGACGCGTAATTCAAGATCTTGTTACGTTAACCACCCACCACATAGGGTAAGTATTTATGTGTGAGTAAAGAGATGAATGAAGCTCAGACCACCACGACGGGCGCCACATTACGTGTGGTATCGAGCAATAAGATCGAGCCACGCTAATAATGTAGATGTTGTAGACTTAGTCCGTTTCGAACTGAATCAGTTACATATCCGTCCCGACAGCATCAGTATTGAACTCCAATATACCTCCACAAAGTCTTGGTTCATGGGTTAGGATACAACAATACGACCGACTCCACCCCTACCAACTACCTCCACAAAGTTGGTTCAAGAAACAACTACGGACTCCACAAGGACCCATCCACAAAGCCGGCCCTGCTCCAACCGGATGAGGCTTCTGACTTTCCGTTATTGATTTTTAATTGAGATTATATTATAGCGATGTGAGTTTTTTTCTAAGCTATTCAATTAAAAAAGAAAAATAAGAAATAAAACACCATTATATATCTACGAACAATGTAAAGCAATAAGAGAAAAAAAGCAAAAAAAAAACAAAAACAAAAAAAAAACCAAAATTAAGAAGCCGGCATGGTCCAAGTTAATCCTGCAAGCCAAAAGACATAATCAAGAGTAGTACAAAACTACTTGCAGGGGAGGATATTCTTGTAACTAGCGGATTTACCCGCACAATTACGTGGCTAGATATTACGGTATAATAATATTTCGTATATAACTCTATTGTCTATAATTAAAATATAATTGTATTTACTATACAACTCTAATATACATATATGATTAATCTAAACCACTATAATCTGGCCCCACCAAAATAAGTGTTGGAGATGCTTCACTTTTTTCTAGATTAATATGAGAATTTCTAGAATTTTTTCCTTTTAGGATCTGCACCATTATAGGGCAGGTTTGAGAGTGCTTATGCTTTTTAGCTTTTGTACAGAGCTACGGTAACTAGCTTCCAAATGATGCATTTTTTAAGGCGGGGTCTAATAGTCGGTTATAATATATACTGTACCGACTTTCAGCTATACATGTCAAAATCGCATGCGACTGTCTCTCTATTCGTGTCCCCTCTCACGAACAGCCAAAATTCAAAAACCATAAGCCACAACCCAAAAGAACCCACCTATAATTTGGCCCCGTCAAAATAAGTGATGGTGATGTTTCTCTTTTTTCTAGATTTTAAGAATATTGTGGGATTTTTTCCCCTTAAAATAAAGGAGATGCCTTCAATCTCACGTGTGGTTTTTATTTATATATAGATTGGTTCCAGCTTTATTCGCTAGACCGGCGGTCGGCGGATGCCTACTGACCACATCTTGTAGCCGACCACCACGTGCCATCGGCAAGCCCACCATCTCCCCTCCTTTCACCCCATGTGAGGCAGGCAATTCCGACAAAACACGATACCGATGCACATTGAAACAAAACTGAATTTCAAAAGTAATTTGAATTCTTGTTTGATGTTGATTTATCTTGAACCTTAGATTAAACCCGGACCTATCCCAACCATTCATGCCTTGATCTCCCTGCCGCTTCACCCCTTTAACCATTTTTTGCGCAACCACTATTTACCATTTCAAAATATCGTCGTTGTCCCGATTCTTCTACTCATGCGCCTTCCTGTTTCTTCCCGCCACTGCCCCACCGCTGCAATCGATCAGAAATCGTACCACCTCACCTATCTCACCTCTAACACCCTCTTAAATGCCCCTACTGCGCATCAGAGTTGCCGACAGAACTCACCGCCGCCTCTGCCTTCCCGCTCTCCCTGCCCTATTTCACGGTCGACAACCCCGCGCCGCAAATTCACGTGCCTCAGAGCTCCTTAGCGCCAGCAGAAGCCGTCATACACCCTCCCAATAATGCCACGACCTTCGTCTGGCCAAGCGCCGTACCCATATCACCCCTACCACCTCACCGTTCTCTCTGCCTTCTCTCTACAACCAGCTCTGTCATAGTCGACCTGACACACCACATCATCTTTTGACCGCAGCAATATCGCGCTTGAGTAAGCTTGTACCTCCCCTCTGCCAGTCGTGTCGTGCCCTCCCGCACCTTCTCGACCCCTGCCACGCGCCACCGCCGCCTAAGCCCTGCCCCTTGTAAGATCAAGCAGGCCGACTAGAGGGGGTGAATAGGCGGTCTAAAAATCTCTTCTAATTATTATTGACAATTCAAGACTTTTTCTATTTATCTAAATCAAGTAAACAATGCGGAAGTTTAAATCAATTTAATTTAGTACAAACAATGCATATATCAATTAAGTTCACCTAAGTGCACCAATAATTTTAGGTTATATAAATGTTTGCAATCCTAGAATGACAAGCAATCAATTTAATTATATGTATGTAAATTATTTGAATATAAATTGAGCACAAGGAAACAAACAACAATTGAGCATCCCTTTTAAAAGATTTTCATGTAATGTAACATACACAAGGTTAGGGGCTAAATACTTTAATGTAGATAGTTGTTACCGAGACGGCATTGGTTCATAATATGGCATGATCATCCTCAAGCTTGGCTCTCATTGTGCAAATGATGGAATTCACCTCTTCGTGAATAAGTCAAGCCTCCGATGCCTCTCTAAATACCTATTAAGCTTTTATGCGTATTTTGGTTCCCAAACTTGATTGGGTCCATTAATGTTAGTCACAATAGATTTAGGTACCCAAATGGCCCTAATATTAAGATTTTGTAAATTACATTTCTAACAAATACATTGCTATATTTATTAACAAGAGATGGCTTAGAAATGGTACCTTTGGGATAATTCTTACTAAAATGTCCATTTTCCCGGCAATTATAATAAGTTTGGTAATTGCTACCTCTTCTTATCTTCTTTTCTTGCTCATTGTCGGTTTGTCTCTTTATTGATGAATTTTTCTTATTTTCTACCTTGTCGGGGCACTTAGAGGCAAAGTGACCCGTTTCATTGCAACTATGGCACTTAACGTATTTCTTCGTGTATCTTGCATTGTGTCTTGTCTTGCTATTCTCCTTCTTCTTGGAGATGAAGTCAATATCTTTCTTGTCATTTAACTTTCTTTGACTTCCTAATATTTTCTCAAGAGAGGCTTTCCCTTTGTAGTTTTTCTCCAAGTCATTTCTCAATCTTGTGATTTAGGCCTTGAGCTCGTTATTTTCTTCTACAAGGTTAGTCTCAACGAGTATAGAGAAAATAGATGCTTCTATTTTTTAGCAACAAGGTAAATCTAGTAAATCATCACAAGATGTAGATATGCTAACTTTAGATGAATTGCAAGAGCTAGGAGCTACACATAGCATATCATTTATTAAATTACATGCAATTCCTATATCCATATTAGAATTAGAATATTCCGTGAGAATGAGAATTTCATATTCTCCTTTTAACTTATTATAATCATTTTGAAAAGAGAATGCTCATTCTTCAAAATCTTGTATTTAGCTTTCTCTTTCCCAAGAAACTTATTAAGCTCTTCTAATATATTCATTAACTCATCATAAGAAGGTGCATCATTGTCATCATCATTATTTACCTTCTTGTTACCTTTTGTCATAAAGCATTGAGTTGATGTGGAGGGGAATGTTAAAATGTTAAAAGCCGTATATTCTCATGCCTTGGAAATCCTGGCAAGCAGTTATATAGCATTTCCCCATATAACTTGTTGAGTACGGTTAATTGTACTCAATCTTGATTTATTTTCCACCAACACAGAGGTCAGATGAAAAAAAGATGTTATAAGATTTTATGTTAGGGTTACGACCACACTCAAATATTTCAATAGAAATTTTCTTTAGATCTTGTAAGTGTAAGTAAATTTTAGGTTTGGACACCCTTAAAGCTATTAAAAGTGACCATTATGTCTTATTTTAATCAAATTAGCCCTTTTAAATGCTCATAAATAGATATGATATTTTTTCTATCAATAACTAAACTTCTATACTATTGCAGGACATAGATATCCCTGTTCCCAAAAATGGAGCTTACACACAGAGCACTCGTGGTGACAGAAACCACAATTTCCGCAGCAATCCACAGCGAAAGACGACGGCGAATCCTTCAAAAAAAAAGCAGCATTCACTGGATCCTACAACGGAGAAACACCTGTATTCCATTATAAGTCTCTTGGCATCTATAACAACACGCCATCACGAAGTGACATGGCTCGGCCCATATCGGCCGTGACAAATTTTCTAAATGGTCATCTACATAGAGACCGGCCGGGGGCACCATCATATCTATGACCACCCTCCAACAAGAGGCAAAATTAACACATGCGTCGATAGCTCCAAGAACTCGCGAACGAACAATGTAGACTACAAAAGAACAAGAATGAATAAATAATGATGATCAGCTAGCTCTTCATATCGCCTTCCTCGAGGTCGAGGTCGAGGTCAGACGGGGGAAGGCCGCTCACTCTGGCCTTCAGCGGGACGTCCTCCCCGTCCAGCATGTCGCTCTTGTTCCGCGGGATGGGGGCAGATGCCTTCTTCTCGGACTCCACGGCCCAGCTATAGACCACCATGCCCATCACGGCAAGCAGCATTCCGAGGATGTTCTTGACCGTGAGAGCCGAGTCAAATAGGATCCAGCCGAGGGTCAGCACGCACACGGTTTTCATGTGGCCCAGGACCTGGAAAGACGTTGCAGAGAACCGGCCAATGCAGAGGTACTGGCTCATGTTGCAGAAGACAGCCAACGAGCATGAAAGCAGTATGAAGAACTGCAGAATGGTTAAAACAGGAAGCTGTTAGAACACCAAAGCAGCATGAAGAACTGCATAACGATTAACAGAAAGCACCAGCAAGAAATTCATTGATGACTACAAGCTAACATTTTTGTTTAACTATCAGTAAATTGCACTGTAACAGAGTAGATAAACCATAGAATAGAAATCAACTGATAAACAGATTGCTCAGGAAGAATGTTAAGCACAACATATAAGAAAAAACTAAAGAGAAAAAATGTTGCTACAGTTCCATGGCAGAATCAGTTGATTGGGAAAACAAACTGCAAAGTCATCACAGCTGGGGAACTAATGGTGGCTTCCACTCCAGTACAAAAATGGGGGGAAATCATAGATGAAGCAAATCTATTAAATACTCACACTGGCACGAATCTAAAGCATATGATAAATTGACATGGGAAAGTAGCATTCATCAGGAAATCATGCTTTCAAGAATTGAAAATGGTGTGACAGAAGTGATAACTTACAGTTGCCCCTGTTGAAAGATTGTAGTTTAATAGCGATTGCCCATTGAGGTAATAATCCACAAAGGGGCCCAGTATAATAAGAGACAATGCCTGTATTGGTGCAGTCTTGCTGAGCAGCTCAAATGATCCAATGTTGTACTTCTTCTGAAAGGAGCCAATTGTCTAGAACAAAAACAACTACTGTCAGAACTCAGAATATCATGGAATTTAGTAAGCTGCATAGGCATTATTATGGAAAATAATTTGCCAAGAAGGATCCTCTTTAGCATTCAGATGAAAAAAATGCAACTCTCGTTAACAATTTATAAGCATTACAAGAATTCAGTAATAATCTTTCAAAAACTTGAAGTCCACATTTTTCTACCTAAAACATCTTAACACTACCTATGAAGAGGCAGAAATACATCGTATTAGATGTAACATGAGAATGTAAATAGTCTAAAACAAGCTTCAAATTGGTTGTAGCTCTTTAATAAGGATGCATAACTAGAAAATAAATTCTACAACAAAAGGTGAGGGAGTGGACAGAAGTTAGCTATCAAGTCTGCAGCATATGATGCAAATATATTAATCCATGAATCATACTAAAGGTCGACAATAATGATTTCAAGTGGTTTTAATTCCCTAGCCTGTATTAATGTGTTTCAGATCTGCAGTTGTAGAGTTTTAATTTCAAGGAGCCAGGGCCTCATTGGCCTGGTTCTGGTATCCACAGGCTTGAGTGCTAGCGCAATTTGCAATAATGCTACAACAGTAATGGCCAAAGCAGCTCAACAGGTTGAAAAGTAAGTGGCACCAGAAAGGGAAGGCATCAAATGTGGGGACTGGGGAACCATAAAATCCACAGCCAATGAAGATATGGCATAGCAGAGGACATTGTTCACCAAAACATCCAGTTTTGTTCTTTCTCAACAACATACCTATCATCAATGGCCATAGCAGTTTCAACTTCCAAATATACTCAAATTCATAACGAGCTAACAAAAAAACTTGGATCGCATTGCCGATTACAGTATCCACAGCTAGTATTTTTTACATCCTACACATGAATGTGGAAGAGTGGAACGCACAAATCTAGTATTAAGACAGATAGTTGATAGCCAAGGACAGGTCAAGTTATTAATTCTTGAGCTGATATCATCAACCATGCTAATCTTGGTATGGATGTCTCTGGTAATGCAAGAACGTAATGCTCACACGGGAAAGACTACCACAGCTTTGTACAAAGGAAGCTGGTTCCTGTAGTTGACGATGTCAGAGAAGCCAACATTGGCATTGCCCCTGAGCCAGCCGACAAGATCGCAGAACAAGTGGATATCATCGACTTTTGCGTGACAGTTCTTGCATTTCGTTTGTTGCTCAAATGATTGATTTACCTATTCAAAGCAATTTACACAAGGGACTTTCTTTGACAGAATATATATAATTTCCTGCTACGGAGCCCGCAAAGGGGTTGTAGATACTGCTGTACGAACAGCGGATGCTGGATATCTTACACGTAGACTTGCTAATGCAAGATATTTCTCCTGTTTCTCTTAAAACTCTTCTCCTTAAGAGGGAAAAGAAACTCACAATCTGTTGAAGTGACGTGCAGAACACAGCCACGCAAGCGCAGAGGAATCCCTTGGCGTTGACCTCCACATCGGCGACCGTGCAAATCCCAACACCAGCCGCCACGACAACCACCGCCGATATAACCTTGGTGGTGTAGTGCTTACTGTTCAGTACCCATTCCATCAAGCAAACGACCGGAATCATGCTCAGTTTGGAGATCTACAAATTTGCAGAGTTTTTGCACGTTCAGCCATACAACCAGACCACACACACATCGCCAATGGCCAGCGTAGACATAAAAAAGGCAACATCGCGTACCTGATAGAACCCGACAGAGTTGAGCATGAGGCTAAGGTTCATCCCGGTGATGGACGAGTTGGCGACGAGCGAGAACCAGACGAGCTCCCATAGGGGGACGTGCTTGGAGACGGAGTAGCCGGTGGCGTTGGAGATCCATCCGACGAGCGCCGTGACGGTGAAGTGGAACCCGGTCAGCGTGGTGGCTGCATTCTCAAAGAAGCAAAAAATCAGATCCGCAATTTCGCTGCAACAATCCAAAGCGGCGGGTCCAGATCTGGAAGGGAGGGGAGGGAGGAAGGGCGCGCGCGGTACCGAAGCAGAAGGCGTAGCCGGAGGAGGACATGAGCTGCTTGTTGGCCATGATGATGCCGACAGAGCTGACGACATTCATCGCCCAGGCGCCGACGTCGGACACCGCCGGCTGCTTCTTCTCCGCCTCCATCTCCTCCTGCCCTTGTCGCGACCCGACACGAACCCGGAGGAGGAAGGGTTCGGCTGGGTTGGGCTCGGCTCTACCCGCTCGCTGCCTCACGCGGGAGGGACCGCTCGGTTATAAAGGAGGGAGGCGTTGCCGCCTAAGGCAAGGAAGGGGGCGGGGGGGTTCGAACTACGCTGTGGCAGTGGCGGAAACGTCAACGGCACGGGGAAAACTGGTGAAAAACTTGCGATTTGCGGGGGCGGGAGGGTAAGACGACGGGGAGGGAGGGGCGGCGCGACGACTGGGCAGGAGGTTGTCCTCGTCTGGGTCTGGGCGCGGTCCGCCGGCTCCCCTCTTTTTGCGCGTGCTGTACAGATTGCTTTGCTTGTTCAATTCCAAGCTGCCGCTCATTTAAACTAAAAATATAGTTTATAATTGTAATTTTATTATAACTGTTAAAATTATACGATATCTGAAGATAACTTATTTGATTAAAATGATATCGTGGCAACTGATAGCTTTTTTTGATATATTCAATTAAAATAGGATAATACAAACAAAAAAAGAAAGAAAAATAATCATGTTTAAAACTAACGCGTCTTAAATAGCTTTGGGCTTATAAAGTTAGAAGGAAGGAGTTATTTGCAACGGGTACAAAGCGAAAGCTCTCTTTATAACGAGGTACAACAAAGGTCAAGTTGTTAGGCCCCGTTTGTTTTGGCTCGAACTTTTAGTTCCTGTCTTATTTTTTAGTTTATTTTTCATTATTCATAAATTTCATATTTTTCTGACTTTTATTTTTTGACCTTTTTTGCCAGTTCTTTTTTCGTATTTGTTTGCGTTGTCTGTGAAGGGCTAACATGCTTTTTTTTAAAAAAAAATTTAAATTTAGTTACGCTAAATAAGCCACCATCAGTTACAGTATAATTTTAACCATAAGCTTTTTTGATAGTTCTTTTTTCCGTATTTGTTTGTGTTGTCTGTGATGGGCTAATATGTTTTTTTCCTTTTTTAAAATATTTAAATTTAGTTACGCTAAATAAGCCACCATCAGTTACAGTATAATTTTAACTATAATCTAACTTATTTTAGACCAACCGAGCGGCACCTTAATCGTCAGTTTATTATATGGTTATTTTCTACACAACATTTGAAGCGCAATCAGTGGTAAAGACAATTGGCACGTATCAATCCTACTCTGCTAGGGTTGGTTTTGAGGAGTCAAGTACCTGCTATTTTCTGAAGCGTATAGTTGGAGTCAAGTACCTGCTATTCTCTGAAGCGTATACTTGTATAGTAATACTAGTATACTACAAAAGAAACTTAAGATCGCATCGCTGAATAACCTTTCCTGCCGTGGCAAGCAAGAACTCGAAACTTTTCTTGTTAAGGTGGCTACATATAAAACTGGACAGTATGTACAATCGCTTTGTTAATTTAGCCGTCCACAGTACACCCCTCGAGATCCACCACCTCTCCGTGTAAATGGGTGTGGCCGATGGTTTCTTTTGTGTGAACGTTTGTATTAACAACTAAATATTGATAAATTAATAAATTATTTTGAAAATTTTGTCTTGGTAAGCTATTTTAAAAAATAATAAAAAATTATTCTATTTATTTGTTTGAAAAAAATTATAAGATATAAACCATAAGTTAATAAGAATGCAACCAATATATACGCACACTCATGCAGGTTAGATACTCCATTTGCCGAAGTAGGAGGGAATCTTTGGCCTTGATCTTTTTGGCTTTTTAATAGTTTTAGATTTTAATTTTTCTTGATAATTATTATTTATTAGACTAATAAATCATAACTAATAGTTATAAATTATAGTTTAAAAGAAAAGACCTTTATAACAGTTCTCAAAATGTGATGGCCACTACAAACCTGGATGTCAATTGTGGATTTGAGATAAGGGCTTCCTGCACCAAATCTATGGAAGGGTCTCGTCACCCGGCCAAAACAATCAATCTGATTGGACTTGACAATTCCAAAACATTATTGTCAAGATCAAATTTGGTAGTGAGAAATCCTGTGTGTGATTGCCTGTCAGCAGCAAGCAATCCGTATTTTTAGAGGTGTTAAGTATAAGCTAATTATTTATATTTCCTCGTTAGTTTAAACTTTTAAATAAATTATCTGATATATATAATTTAATATAGTATCAGAGCTAAGAGATTTTAAGTTCAAAACTTGATTGGCGTAATTAAAAAATAATAATTGTATCCAACTTCTATTATATATCTTAGACCTGAAAGAGTCTACATGTGAGAAAAGCGTTGAAATATAAGTGAATTATCCGACTTTGCTCGCCATCTTAAATTTTTAGGTGAATTAGTTGAAACTTAACACTAGCTAATGCATGTCACTTAACATTACATGACAGACGCACACAACCCACACATACCCACTCATACTATACACACGTGTGCGTATCTTTTATACACGCGTACGTATCTCTTACATACGATAGGATCTAATCGGAGATTTAACCGTCTTCGAAACGTAGGGACGCACTATCCTACTGAAAAACACACATATATCTTTTCTAGAGAGTATTATTTAAATAAACGGTACCCGGAGTAATGAAACCACGGGGGTACGGATGATTGAAGTTCCAGGCCCAGTGTCCCACCACGGCTTGGTAAGCACAAAAGAGTTTTGATACGCCAAGTTACCTTTCAGTGATTGTTACGCTAGGCCGCTGGACCATTGAACTTGCAGACGCGTTCCGGTCTCCGACTCTCCGGAGCTGGGAGGGATCGAGTCTCCCTTTGACCCGAAAACTTTGCTTATTCCACGTGTCACGGGGGCCAGTTCATTTGACTTGGCAAGCACAGTTGTGAAGCAAAGCTCACATGCACAGTTGCATACACAGATGGTGGGGGATCAAGGGAGGCCTGGCCCTTCTTATGATTTCGTGTGTGTCAATATGATTATACAGTATTCAGCTTCTTTAATTTATTAAGCCATATTAATTATACTTGATACTATAATAAAATTAAGAAAGACTAATAAGCTTATGAGCTGCTAGCATCTCTTTCACAATTCAAGATCTACATATCATTAAAGAATAATTAGATCATTAGAGAATAATAAGTTCAGCTCTCTTTTTTCCGTATCTCTCTATGTTTTTTGGCTGCCTTTCTCGCCATCTAGATGATTTCATCTCTCAGCAACCCGGTAAGCATATCATAGGAATACATGATTAGTACATATCTTGCAATCATCTAACTAGTAATCTTTTGTAACTTCACACATTAAGCATGAAGTTAATGATATATACCTTACATAGCTTCACCAAACCCTAGCATACCGATCAAGATAATCATTGATGTCTTCAAATTAGTTATTAGTTTTTATCACCGATCCGTACATGATACATTAAAAATGTACACCCTTTCTTTTCAGTTTCGTATGTGTTGGATTTAGAATCCCATGGCTTTTAAACTACTCTTTTATGGCTACATTTAAGTTTAAAGAAATTTCTTTATTGATTTAATATACAAATCAAATAGGTCGATGCATTAGCTCATAGAACATTTGCACCAGATATGAAATTCCTATCATCATATTTCCCCGGCCCTCCCTATGTCTAATTTCTAGCTCTGCCCTTGGCTCCATTCTAAAATATGAAAATAAAGTTACTAATGACCTGTAACGCCCCATATTTTTTCTAGCTAATCTAATCATCATAATTAGCGTAATCATAATGATTAAGCGACCAAATTAACATTTAGGATCCAATTCTCTAACTTGGTTGTTGTCGCGGAATTTCAAGTCAATCATCGCAAATTAAATCAAATCCCAAGTCATATTGCAAATCAAAATGTAAGAATTTATTATCAATAATTCACAAGTGCAGTGTAGAGACTTAGAAAGTCTTCTGAGGATTACTCGAGATCATGATATAAACTTTCACTATTAACTTAGAAATCCTATGGTTCCTAAGCAATTAATCAACCATCGTTTTAACATGCCGCTGTATGGCTACGATTAAAATAAACCAGGAAGCCTAGAAATCCATAGATAAGTAAGGCAAACGATTAGAAGCTTTTTAGAATATTTTAAGATAATTCACCGACTAATTAGGCTATACCATATTATCTCTTCGACGCCATAGATTAAACTCTAGTACTCGTATAATCTGTAGGCAAAACACCGGGTCTTCAGAGGGAATTGTATCAGGGTAGCGTGGAGGCCAGAGCTTTATTTTAGACTCAGGCAAGCATTTCTTTGAGCAACTATTCAGCTTATATTCCATAAAACAAGTGTTTTTATGTTAATTCAGTATCACCTTGCATAAAAACTGTGAAAAGTATTTAAATCAAGGAAAGGCTATAAGAAAAAAAGATAAAAGAGATAGATGGCAATTGACAGAGCAGTTGGCTACTTAGATTAATTAAGAAGGTGGGCAGAGATTGTCTTGGCAGGTAACAGAGAGGCAGGTTGGGACCTCAGGATAAGAATATAATATAAGGAATTACAAACTTCATCTGTGTGAACGGACTGTACTAAGACGTATCAACCAATATTTCGTCTGAGGACGGCCAAAATTAGTAATTCTATCAAGGTTATTATATTCTCCACATTGATAAGTATTAATTAGGGGAGGAACCCGTAAGATCAGCTGGACCAGAACCAGAGTGGGGGATTTCACAGCCGTAAGAACGCATAACTGGTAAGTAGGTCAGAAGTAGGGGATGTGGATCGCAAGAACCCAAGACTGGTCAGAATACCAGAAGCAGGGTACGCGAATACGATATATTACGCAGTTGGGTGTTGGATGAGGATCAGAAACCACCCCAACCAACAGTTTCTATTGGTGAGCCTGGTACACCGCCCCAGGCTGCCAATTCACTGGGTGGAGATATAATATGCTAAGAAAGATATAAAAGTTCTGTACTCTGATCTAGGCACCGCATAATAGGAAATGCGAGGACCCAAGAGCTATCAGGATCAGAGTGATGATGGGTAAAGTGGTACAAGCTTACGCAATGCTATATAAATCATGAATTCATGCATGTCTCCTGGAAAGGAGAATTACGAAAACTTATGGGGGTTTTAGTTGTTCATATGAATGTTCAGTAATTTTCCCAAAATAATGAAACCGAAATCTTTTACAGCATAAAACCATTATTTTTTATGAATTAGAGAATGAGATTGAGTATAAAATGGGAGATGGCAATAGAGATAGAACAGGAGCATACAGTGCATATTTGTTATATAAGTTTGTTGAGTACTCTGTATTCACCAATGCTATTATTTCCTTTATTTAGAGGATAACCAGCTAGAAACTGGCGGGGATGAGGCCTACGCATATGAGTCTTATTCCCAGTGGGAGGGAGGTTGTACTGAGATCGAGCCGTATGAGGGTCACACCATATATGAGGATTAGGATAACTAGAGACTTAGTAGCAGCTTGGACTTTACCATTAGGGTACTTATGTTATTAATGTATTGTAGTTGTATTCTTTCTCTTGTATAAATAGAGTTCTGAACTAGACTCTTTTCTGGTATTGTAATATCTTAACTGAATAAGTTGTATGAACTTTAGCCCTACGTGGATATGTGAATGTATGTAACATTCTATCTCTAATGATTGTTCTGTTGCAACACTCTGAATGGATTTGTTATTCATTAAAACGATGTTTTATCAGCTAAAACGACTAATAATTTATTGACTAATATTATTACTCTATGGTAGTAACGTGGGTCAAAGTTAGGGGTGGATATCGAGCCAACTCCTCGTCTTATCGAGCTTTTTCTAAAATTGACATAGTTTAATTTAATATCATTTTACATATAATTTAAAAGTTTTTTTAGAAACGAGCTAACGAGCCGAGCCGAGCCGAGCTTAAGCAAAATTCAAATTCATTTGAAATCAACTCATTTTAATGTTTAACCAATTAACAAGTATAATTGAAGCAATTTTGAACCGAGCCAACGAGCCCCACTAACGAGCTTTTTTTCCACCCCTAGTCAAAGTCTCATGACCCACCACTTTCGGTATGTAGAGTGTCCTAATCACGAGCGAAAATCCTTAGGCCTTAGCCATTGGTACGTACGATCTGGCGTCTAAGGCTCGACGTTGATGCCGCGATTGACGATGCCGCCGTCTCGAGGCCGCGGAGAAATTCCACGGCACCGACAGGCGCTCCTCCTGCCTGCCGTGGCCGGACGGACGGGACGGCGGTGGGGTGATGGGGCCAGGTCCCCGGCCGTTGGAGGAAGGAAACAAACAGCCCATTTCGTGGGACAGACGGGGTGGGTGCGGTGCGCGGACAGGCGGGGTTTGTCTCGTCTCGCGTTCCAAATCTTGGAAGCGCACGGCGCACGGGCGTGTGTGATAGTCGGCGGCGATGGCTGATGCCGATGGGAGGTCGGCTGGTTACCGTGCCGCCCCGGCCACAACGGGGGAATTGATTTATTCTTTTGGTTTTTGACTGTAGGTAAAACGCTGGCAAAACAAAAGATTGTACATTACACGTTCACCGCTAAAGAGTACTTGATACAAAGAAAGCGTCGTCACGCTAGCTACGCTACATCAATGACACGTTTGAGTGGAACCGCGAAAACAACGATACGATAACAGGACGCCGGAAAGTTTGATAATCAACTAATGATCCTAATGATCCCAACCTAATCGAGTAATGATCCCAACCACTATGGGCGGCCTAACAATGTAGAAGCACTGATACCTCAAATCATAACATGTAGGTCTATAAACCAATGACTTTTGGTTCATTTGGGCTTTTGAAGTTAAGTTTCTAACTTTTTTGATATGGTAGCAGCTTTTTTTATACTATATTGTAGCTGTTAATAGCTTTTTTAGTGTAATTATTTTTAATTTTTTTTAAAATAAAAAAGATTATATCATCACGGACAATGAAAATGAATAAAGGAAAAAAAAAAAAACCTAAAAAGCCATAAAAAGATGAAATTAAGAAGCTAAAAACTTAAACCCAAATGAGCACCCGGTTCTTTCTGGTTTTTATTTATTCGAAAATCGAAATAAGTGGAACGACTTCTTGAAACGGATTCTCCAAACGGCTCCCTAAGTCCACAACTATATACACCATCCACATCGATATCTCCTTTGTTTGTTACCGTCTTAAAAGTATTTACAAAAAACATTGACCATAACTTAAAAACATTACCCGCGGTAAGAAACAGCTTAAATAAACTGGGCCGGTTGCAGCAACAGTTAAAAGTCCCACCAATTCTGTAACCGTGTCCGTGTTTGGTAAGTTCGTTTGCCCTCGCTGTACGAAGTTATGATAGCAAATGGGCTAGAGTTAGCTGGGCCTCGTAAGCTTGGTGAGACACAAGAATTCTGAGAAGGAAATCACAGTGCCCACAACGAACTAAACGGGCCAGAAAAATTTATGGGCCTAATATTGTTCTCCCATTTAATTGTCATCAACACGCCTATGCGCATTCCTCGCCGTATACCCCTCTCGTCTCGCCTTCACATATCCATCCGCCCAACCTGAACTGATAAAACCCTAGCTCGTTCCCCTGTCGCCTTAAACCTTCCCTAAACCTCCCCCCACAAAAAGCGAAACACCTAACCGGCGGGCGGCGGCGGCGGGTGGTGACCATGGCGGAGCTGAAGCGGCTGTCGGAGAGCCGCGACCTGACCCGGATCGAGCGTATCGGCGCGCACTCCCACATCCGGGGACTGGGCCTGGACTCCTCTCTGGAGGCCCGCGACGCGTCGGAGGGCATGGTCGGGCAGCTCCCCGCGCGCCGCGCCGCCGGCCTCATCCTGCAGCTCATCCGCCAGGGGAAGATCGCCGGCCGCGCCGTCCTCCTCGCCGGGCAGCCCGGCACCGGCAAGACCGCCCTCGCCATGGGCATCGCCAAGTCGCTCGGGACCGAGACGCCCTTCGCCTCCGTCGCCGCCTCCGAGCTCTTCTCCCTCGACCTCTCCAAGACGGAGGCGCTCACCCAGGCCTTCCGCCGCGCCATCGGCGTCCGCATCAAGGAGGAAGCGGAGATAATCGAGGGCGAGGTCGTCGAGATCTCAATCGACCGCCCCGTCTCCGCCGCAGGCTCCGGTGTCAGCTCGGCCACGCCCTCCGGTGTTGCTGCGGCCGGGAAGACTGGGCGGCTCACGCTGAAGACGACGGACATGGAAACGGTGTATGAGCTCGGTGGCAAGATGATTGAGGCCCTGGGGAAGGAGAAGGTGCAGAGCGGGGATGTGATTGTGCTCGACAAGGCATCCGGGAAGGTCACCAAGCTTGGCCGCTCCGTCGGGAGGTCGAGGGATTATGATGCTGTTGGCCCGCACACCAAGTTCCTCAAGTGCCCTGAGGGCGAGCTCCAGAAGCGCAAGGAGGTTGTGCACTGCGTCACCTTACATGAGATTGATGTCATCAATAGCCGGTAACTTCACATCCCATTCCCTCAAATTCATCCATATCTAGAATTAAGTAGGCGCACATTGACGATGCAATTAAGCAATATTTTTCAACTCTGTAGCCTATGTTTTTTGTTAATAGAAATCGAAGTATTGCTTTGTCTAAAAAAAAGAAGCAATTTTTCCTACCTTTAACAACTCTGACGAAGGAATTTATGTTGAAGCTTTATAATGTAGTAGAGATGTTAAAGGGCACTTGGTCTAGCAAATTACTGCGACTGCAAAACACATACAAGTAAAATGACTCTCTAAAGGATTTGAAATTATATTAACTAGGATAATTGACAATATGACATTGACTTTGAGCTACCCTTGCTATGCTGAGTGTGTGTGTCACCAGCGTGATAGACTAGCCACCTGCCCACCAATGTTTTTTTATATTAGAAAAATCTGCGCAAAGACGATTTTAAGGTTTGCAAGAACTTATTTGCTTAACAAAGGATCACTTATCACTCTAAATTAATGATTGCCTTATAGTGTACTTTTCCCCATTCTGAATTGAAAAAATATTTGATGTAGTGTGTCAAGTTATTGTTGTGCTATGTCTGATCTATGTTGATCCAAACATCATTTTATATATTTTGATTGATGAGGATCACCTAAATTTATAGTTACTCAAGCTAGTCTCACACCTAGTTTTCATTTACAACAAATTTAAGCAGCGACTTGTGGTTAATGTTTTGATATTGTGGCAAGTGGCTTGAGTATGCATGACAATGACATAACCAAATTGGATTCAGAAATTCTAACCTGTTTTGGCATTTTCATGTACTACAAGCTTCTGAACAATACTGGGATAAATAGACATATAAAACACTTTGGCATGTTTATCATGTCATTTGATTGAATGTTAACAAACAGAGCTTTGCTTAGCCAGCTTAGGTACTCCTCTTTTAGAAAAGTTTACGAATCATAAATCAAAGTTGTTAATATTAGGTGGGTACAAATCTGTACCAACATAAAAAAAGATAATTCAAATTGAAGATTAGAATATAGATGTAGATTTGAAAATTAGGTGGAGGCAAGTCTTTGTTTTGATTTATTTTTTTTATGTTCATATAGATTTGTCCCTACTCCCTACCTAATATTGCTTCTTTTGCTTTAAAATTCAAAACTTTTTAAAAAGAGGAGTACCAAAGCACACCTATGGGTAGGTTCTATTAGGCTGTGGTTTATAGCTTTTGGCTTTTGAATTCTAGCTGTTCGCAAGAGATAGTACGAAGAGGGAAACAGTCGCATAAGATTTTGGCCGGTATAGCTGAACTCGGTATATTGTCTGCTACAATCGACATGTAGACCCCGTCTTGAAAAAACAAAGCGACTTACTGTAGCAAAAAGTGAAAAGCTGAATTCGGAAGCCGTGCCGAGCCCACCCTATAACAAGTATTCCTTGCACCAGAACTGTCGTATACCAAATGCTAATTGTTACCTCCCACAATTCTAATGCGCTAATTGGTTCAGAAAATTATTTCTGGGTTCAAATTCCAGGCAACTGAGATCCAGACCAGTATTTTCTACCATAGGAAACCCTGATCCCATTGAACAATTGTGGAATAGAATAGAGTTTCCCTACTAACGTAAGCATCCCATGAGATTAGCCAGTACCTTAGAAATGATGGTCCATTTGGACACCTTATCTGATATTGTGAGCTTGGAGCTGAAATACAGTCCAAAGTACATTTCTAATTGTGTTGCACTTGGAGCTGGAATACGCTCCAAAGTACAATTCTAATTGTGCTGCACAGACTGGGATCTGGTCTTTTGGCTCATAGAAAAATAAGGAGTGCTATGCTATCCAGCAGGCTCCTGTAACTCTTTGTCAAAGAAAGGATCTGCAAGATAAGCTTCAGCGTCCAGTTTGATGCAGGGGTGCCTATGTAAAAAACGAAAATAAGTTAAGCCTATTGGTACAATTTAGTCGATGCCACGTGCCCACGTATATAAGGAAATGGACCCTGTGCTCAAAGATGAGCTACATGGATATCTTGCAAGTATACAATCTGCAGATATTTGCAACCATTAATATCTCTTAACTGATCCTGATGCTATCTAAAGGTCTTCTCCACCAAACTATCGACATTGTTCTATGGTTCTATTAGATGATACTGTTTGTTTGAATCGTTTTGAACTTTTTCAATTTTTTGCATACAATCTTCCTTATACTAGCATGGTATTTTTTTCCATCATTGAGCACATGATATAAAAGAGTATTGGGTTTCATATGTAATTTTGAAATGTAGTTTACTGTGAGAACAAAGCATCCCAACAAACTCATTTCTACTATTTTGTTATTTGTTGTCCAGGACGCAGGGTTTTCTTGCACTTTTCACTGGTGACACTGGTGAAATTCGTGCAGAGGTTCGAGAACAGATCGACACAAAAGTTGCGGAGTGGAGAGAGGAAGGAAAGGCTGAGATCGTACCTGGTGTTCTGTTTATTGATGAAGTCCACATGCTAGATATTGAATGCTTTTCCTTCCTAAACCGTGCTTTGGAAAATGATATGGCTCCAATCCTAGTTATTGCAACAAATCGAGGGATTACATCCATACGTGGCACAAACTACCGATCGCCACACGGGATACCACCGGATTTCCTTGATCGCCTCTTAATCATCACAACACAGCCATACACGGAGGATGAGATCCGGAAGATCCTAGACATCAGGTGTGACGAAGAAGATGTGGAAATGTCTGCGGATGCCAAGGTTTTGCTCACAAAGATTGGCGGGGAGACTCTCTGAGGTATGCGATTCACCTGATCACGTCCGCTGCCTTAGCTTGCCAGAAGCGTAAGGGTAAGGTGGTGGAGATGGAGGATATCAGCCGTGTCTACCAGCTCTTTCTGGACGTCAAGAGGTCGACGCAGTACTTAATGGAGTATCAGAGCCAGTACATGTTCAGTGAATTACCAGGGGAAGCAGACGGAGATGATGCCATGCAGCCTTAGATGAATAGTGTTACAACGTAACTGGGTTGGTTTGCGTGGTTTGTGTATCTTGGATACTTCTTGCCCGTTTAGAAGACTAGGGTTAAACCTCAGATGCTATTTACCCTGACAACCATGCTTGGTGGATGGAATGGACAATGCTAGCTGCTGTAGTTAAAAGACTTTATAGTTCACTGTATCTTATCTCATTTCGTCCCTGTTTGGAGCAATGGTTTGTTTTGCTTAGATCTTTGTGACACGGTCGTATGTGTACCGGGCTACTGGCTAGGCCCAAGATGCATGGGATTGTGTGGTCAGTTCGAAGGTTGGTAACGAGCAATGCTCTAGAGCGATGAAGTGTACACTTGTCACAGACATTGAGCTGCAGTTTGGCTAAGCTTGGTGTATAAAACCACACCGACACCGGTCATGCAGCAGGTGTCCATGTATCCCTGTGCCAATTGTTGTAATCTTCTAGCGCCTGTGCTGGCTATGTTTGTACGGAAGACAAATCATAGAAGATTTAGGAACTGTTACTATTGTCTTGTGCCGATAGTTTTGGCTCATGAATGGTATTAGTTGATAGATGTGGTTTATAAAAGCTGAAGTGTTTGTATAGACTTATGGTTGATAAATAATAGTAGCTGATGGATAATAGTGGCTGATAGAAACTGAGTGCATTACGTAAGGAAAAGAACAAACAACTAACGAAATTGGTACATTACATATAAAAATACGTATTGCATTACAATATAGTAAAGCACAAAACAACTTATTCTTTCAAATGTCGAATGCACACCGATCACATTCCAAAGGAATGAGTGGTGGTAGTTGAAAACTTCTTTCATCCCAACCGTCATGCACCTTGTCTACCCACCTCCTCCATAAGCACCTCAAAGGAGGTCATTTAAAGAGGAGATTTAGTTACATTGTTATTAGCCCCATGAATATTACACATCGGATGCACGGAAAATTTGAGCCTAAATGGGAAGGCCCTTACATCGTAAAGAAGTGTATTCTAGTTACAAGCTTAAGCGTGGCGTAAAACAAAATAATAATAAGCGCTCCAACGCCTTACGAGCTTAAAGCGTGGCGTAAAACAAAATAATAATAAGCGCTCAACGCCTTAATTAAACTATGGCGCAAAAAAAATAATAATGATAACAATAAGCCAACGCCATTACGAGCCTAAGCGTAGGCGTAAGAAAAAATGCTCCAAATCCTACGACGTAAAAAAACTTATGAGATTAAATTGTGACATAAAAAGCGGAGAGCACTCTAAAGCATCCCAAGCCTAAGCCGTGGTAAAAAATAGTATACTCAAGTTTAAGCGCAAACACTACAAAAAAAAAAAGTTAATGACGGCGATGGCATGGTATGCATAAAGCAACTACATCGGCGGTCCAAAGCATTGGCGCTTCATGGTTGGCATATCACATACAAAAGAGGGTAATTAGTTAGCAAAAGCTTAGTGATATATCGACTCCAGTATGGCGATATTTAGAGGAAATAAATAGAGTGTTAACACGGATAGGCTTAATACAAAAGTGTCAGAATATGAAATAATTTAAAGATTACAAATTTGATGAAATATTAAGGTAAATCACAACATAAGAGAATCAAGTAAAGACTCTAGTTTGGTCGGGCGCCAATTCTTTAAAGCCTTGAAGAGTTGATGGCGTCTTGCCCCAAGGTGGTTGTTTTCTCTTGAAGAGTTTGGGTCCCTTGATCAAGTCCTTGAGTAGCATCTAGAAGAATTGCATTTCTAAGTCACGGCTAGAATGTGTTTGTTGAAGCCGTTCTTTATTCTGAGGAGCTCCCTCAAAACGTTGGTGACTTTACAGTTTGCGACGTAACTTCTCATTTGAACACTTTTCATCTACAAACATTATCTCTTGAGAGATACCCTTGATAGCTTCTTCACGTGATGCAAGCTCATGTTTTGCAATGACAAATAAATGTGCTTGGTGCGTTGATTTGAAACATTGACAAAATGGGTCAAAATTTCCTTAGCTCTAGTTTCAAGAAGGCCACATGAGTTGGATCGCTTAGTGAAGCAGCATCTACTCCTTCAAGAGCTTTTGTTAACACCATATCGGTGGCATCCATAAATGCTTTCTATGAGAAGTCCATGCTTGGCGGTGACATTTCGCTACTTTTGGTTGGTGAGGTCCTTGTTCACAACCTAAAAAAATGAAACAAGAGAAATTTACATAAGCAAACTTAAAATAGATAGAACAAGAAAATTTGCGTATGCAATACATATGAGGACTACCATGAGTGGAAGAAGTTAAGATATCAAGCGACTCGAGTGCAGGGGCGATTGTGAGCCAAGTAGGAAAAAGAAATTGGATGGTCAATGCTTGGTTCGGTTCGTCAAAATCTTCAAGCGATATATCGAAGAATTCACCGAGATCATGATCACTTTCACCTGTAAGCATGCGATCAAGCTCCTCGCTACTTACCAAGTCCTCAATACTAGGGATGTCCAATGAGGATATGGGATCAAAAGTTTATTTTCATTTTCAAAGTCGAGCTTGCGTTTGGCTTTTGGCACAAAGTACAGTTTTGTCAAATCATAGGGATGCCATGAAATATTGGAAAATTTCAAGAAAAATCATGAGCATCCATGAGTCTAAAGTGATTAGGGGTCCTACACATAGTGTTTGCCATGGTAACAGCTTGCAGTATGCTTATAAATGGGGAAATAGGGTGTTCTCACCTTATTGCCAAATATTTTTTAAATACATACCCATCCGACCAATAACAAAATGGACGGCCAAGGTCGCTTTGTGTAGGAGGGACCAATTGGATGAGTCTTGATCGGTAGCAAAGAATAGTACAAGGAACATAAGGCGGGTGGAGCTAAGGAAATTTGGCCAATGATATCCAAGCGCCATTACCAATACACCTTGGCGAATGTAGGGACCACCTATAACCACGAAGCAATGAGCAAAGAGCAAGAAAAGCCGCCGTATAGGCGCCTATCTCGAAGGAAGGAATGATAAAGAATCATCCTACTGTATGGAAATAGTCACACCACTCTTGGAAGGAAACTTTACCACCTACAGTGAGATTGTTCCATACATCTAAAAGATGGGACAAGTTGGGATCTGATGGTAAAGGCGGGTCAAGTTCATGGGTAGGTGGTATATACTCTTCATATATGTCTCCATCCAAAGGCAATCAAGCCATTTGATGCATGTCAAGAAGGGTAATGGTGCGCTCGCCACATTGGAATAAAAAGTGTTGGTGTTTGGGTTCCATTTTTCTAGCAAGGACCTCGGCAAAGAAGGCGGAATATTCACCCAAGAGCAATAGATGGCGCGTAAATGTAATCGGCATCATCCTCTCCTCCTTTTAGAACTAGAGAGTGGTTTCTTAGGACTTCTGTTCCCCATTCAACATACCCAGTTGGAGATGAAATGTATTCGATATCATGATTTTCCACACAAGGCCTTCTTCAATCATCTTGGTCCCTAGGGTCATAGCCTTGTCAAGTCAGGGTAAGGGTCTTGGGAGGATAATAGCAAAGTCCTAGAAATGAAGAACCCGATTTCCACACGATGGTTATAATCGATAATCCCACAGGGCATCTCTGTTCTTTTATAATGGGGTTGTGACCTCATCAAGATTAGGTTCAAAAATTGCCTTCTTGCCACACGTGAAAGTGACATCGAGTAGGATAAAAAAGATTGTTGATCCCGCACCATCTAATAAAAAAAAATACATACAATGCGGTTAAAAGGAATGATTTGATGAGATAAAAGAAAATAGCCTTAAAATGCCTATAGATCAACGTCTTTAGTACTAAAAGATATGAGTGGTTTAATTAGGATAATCATTGCTGATATAAGGCCCATTCATACAATGTATAGTTAAGGTAAGCAGTGCAAAAGGGTCATTACTCAGTTGTTATTGAAAGATGCCTTGGTAAAAAAAAAAGAGGACATAGAATTCAACAAGTGATAATCATACATACCAAGTGAAGAAGAAATTGACTCTGAGTACTAGACGCCGGAAAAAAAAGCAAAAGGAGAGCGGATGATCACGGGAGAGGAAAACTAAGTGTGTGTTTAAACCAAATAAATCCCGGGAAGAGCGGCGTCAGTTAGAGGTTGTCAGTTAGCTGTAGATATGAAGCTCATACTTCAAAGCTAACAAACAGCTAAAGCCAACATGCAGGGCTGCATGCATATGCACGTTCTATAAAGTGCACATCCAAATAAATACACCTCCAAATACATCCAATATATATATACACATACATATGATGCGCGTCGAGTCCCAGATCCAAAAACAAATACTTTTGCACTGGACCTCGAGGGGGCATTTGTTGACACCAATTTTGTCCAAAATTTTACGGCACGTTTATTTTCCAAGATTTTTTACGTACCGTACATATTACATTTGAGTGGCGAATTTTTACGGCATGTTTGTGGTACTAGTGGAAGTCTTGTGTCAAATTTTCAGCTTATTCGGAACACATATGCTCACTCGAATAGGATAATACGGCCGGATGACGTCGCATGACTCGGGTCTAGCTTCCAGGATTTTTGTGCGTGCTACATATTACAATCGAGTGGCGAATTTTTATGGCATGTTTGTGGTGTAAGTAAAAATCTTGTGTTTAATTTTCAGCTCATTCGACACATATGCTCACTCAAATAGGATAATATGTCCGGAGGACGTAAGCAAAGCACAAGACCACCTTCTAGGATTTTTTGTATGTGCTACATATTACAATCGTGTGGCGAATTTTATGGCATATTTGTGACGCAAGTAAAAGTATCGTGATTAATTTTCAACTCATTTGGAGCACATATGCTCACCCAAATAGCCATGAATTGGGAGTTTCAACTGCGGCGTGTGCATGTATTGGAGGTTTCAACTACCCATAATGTGTGCATGCATGCATAAGCCCACGTCCAGCACATTAGCCCACATATTTGCATGTTGTGCATGTATAGCTTAAGAGTAGCAATAAAAAAAAGGGGAAATTCAAAGTGAGAAGTTATCATAACTTCTCTTAGCAAAAAAATAAATAAATAAAAAGAAAACCAAAGTGAGAAGTTACCATAACTTCTCTTAGCAAAAAAAAATTATTAAAAAAATATAATCAAAGAGAAGTTATCATAACTTCCTTCATGAACCACCCTCATCTTTGCTCTATAAATAGGGGTAATGGTATAGAAAAGAGGACTTGGAGAAGCTTTTGGGAGGAAACTGGCCATTTGGAGAGAAAAGAAGCATACACATACACTAGAGAGGAGGGCTACACAAGAAAGGTGAAATCCTTGGTCTTCTTCTCTCTCCCTCTTTTGCCCTTAGGTTCGGCCATTGCGGTACGAATCAAGGTGCTTCATTTTTTTTATTATGCTTTTGTCCCCTTGGTTCGGTCCGTTAAGCGGATACAAACCCAAAGAACAGTGCTTGATCTCGTCTCTTAGGTTTGGTCCCCTACAAATGGATACAAATTAAGGCGAGGCATGAAGACATCATCTTTCGGTTCCGTCCGTTATGTGGATACAAACCCAAAGAACAAGGGCTCGATCCTCGTCTCTTAGGTTCGGTCCCCTACAAATGGATACAAACCGAGTGAGAAAATTGAAAACCTCATTGCCTCAATTCGGTCCCTCAAATGGACACGAATTAGGGGTGGGTGTATCTGCAAAAATAATAAAATGCATGAACAAATGTTTAAAAAACACCTTCGCCTCGGTTACGCTACATGCTAGTGGTAATACAAGGTGGAATAAAACGGTTAATTTCTATTACACGACATACTCAAAATCTATGGCATGTTAGTAGTAATATAAATATTAAAACAACAAACTTCGTCTCGGTTACGCTACATGCAAGCTCGATATTTGCAAGCGCTATGCAATGCTAGTAGTAATACAAGGCGGGGCAAAACAATAAAATAATTAGTTCTAAACTTTCATACACTACGTGCATAAAATCCATGGCGCACTAGTAGTAATAAAAATATTGAGAAACAACCTTCGCTTCGGTTACGTTACATGCAAGCGCTCAATATTTGTAAGCGTTATGCAATGCTAGTAGTAATACAAGCGAGTAAAACAATAAAAAATAATAAAATAATGAAATATTTCTGTTACACTACATGCATAAAATCCGTATCATGCTAGTAGTAATAGAAATATTAAAAACAACAACCCTCGGTTATGCTACATGCAAGCTCAATATTCGCAAGCATTATGCAATGCTAGTAGTAATATAAAGGGGGAAAAATAATAAAATAATTAGTTCTAAACTTTCATACACTACGTGCATAAAATCCATGGCATGCTAGTAGTAATAAAATGTTAAGAAACAATCTTCGCCGGCTATTCTACATGCAAGCACTCAATATTCGCAAGCATTATGCCATGCTAGTAGTAATACAAGCGAGTAAAACAATTAAAATATAAAATATTTCTATCACACTACATGCATAAAATCCGTGTCATGCTGTTAGTAATAGAAATATTAAAAAAAATCATTGTTTCGGTTATGCTACATGCAAGCGCGCAATATTTGCAAGCGCTATGCAATGTTACAAGATGAAGCAAAATAATAAAAAAACTGAAATAATTAAACTTCAATCATGCTACATGCATAGGTTTACTAAAAAATATAATAAAATCATATGCCATGTTAGCAAAATAAATGCAGCTAAAATACCCTCGCGCAAGCATCCATCAACGACGACAAGATTAAAGACCTTTTCTGTTATATTTTTGTAATAGTCATATGTTGTAATTTGTTGTAATGTTTATGTTGGAATTCTTAATCAGGGGTTTTCTCGCAAAGAGATGTAATTAACAGAATTTTTATGTAAATGTATTAATTCTGGAAGTAATGAACCCGCAATACCTGATTCCTTTTTCTCATCTTCAATTAAATTTAATTAACTTGTCCTAATGACGTGGACGCGGGTTCACGCCCATTTTCCCGTCATCACCAATGAGCGCGATGCTATCTCTGAGCGCGTCTATAAGTCTGTCGGATCTCCCAACACTGCCAGCTGGAGACTGTGTCCCGCCCTCGCCTATGACGTAGCCCTCTTCATCGACGATGTGCAAATAGTCCTTATCAGGCATTGTTGAGTCAATGACAAAGTTGTGTAAAGCCACAGTTGTTGCCATACCTTTCTTTTGTTTCTCCACATTATAGCTCGGCACGCTCAACAGGATGCACAACTTATTCTTTCAAATGTCGAATGCACACTGATCACATTCCAAAGGAATGAGTGGTGGTAGTTGAAAACTTCTTTCATCCCAACCGGTCATGCACCTTGTCTACCCACCTCCTCCTAGTCCAGGCTAGCCGTCCCTCAAGGGGTATTGAAGTTACTAAACATCTCTTGGTAGCGGGCGTGCATGAACAATTGACTCACATAGTAGTACTCATCGTTGTCCTAATCGGCACCACTAGCAACGACAAGATCCATTAGCTCTTTCATTTCCAACTTGGACTGACTCATGGGGCGCGAGGTCGCGGAGGTTGTAGAACACTTTTGGCCTCTTGATTGCTCGTAGAGGTTCACGAATAACTTGAACTGCACATCATAGTGGCTCTTCTTTGGTTTCTTTCCTTCTAGAGATTCTGGCACATAAGGTTGTTTCCCTTTACCACGGGTCGACGGGCTGCTACATGTGGCTCTAGTGGGTGGGTCGCTGCCCTCGGCGTCCTCCCCACACGTGACTGAGCTCTTCACCAGGCACATATGCGTCTGCATTAGTACATAGGGGCCTCGTTGAACAGCCTCTCCAAGAGGCCCTCATGAGTGAGCGGCGCCTTGCGGAATTTCATAATATCCGTGAGGGTCTGCACAAAAGAGAAAGACACAGGTGTCAGGGAATGGGCAATCGTCGCACATAACACATTGAAAAGTTCAGTAAAAATCTCACCTTGGCTTGCTCCTCCCACCAATCTAGCTCAGCAGCAATAGTACCAGTCTTCAGATTGAAGTCGAGGCTGGTAGAGCAGAGCTTCAGGTTCTTCTAATTTAACAAATCTCTTATCAGTGTATCCCACTTATTCTTTATTTGCTTACGGGTGTACTGCTGGCCGGTTCGCTCTTTGAACTTTCGAAGAAGGTTCAAATACCCCTTACTAGAGAGTCAATTCACTGGGTGGTTACCAATGTCATGTTCCTCCATATAGATGACAATGAAAATGCTGGTTACTTCGTCATCCCAAACTGTAGGGACTCGACGTTTGTCGGACATGTACAAGACCCCATTGTAACCTACGATACTACCGCGGACCGGAACTACCGACGTTAAAATCACGGAACTACCGCGAGCGTTGGTGGTCGAAGAACAAGTGGTCGAGAACCAGAGCGGTCGAGCCCATGTGATTGAAGACCTGTGTGGTCGAAGATCAGAGAGGTTGAGCCCAAGTGGTTGAAGACCTGAGTGGTCGAATGGACTTGATCGAACTAGCGTGGTCGTAAACCGTGTGGTCATAAACCAGCGTGGTCGTAGGCCTTTATGGTCGGAGACCAGCGTGGTCGAACCAACGTGGTCGTAGGCCTTCGTGGTCGTAAATCGATGTGATCGAAACAACGTGATTAAAACAACGTAGTCGAATAATCGACGGGATGGTCGAAGATCTATGTGATCGAAGATTAACGTGGTCGAAGATTGGCATGATCAACGTGGTCGAGACCTAAGTGGTCGAAACCAACGTGGTCAGAGACCAGCATAGTCGGAGACCTATGTATGTGGTCGATCTGAATAACGTGATCGGAGATCAACGTGGTCGTGGACCAGGGTAGTCGATGATCGGAGTTTTCCGGGCTCTGTGTGAGCGGTCAGATCAGCTCTGTGTGAGTGGTCCGATCGGTAAGTGGAAGTATCAGCTCTGTGTGAGCGGTACTACCGGAAGGAGGAAGTACCGACATGTGTTGCGCGGTACTACGGACTTCGGAAGCTCCGGATTTTTCTACGGTACGTTTTTTCTAAAGAGACACATGTGTGGTGGTCTTCTTCTCCCCACGAATTCAGTAGTTCCGCATGTGTGGAGCGGAACTTCCGATGATCGAAAGTACCAGAAAATGAACGGTATAACTTCTGATTTTGATTGCAACGGCTAGTTTTTTTACTGTTGGTGAGGCGAGCGGACGTACCGGATTTTGACCGGCGGTACTTCCGATGTCCCTGATTTTTCAGGGATTTGGCTCCAACAGCTAGTTTTCTTGTGTGGGGTATAAATACCCCCTTATGGCTGGTTGGAGAAAAGATTGATTGACTCATTTCTGTTATCTTGAGCTAGTGTGAGGCTCTCCACTCAAGAGTGCATGTGTTGCACTTTGTGAGAAAGGAGAAGGGATCTAGATTGCATGTGTTGCATCTAGAGGTGGATTTTGTGTCTAATTGAGCTTGTGCATTTTTGCACGTGATGAGAGTCAAGTGAGGGGCTTGAGTTATTACTCTTAGAGTTTGCTGACTCCTAGACGACATTAGAGGCGTCGTGTGTGGTGATCTTCTCAAACAAGGTTGTGAGAAGACCCGACAAAGTTGTGAAGATTGGAGCTCATCTATCCGGAGTGGGAAAGAGCTACCACTAGTGGATTTGAGGTGGAAGGCTTAATTCGTGGAGTCGGTCCAATTCGTTTGGGCTAACCTCAACGTGGACTAGGGGAGACCGGTAGGTCTCCGATCACTACGGTAAAAAGAGACTGTGTCATTTGTGGTTTGTTTTCTTGTGCTAAATTTATATTCAAGCAATTTTACATACATAGAATTAAATTAATTGCTTGTTATCCCAAGAGTGCAAACATTGACCTAGCCTAGAATTATTGGTGTACTTAGGTGAACTTAATTGATATATGCGTTGTTTGTGCTAAATCAAATTGAATTAAGCTTCCGCAATTGTTTACTTGGTTTAGACAAATAGAAAAATATTAAATTGTCAATAATAATTAGAAGAATTTTTAGACCGCCTATTCACCCCTCTAGTCGGCCTCCTCGATTCTACATCCGTCGATCTGAGACTTGATCTAGCGGATGAGGGGGCGCCCGACGGATCTACGCGTACAGATAGAGGATCTTGCACAGGGGGGCTAGGGAGTGTGGGAGCCGAGCGGGGAGACAAGATCGGCCGGTGTGGGAGTGGTCGCTGTGCGAGAGAGGCCAAGAGCAGGATGGCAACACGAATGGGGAAGTGAATGCGTGTCTCAGTCCTTCGCATCTTTTCGTGTGTGCGCAAGGGGTTTATAGAAGCCGCTTTTCCAAGCCGGTCGTCCAAATATGTTTCGGCTTCTAGGAGCACAAGCCAAAGCCAAAAGCTTATATGAACGTAGCCTTAGGGCTGCAATTGGTTTGTCCATGGATGCCAACTTGGCTACTGAATAGAAATTGGTTATGTTTGCTTGTGACCAAACTTTGCTGCACAATTTTTTTTGAAGCAAGCAACGCTCAAACGGATGTGTTTTTTAGAGAGAGGCACACATTGGCAATTCCTTTTTCGTTTTCTCTCCTACCATGGTGCCACACAACCCTAGCCCGCGACACACACACACATACGCATGCACCAAGTTGATCATTGATCATGCGATGGTCAGCTCGGCTCCCCCACTTGCCTGCTTGCCCTGGCGCACTCCTGTGAGGTGAGGTTCCGTTGAACTTGGCCAAATGGATTGACCAATGGTGCTTGCTCGAGGCACAGCGCTAGTGATCTAGCCCACGTATGATATGGTATGAATAGTAAACGGGCCATACCTGTTAAGTCCGATCGGACATGCCATGCTTGAACTGGCACGACGTGCTAGCCCAGCACGACATGCATAATACCATGCCGAGACACGATCCGACTCAACATGATCATTTACCCCTAATCCTCATAGGAGGCCAAACTACTAAAAAGAGTGTAGTACCTATCATATGGTAGTGCAGTAAAATTATTTACGGACAATAGTAAATTTATTTGTGTTAGAGTTATTGCACTCTTTTCTGAACGTGGACGGTGACTTGACAGTAAAATTACCGACTAGCAATTGACAATAAAATTATTTACAATTGACAGTAAATTTACTTATGACCATTGGAATAAACATGCCTAGACTAGACCTGGCATGATTTAATCCCTATCCATACTATACCTAGGTTGAAGAATAGGCATAAGAGCCATACAGTAACTTATTTATATCAGACGTATCAGATTTAATCGGATCATGTCATGTTTGTTGTGCCGTGCCGTGTCGGACCAGACGGGAGACGGCCCATTCGGCCAGGTGGGTTCCGTGGTAACCTCGGCCTCGCGGGACTTGGGCAGCACAGAAACCGGCGCATCCCTCTGCCTCTCCCCTTCCCCTCATCCAGTCATCCTCCCCTCCCACTCCAACTCCAACGCTTCGCCACCGCCGCTGCCCTGAGTGCCCTCCTCCATCGATCACTCTCCAGTGCAGCCTCCTCCGCCGCCCTCCTCGATCGATCACGCTACTGCAACCTCCGCCGCCGACGCCATGGAATCCGATGAATCCAACTCCGCCGCAGGTACGCACTGCTCCCTCCACCCCTCCTGCCTCCGTCGCCTGATCGATTGGGATTGCTACCCAGAACAGCCCGATCGCCAATCGGGCGTCCAATTGGGTGCTCTCGGATCACATTACGCCTATTTTTGCTTGAGCTACTGCTCGTATGGAGCTGCCGTTGAATGTTAGTGTTGCTCGGTTTGTAGTGCCCAGCAGTGGTGTATGTGCGTCTGTCATGGATGAGATCTGGTCGGTGCTGAATTCCACTGCCTTCGAGTTGAGTTTGCGATGTGTCGTTGGCTGTGCAATGTGGCGAGTCTGCTCGCCTCTAGTCTTTGCTTGTACGAGGCAAATTTTAATCTCCCATTTTTTAATAGGTTATTGAGCTGTCAATTGAACTTGCATAGTTCTCCAGTGATTTTGGTCTGACCGTTCAGTGATGTAAGGTGGGCACTACTTGGATGGAGATGTTCAAGCTCGTGTTGACATTTTTGAGATGGGATTGGTGCGAGCCCGTTCCTAATCTCAATTCTGAGCTTAAGCGAGTCTTCCCGTGTAGTTTAGCCAAACCCACGGGCACATCATGATGGATCAGATGTGGGAAACCTGGTATGTAGCTTCATAAGCAGATACAATTGCAAATTTAGAAATGAATGAAACCAAGTGATTCAGAACTGTTAGTTAAGCAAGGGCATCTTGAGATTGAATGGCTAAGAAGCTCACTGAATTCTTATGAACCAACTCTGGGTCACCCATATCTGACTATCCTCAAACCCTTGAATTTGATCTTGTTCTACATAAAAATCAGTGTTTAATATATGCGTCTTATGTTTATAAGACACCTATGCATTACATTCCAAGGGGTGCGAGGAGGCGGCATCCAACAACTCACATAATTCGGTATTTGAGTTTGCAATAGATACTTACCCTTCTTATATGGTAACATAAATTTTGCCTAATATATCCTAGTTGCAACTCATGAAACATGTTTTAGTTGAACTAAGCATGTGCACTATGACCAGTTGAGCACTATGTTCTAATTGCATCAGTGAGACAGGCTCACCTTTCAAAGGTTGACAAAGTTTGTGTGCAGCTTGCACACCTTTCTGAGTCGGATGTTTTCTCAGTTCATTCATTGTCAAGTGCAACTGCGCAAGTGTTAAGAGCCTCATATAACAACTGTTTGCATGGTTTCATTGCACAGTATATCATAAATGGAAAAGCCTTTTACATATTAGAATTGCTGGTTGATAACAATCAGTGCACAGTTTTCTTACCAACATTGATAATTTTTTTTATGTATATTTGGATTTTGACTGACATCTGTCAGAGTTGAAGAAACTGTGGAGCTTAAATTCCAGTTATGTAGATTGACTACAAATCTTTTACTTTCTTATCACAGGAAGTAAGACACAAAACAATTCTGTACCACCTGTAGAAGGTGTAGCTGGAGGAGGGACTAGTTATGGCTGGGTGGACGGAGGCTTACAGGGGTCAAGTCTAGGTACTGGTGTCATTGATCCTACAAAGGTACAGTCAGCAGATCTTTTGCATGTCTGGTCTATGCCCAGCACAGCAAATGTTAGCCAACAAGAAGCACCTCGACCTCTAGAACATGTAAGTCCTCGACCTCTAGAACATGTAAGTTATATTTAATTATAGTAGCACTGCTATAAGGGCAACTAGTCTCTGGCTTTCACACTTCAATGTGCAGAATATTTGAGCGACATGACATATTTCCATTCCTTGTTTTTTCTTCTTTTGGCAGTTACTTGAGATATTCTGTTATTTACCAATTCTACTGCTTTTTGTTTAAGATGTGATCTTGCACTGTTCTATTACAATCAGATTCCTCATGTTTGCATGATTTTATCTTATTAATATTTTATTATGTTCCTTCCAAAAATGTTTAAATGTAACTTTCACTTTAGGTTAACCTTTTGGCGGCAAGAAATGAAAGGGAAAGTTTTCAGATCGCCTTACGTCCAAAGGTTTCATGGGCCACTTCAGGTATTGCAGGGTCTGTGCAGATTCAGTGCACTGATCTCTGCTCATCCTCTGGAGACAGGTTTGTTTGTTTGTTTAAAATTTGACTTCATTCTTTAGGGGATACCATGATTTGTACATTTCTACCTGGGATGATTATAACAGTGCTGTACCAGGTTAGTGGTTGGTCAATCTATAACTTTGCGACGTGTGGTGCCTATATTAGGTGTACCAGATGCTCTTGTGCCTATTGATCCACTGAATTCACAAATTAACCTACTTCCAGGGTACTGCTTCTGTGTTTTAGATAACTGATTTACACACATCAACATTTTTTTTTGCCTTTTATAATTGCCAGTTCACTTTTGTTTGTACAGGGAGACAACTGCAATATGGGTCTCATTAAATGTTCCTTGTGGACAACAGCCTGGTCTATACGAGGGTGAAATATTTATTACTGCTGTGAGGATAGAAGCAGAGTAAGCTTGCCTTTGCTGCTTTATATTTGGTTATGTACTTCTGTTACAAATGATTATAATCTGATCAGTATTGCTTGGACATGAACAGAACGCCAAATTCTAACCACTGACGTAAGTGTTCACATGGCATACTAGAACAAGATATATCAGATTATCGGTATTCATTCTATGCAATAGAGAAAGCATAGAAAATATTGGAAATATTTTGCATAACTGTGTAACTATCATGTTTTGTATATATGTTCATGGTTGTTGTCAATGAAAAATGCAACTATGAGGGCTCTTACAAGAACTGAGACATTGTTTTGTTTGTGTCCCAAGTCTTCGAACCTTGCCATTAACTTTTTTTTTCTCGAACACGCAGGAGAGCTGCGTATCTTTCAAATTAAGAAGGAAAAAAGGGTAGGAGAAACCCCAAACAACAAAGACAACAACTCAACACCACGACACACAGACACAAAAAGCCCACACAAACTAAGACAACAACTCTTACAAGAACCTTGCCATGAACTTGCCTTACCATTATCTCACATGAGGTGCTAAATTCGAAGCCTTGCGTGAGCTCACAGGTGTAATGTGCTTATATACCTTCAATGATGTTTACAAAATTTAGAAGGGGTTCAACTTCAGATCATGGACCAAACACCTTTATTTTTGGACAAATAGTTTTAGTTCATCCTGAAATAAGAATTCCAAGCTTAAGTTTCAAATGCGGGTATTCAGTATATGTCCACTCTGATGCTTGCAGGTGGTCATAAGTGTCCAGATGACATTTAGTTTTGATTTGTGCAGTTCCAGAGCAGAATCTTTACCAAAATCTGAGAGGTGCCAGCTATACAGAGAATTAAGAAGTTGTCTTGACATCACTGAACCGAGAGACTACTCATCATCAGAGGAAATGGTATTTTACTCTGATAATATGTTTTCAGGGACTAGCCATATTATACCTTTTCTCATAGTGCTATGACATTTAGGTACAAAGACTAACATCAGCTTCAATCACACTGAGGAGGATGTTAGTTCTTCCAGCATTCCAGGACTGTCAAGAGAACAATGGATTAGGAGACATGATGGATGAAGATGCTATGAACAGTGTTGCAGTTCATTTGAAGTTAAGCCTCACTGTTTGGGATTTCACTCTCCCAATAACATCTTCTTTACCTGCTGTTTTTGGTGTATCCTGCCAATATTCTCTTTTGTTATGTTATGTTCTGGTATCTTGTGATATAAGAAGAATGCTATATGCTTTTTTGTGGTGTACACCAAGGTTTTAAATAGCGGGTAGCAGAAGCGTAGGCTGCGTAGCGGTGGACTATTTTTATAGCGGATAGTGTATATCGGAAATATAGTGGACGCTACGTGCTGAGCTATAAAACGCTTAAAATATAAAGATACTTAATCTTAAACTATAAGTCTCATCCATAATTTGCATAAAACATCCAAAATATCAAATCCCACAGGCCTATATCTAAGATAACATCAAAATCATAAAAGCCATGGTGTTTTGTTGCTCAATCTTCATCCTATGACGAAGAGAATGGGAAATCAATATCCCCTTTGTTCCTTCTTTTCTGTCCACATGGAGAATATGTTCTTACTACTTAGCTTTTCATTATCCTTTTATAACACATGCTTGTCTTGTTTGGTAAATCATACAAGGAAATAGATCAAGGATTAGGTTTACCTTGTTTGAGCTCTCAGGTGTGCATGGGCCCTGCCCTCCTCATCTGACGAGAGAGAAATTTCCAATGGGTAGAGGAAGAGATGAAATATTATTAACTAGCAAAGCTAGGGATTGTGGGAATATGGAAGGTTAATTAATTGGATTAGGTGGAGATATGGAAGCCCATTCAATGGAAAGGCCGGTATTAATGAAACTTAGCAAACCAAGAGGCGCATCCCTATATCAGAGGTAGTTTGAACGTTCTTGGGTAGTAGCATTGACATAGCTTGTAGCAGGTAGTGTGTGTATCGGTCTGATATATCGGTGATATTGCACCAAACCACAATAACAATTGATATGTAGCACTTAGGGTACCTTGACCGCTATATCAGAGCTAAGGTTCCAAAACCGCTCTGGGGTAAATCCACGGAGGCCAATACCGTTACCGCCAGTAACGGAAAAAACCGATCAATTTCACGCGTCAAAATTTGAATTTGAAATCGGTAACCAGAAAAACTGGAGAAAACCGCTAAAACCCGGGTTTTCAAATTTGAAATTGGAAATTCCTAACACATTCATGGTAAAAAGTATGAAGTCAAGCACGGAAGATGCATGGATCTTCCTAATACATTCTATTAGTGTTAAACAATATAAACATCATTAGGGAAACTAACTTTTACATTCAAAATTTGAAAATTCCTAATACATTCATGGAAAAAAGTATGAAGTCAAGCACGGGAAGTGCATGTATCTTCCTAATATACTTTATTAGTGTTAAACAATGTAAATATCATTAGAGAAACTAATTTTTACATTCAAAAGTTTAAATTTGAATTAAATAAAAAACCGGCGGTTTTTTTTCTCCTGGTCGGCACCGGTAAAACCGGTTACCGGCGGTAACCGGCCGGTTACTGCCGGTATTTGGAACCCTGATCAGGGCTATAGCGGAGAATTTATGGTTGAATTGTCTATGTGGGTGTTGCTCTGCAGTTACCAGGAATTCACATTTAAATTGTATCTGTGTGGAATTGTTCTCCTTTGACTATACGTTAGATATCTGAAACTGTGATTGAAGACCGGTTTTGTTTGGAGCATGGAACCAAAGGATGGTACGATGCACTTGATCATCATTTCAGGTGGCTCCTCCAATACAGAATTAGTCCATTTTTCTGCAGATGGGGTAATAGCATGCGCATTCTGGCATACACATGCCCTTGGCCTGGTAATGCTTGTACATTTTTTTGGGGGGTAAAAGAATGTGCTGCTTTGTGGAAACTTAACCTCTGATGTGATTTTTTCCCCACTTTGTTTCTATTATTTTAGCTGATCATCCAAAGGCTAATGAATATTACTCTGATCCAAGACTGGCAGCATATGCTGTACCCTACGCGCCTATCCTGTCATGGTATTGCTTGGATTTCTACTAAATTTTATATCAGCTTGCTAACTCTTTTTTATTATTAATTTGGCTCCTTTCTTGATGTACAACAGTACTGATGCTGCAAAAAACTCCCTACGAAGAGAGGTCGAAATCTTGAAATCGGAGCCCCATTGGTCGAAAGCTTACTTTTACTTGTGGGATGAGGTGTGTAATATTACTTCTATGCTATATCCATTGACATGGTTCTACAACACAAAGTGCAAGTGTCACTATGGTTATAGTGTGCCTTGTGATGCCATATCGATTTTAGGTCCCATTAGGGCCTGCCAAGCTTTATGCAGTTGGAACTGCAATTGTCATGACAAATAGCAATTAGAGGCTTAGAGGATCAGGTTTAGCTGTCTTAAATAGAAAAGAGATAGTTACTACTAACTAGTATTTAGATCCTTTTTTGTTTAATTTGGATGAGGGCAATTACTAGTGTTATATAATGGTGCCTAATGTAACATGTCAAGAACAGCAAAGTGGGCTATCCTATCCAACATCAGATGCTGTGGTGGTACCAACATCTACATGCAGTGCTACATGAAAAATGCCAATGCTGTGGTAGATAATATGCAAATAATGTTCATAGGCAGGCAAGTAGAACAGCAACTGTAACATGCAAAAGTTATTATAGATCAGCTACAGGTAACAGTGAGTACAAGCGCTAATGGTGAAACCAATTATATGCACTGCTCAATTAACCATTGCTTGATAGGTTCAATATGCTAAGACTCTTATTTGAATTAGCTAAAATAGCAACTTATGTGCTTGGTGGAATATCATGATTCTCGAGGAAATTTTATTAGTGAAAGTCTGTTTCCTGTGAGTTTGAGCGCACGTTCAATTTTATATGTACTAGTGGGCAATAGTTGCACCTCAGCATCTAGCACCTGGGAGAATATGCAGTGCAAACCATGAGCTAGGTGCAACCATGCAAACCACTTTGGTTTGAGCACCAAATCAACATGACAACACCACGATTCTTGAAAAAAGTTGTGAAGGTAGTTCTCAATTTAGCACAGCCCCATGTAAATTTTGGAGTCCAAATTCAATTTATGTTGGGAGAAACAAAAAAGAGTAATTCCTGACAAACTTTAATTTAAAAGGAAAGGACAAAAGTTTATTCACAGCAAACTTCTTTCCATCTCTCCTAATTTGCTTTTGAGTTTAAAATTGAAATATTAAAGGGTGATCAATGCTCCATAGAATATCTCACTTTTTTTGGGGGCTTTTCATGTTGATTTGGTGCTCAAACCAAAATGGTATGTATGGTTGCACCCTGATTTCGTGCTCAAACCAAAATGGTATGTATGGTTGCACCCAGGGTTCGAAATGCTGGCAGTAACTGGTTCTACCAGTGGTAATCGGTAGAATAAAAACTGGCGGTTTTTTATTTAATTTAAATTTAAGATTTTAAATGTAAAAGTTAGTTTTTCTAATGATGTTTACATTGTTTAACACTAATAGAATGTATTGGGAAGATCCATCCACCTCCCGTGTTTGACTTCATGTTTTTTGCCATGAATGTATTAGGAATTTCAATTTTGAATGTAAAAGTTAGTTTCCCTAATGATGTTTATATTATTTAATAATTTAACACTAATGGAATGTATTAGGAAGATGTATAAACCTCCGTATTTGACTTCATACTTTTTGCCATGAATGTGTTAGAAATTTCCAATTTTAAATTTGAAAAACTGTTTTTAGCGGTTTTTCTCTAGTAATTTGGGTGGCAACCGGCCGGTTTTTCCAGTTTCAAATTCAAATTTTGATGTTTGAAATTTGACCGGTTTTTTTTCAGCTACCGCCGTCTGGCGGTATTTCCCGGTTCGGGTTTTGGAACCTTGGTTGCATCTATCTCATGGTTTGCACTAGATATGCCCATGCCCCCTTGCACCTAGTGCTATGCATTTTCCTAAGTCCTTAAGTCCAAGGCCAATTAGGCCTAAGTTGATGCGTCAAACCACATCAACTCATGTGTATGGTCCACTTTATTCTATTTTGTCTTACAATTGTTCTTAATTTTTCAGCCATTGAATGTGGAACAGTATGATGTGATCCGAAACATCTCTAATGAGTTACGGACATACTCACCTGATGTGCGTATTTTAACAACTTACTATTGCGGTGAGTATAAGACAGAATCCAATGTTAACACTGCCTCTTTAAAATTATACTTCCATACTTGGATTTGAAATGAGTATATGTTTAGGATTTTTATAGTGTGATTTATTAAAATCTTTGAGATTATTGTGTTGAACTGAAGATTTTAAGCTAGATAGAAAGCTTAGCAGACAAATAAGAAAACTGTTTGGTTAATAAAGTTACTGCTGTATAATATTTTATAGTACTCTATATGATGGGAAAATAAATTTAGAGAAGCAAATTGAAGCAAAGAAGTAAAGGCAAAATTCAAAGATACGGCAAAATTAATCAACTGTGGTATTAAATAATTGTTAGTTGTTTGTGCCAGCATGAAGGATTACGATGTTGTAGCTAGCTTTTCTCTCTGTTAATGCCTTGATGCACCGTAAGATAAGTAATTTATTTTTGATTGCTTAGCCATTTGTTATACTGCGATTTGTATATGTTTTATGTAATGAACAGACGATGCTTGTGAGGCAAAAAACTTCTGTTACCCACCCTGTTTGGTGTTAGGTTTTCTGGAAGTTTAGATAACTATACCTATGGGAGCTGATCGCACTTGGCAAGTCTTAAGTGTTTTTTGTACAGTAAAACAGTAGGAGAGCCTCTTACTGCACTATATTGAGAATAAAAATATTTACAAGGAGTCTTAAGTTTCTTTAACATATAAATATTTTTTTCCTTACAATTTGAGTGGCTCATGTAGGTCCAAGTGGTTCTGAACTGGCTCCTTCTACATTTGAGGCTTTTGTGAAAGTTCCAAATGTTCTACGTCCACATACACAGATATTTTGCACTAGGTATGCATTGCTGCCGTTATTTCTTGTATTTGTTCTTAATTGCTAAAATTGTGTGGGTATGGCATTCAAATCCCTAGGTTGCACCTGTTAAGGATAGAATAGGAAATAGAATTCTAGTTCCTATTCTATCCTTAACAGCACCAACATGCACATGTGATGTCACACCAGTATAGCATGATATGGACATGCTTTTCCAAATATTGATATGACGACACACATATTTCAAATCTCCTTGGCATATATTCTAACGCTAAAATGATTAATCTATAGTGTTTGGTTCTACGCACAAAATGTATGTAGTTTCAGAATGTAAGTGTTAATGTGTTATCTATGCTTGCATTGTTATTCCATACAAATCCAGAGCCTAGGTTATGTATCAAATGCAATGCTAGTTGTGTTAACAAAAATAAGACTAAATAGATAAAATTATCAGTGCCCTATTTGAGAGAAATTTTGTGATGACAAGGGACAATTTGTTGGAACTGACAGCTCTGATACATGTCGGGGATGTGTTGGCACTATGTGGATGTTGGATTTGCGACATGGAGGCTAGTAGAAGTATTGGTGGCTTGGTGCAAACTAACAACAATGTCATACATTGTTCAATCTTGGACCAAGAAACCACTTTCATTATTGATTTGGTGCTTTCTTATGCAGCGAATGGGTTCTTGGCACAAGAGAGGACCTAGTGACGGATATTGTTGCCGAACTACGACCTGATCTTGGTGAAGTAATAACAAATTCTGTTTTTGTAGTTAATGTTGATTGATGATCTTTTTCATTCCACAGTATTTGTGACTACATTGAAGTTGTGCTTCAAATTGTAGTAAGCATGTCTGCATGTGTCATGCTTAAAAAGGCTCATGAAGTTACAGCATTTGTTTTCTGACTAATACTGGTTTCTTATCTAGTGGTATATAATCAATATTTCATCAGAATTAAAAAAAAGTACAGTAGTTGCCTAGTTGGATGAGAGTGCTCCAGGTTTCATATTTTTTGTGAAATATGGCGTCTACTTTTCAATCAACATTTATTTTGTGAACAGTACTACAATGTGAGCCCAGTGATACTGCATTGACACCCATTCCTGTGTGTGCCATCTTTTTTTTGCTGTTAATTTGTTATCCAATGCTCTAGACGCTAGGCCTTTAAATTTATTTTAGTGTGTGATGCTGGTGGTATGAGGCCAAAATATTCTTTTTCTTGATGGCACTAGACCGTTTTCCTGTTTTTTACTGCTACAGTTTTAATCTCATTTCTTCCTTGTTCGTTGAAATAGTTCTTCAAATTTTGTGAGCCTCGCTGCAATGATGTGGTGAGGAATGCTTGTCTGTTATCAGTAGCCAGAACTATCTGTACAATCTTAACATGTGGCTATGTACATGTGCCGACCGGGAGAAAAAAACCGCTGTTTTTTTATTTAATTCAAATTTAAACTTTTGAATGTAAAAATTAGTTTCTTTAATGATATTTACATTGTTTAATACTAATAAAATGTATTAGCAAGATGCATGTACTTCATGTGCTTGACTTCATACTTTTTCCCATGAATGTATTAGGAATTTTGAATTTTGAATGTAAAAGTTAGTTTCCCTAATGATGTTTATATTGTTTAACACTAATAGAATGTATTAGGAAGATCCAAGTATCTCTCGTGCTTGACTTCATACTTTTTGCTATGAATGTGTTAGGAATTTCAATTTCAAATTTGAAAACCCAGGTTTTAGCGATTTTTCTCCGGTTTTTTTGGCGGTTACCAGCTGGTTTTTCCGGTTACCGATTTTAAATTCAAATTTTGACGCGTGAAATTCAACCAGTTTTTTTCTGGTTACCGGCCGGTAACCGGTACCGGCCCTTCGGCGGGATTTACCCCGGTAGCGGTTTTTGGAACCTTGGTCTTGAGTGCTTTAGGTTGTGCGATCTGCATTGAAGCCCGGTGTTTAACTGTAGAGCACCCCATCTGTTCTAGTCAATAACATTTTATATGGTTTTCTCATATAGCTTGATTTTATAAATAAATTTGTTACTTAGATATGCATGTAATGAAGCTCACTTTTTTAAATAAGTTTGTGTCTTGATGAAGTTATCTGAATCCTATCTAGGAGTGGTGGACATATGTTTGTATGGGGCCTTCTGATCCTCAACCAAACTGGCATCTTGGGATGCGTGGAACCCAGCACCGGGCAGTGATGTGGAGAGTGTGGAAGGAGGGTGGGACAGGTTTTCTTTACTGGGGTACCAACTGTTACGAGAAGGCTATGATTCCAAGTGCAGAGGTATGCTATGGTATTGGAATCCTTATGATACAATGAGCTTAAATTGATCTATGAAGGATATGATCTTTCTTTCTGATAGAAGTTATTTATATCAGTTTTCTTCTTAGGATGTTGATACCCAGCCCATATTGCAAGATGTGCTGGATTGCTGGTGTTACAAATTGTATGATTCTATGATGAGTAACTAAGAACAGGAAGTCAGGAAATGTTAAAACTCCTGAGAAAATTACCTGAAACTTATGATGTTTTGATTACGTTGAGTAGAAACCCCAAAGGTCAGTTAGCCCTTGACATTTTGGAAAACGTGACAGCCTTCTTCCAGTGCACCAACTTTCGTGAAAATTGATGGCAATATAGATGCGGCATGAGCGCCACCTTGATCTGGAGCTTTCCCAAAATGGAGAAAAGATTTAGTTTCTTTTCCTGTGTTGTCACTTGTCACTACCTGCTCCCGATTTCAATACGGAAGGCAACACCTGAAATAGCAGTGATGGTGGTGCCCTGTATTGAATGCTAGTATCTGGGCTTCTGGTGTTTTAGTCATACACCTGGTCTTTTGAGAAAAATCTAGTGGTATATATCAATCATATACAGGCTTTGGTACACATGGAGGTAGCTGTCTTGTTGGAAATTTTTATTAAAGCAATATGGTACTAACACTAGTGTTATGGTCTATGATCCCAGCAAGGGGTGTGAACAGCGCACAGAACTGTAGCATAAATAGTATACAGGGGTACTGTAGGAGTGGTGCTTGTTTGGATAGTTTGATAGCATTGGCAGCATATCGTGAATTAAGAATATAATAATTAGTTTTCTTATTATTTAGGTTTATTTTCTTTTATATTTATTCTATATATTAGAGATAAGTTTTCTATTATTAAGATTAGTTTCCTTAATATAAAGATATGTTTCTTAAGAGTCAAGCTTAGTCATCCCTATAAAAGAGACATCATTATATTATTATCATTAAACAATGAACAATCAAATCTAGCCTCCCTCTTCTTCTAAAGTCAAGCCTCAGAGTCTCTCTACCACGTCAGAGAAGAGCTCTGCTGGTGGCTAGATGAGGACGAGTGCCCTACCCTTGGTCCTCGGACCTGTACCCAACCACCGACCACAACATTGGTATCAGAGCCAACTGCTGCTTTGCCATCCATGGCAAGCAGTGGGGGTTTGGATCCCATGAAAGCCTGAGCTTCACGATTCCACTACCTAGGGCTTTTAACCTTCGATGGCAAGGAAGATCTGTAATCTTGGTTGAATCGCTTTGAGCAATTCTTCAAGGAGCAGCGGATGATGAAGGGAGAGGAGTGATTGGCATCGTAGCATCTGATGGGGAATACCACCCTGTGGTACCGGCAGCTGGAGTGTGCACTCAGGGTGCAGACATGGACAAGTTTTGTTAAAAAAACATGTCAACCTCCGTTTCGCCACCACCATCGTGCCGTCTTCACCTACACGTCAAGTCTCCACTGAGACAACTATCGTGGCTTCCGGTACCGAGTTATCCTCCGTTGAGATCTGCGCCAACTTGATGGCCTAGATGAAGAGTTCATGGCCAAGATGGAGAAGGCACAACATGTTGCTGTGGTTTCTGACTTGACATCGCCGCCGGTTGCGACCATGTCCAGGATAGAGGAGTAGCAAGAGACGTGCCTGCCACTACAATGGCGACGCTGCCATCACCGTCTCCATCGCCGTCATCAGCGTTGGTCCTACTATCGCCTTCATCAACGACGACTCCTCGTCAGGCTTCGCTATCCTTTGCTGCACCTCTGGTGCCTTCGCCGAGGAGAAAGGTTACCGTCATGGCGGTCTTCTCACGTGGTGGCCAACGCCATGCCTTGAGGTGCGGGCGCAGCGGTACATCATGTGGGGGTCAACGATATCGTCGTATCTCTCCCACAACCGTTGCATCCCGAGGTGAGAAGGATGCTGCTACCCTACGCCGGTTGCCTTTGCCGCCGGCGACTCCTGTGATGTTAGCCAAGCTAGAGGGTTATTATCCTCGCTGTTGTGCATCAGGGCTTCATTGATCATCTTTCACGCCACACGACGTCGTCATTGTGCCCTTTCATCGATATGGGGTTACGAAGAACTTCAACCATGGCCGCCACATGACAGCTCGAGGATGAGTTGTCTCGTCGGGTGTAATGTTATGGTCTATGATCCCGCGAGGCACGCAACAGGGCGTGAGCAGTGCGCGGCACTGTAGCGCGAATAGTACACGAGTATTGTAGGAATGGTGCTTGTTTGGATAATTCGATAGCATTGGCAACATATCGCGGGTTAGAAATATAATAATCAGTTTCCTTATTATTTAGGTTTATTTCTTTTTTATATTTATTCCATGTATTAGAGATAAGTTTCATATTATTAGAATTAGTTTTCTTAATATATAGATGGATTTCTGAGGGGTCAAGTTTAGTTATCCTTATAAAAGGGACAACATTGTATTGTTATCATTAAGCGATGAACAATCAAATCTAGTCTTCCTCTTCTTCTAAAGTCAAGCCTCAGAGCCTCTCTACCCGCCGGTGGCTAGATGAGAACGAGCGTCCTACACTCGGTCCTTGGACCCGTACTCAACCACTGACCACAACAACTAGACTACCACACATTGCTTTTAATGTTGCTTGTTTCAAGCAATGTTACTTGGAAATGGGTTTGGGTGTTGAAGTCTTAGGAGTCTTGACATTGTAAAGTAGAAAAGATAATTTAGGATGCTCATGTAGTTTGTAAATATTTGATAAAAAAAATCAAGGACATATTTGAACATACTAGTTGTAAGTGTTGAATAATAGTACAATTGTGTGCTAAATGACAGATATTTTTTTACTTCAACATTAACACTGACACAAGAACTCTGATAAAGCTGCAAGTGGCTAGTAATTCTTGTTTTAATGTATTTGCAGATAAAATTTAATTAAAAGTTTGAATTGAGGTGTTAGTTTTGAAATCGTTTTATGAATTTTAGATTTAGATTGAAATTTCACAACTCTGCTGTTTTATAATTTAGTATTTGTGCATATCATATTCTATTATCTAATAACCCAACATTGTTATTCAGACTTCAATGTTTGATTTTAAATTTGAAAGTTGGAACACTTTTTTTTTTGTTCAACTTGGTATATGTTCCTCTACAGTCTACAGCCATTTCGTTGATCTGATTCTCATACTTGGTGAGGCTGCAGATCTGTCTCCGACGTGGCCTTCCTCCTGGCGATGGGGTTCTCTTCTATCCTGGTGAAGTGTTTTCTTCGTCACATGAACCAGTTGCATCCACTAGGCTAGAGCGCATCCTCAGTGGCATGCAGGTGATACTTTTTTGGGAATGTGTGTTTTCACTATCAAATACTAGTCTCTTTTCAGTTAAGAGTTATAACTATTCATATTTGAAGTAGTTCTTGAGTACTTATTCTGAACTAGGCTTCATAACTTATTCGTGTAAGCTTTGTCTTTTTAATCCTACTTTGCCTAGGTTGCATAGTACAGAACCATATTAGTAATCATGAAGTCAACAACTTACTGCCACAGTGGTGGTTAGAAAACTTTTGCGTAACCAAATGAAGCTTCCAGCCTTCTTCCACTTGTTGATTTTCATTGTACAGTTCTCAGCTGTGGCTAGTGCAAATCAGAAACTCACCATACGTATGCAATTGCACGTAGCTGGACTTTGTGCTCACAGTTGTTTCTTATCGATATTCGAACGCAGGACATTGAATACTTAAAGCTATATTCTTCAAGGTATGGCAGGGAGGAAGGTTTGGCTCTCCTCGAGAAGACCGGCGTGTATCTTGGCCCGGATCGTTACACACTTGATCATGGACCAATTGATGTGATGCGTGGTGAGGTATACCGCACCTGCAGGTCTTAGGGCAAGCCTGGACTCCTGTTCTTTAAGTGAAGCATCTCTGTTGTTGTATATGGTGTTCCATGTATTAGCCAGGTGAAACTTCGTAAATACTTTTGATCAACTCATCAAAGCCGGACTGGGCTCTTGTGTGTATGTTTCTACTTTGGATGGGCGAGGTCCTGTACATTTGAAAACCAATGGGATCAAGGGAGGATGAACGGAGGTATGGACGTCTGGGGCTATATATTTCGAACGTGCAGTTCTTCTCGTCGATAATCTCCTCCCTGCTTGCTGCCTAAACCTTCTCCTCCCTGCTTGCTGCCTGGATGCAACTACCATACCATGAAGTACATTTTGTTTGGGTCTCCCAGTGTCAACTCTTATTCAAGAAGGTACAATATGGTGCCCTGTCCCTTTCGAGTCTTGTAGCTCCACCTGATGTGGACGGCTCCAGAGCCATTTCAGTATCTAGCTAATATATGTTATCCTTAGGGTTTCATCACAAGTCGCCTTCCAAAAATAGGAGGGGTTTCAGCACAAGTGGAAGGTCATTATCATGGATCCATGATAGTCTCGAAATATGACCGACATCTCCATTGTCATCCGAAATACACTTGCTGCTGTTACCATTGACCGGCTGCATCGGCATACCAGGCAGCCAATGCTATTGGCTACAGATCAGGCTTGCATAATTCAGGTACAGGTGACTGCCCGTTAGTAGTTTACCAGCTAACCAAACACCATCCTCTTTCTGAATGCAATATCAGGGAGAATATTTTTCCAATCTCCTTATCGTTTGGAACATTTGGAAAGAAAGAATTTGAGGTAAACTTGTCTAGGAATGCTTGGAAAGGAAGAGATAGACCAATGGCGCGGGCCGGGCGATGTTGAGCTGATCCTGGAGATCAAGAATGAGGGCAGGCAAGCGATGGTGCCTGCACGGCCGTGCCCTGAATAGCCTGATCTCATTGAGCAACGACCATCCTATCGGCAGCAGTGGGTGTCTAGTCTTCACAAGCATTTGCACGGCTGCTGTTCTGATTTGCAATTTCTGCTGGGAGTTGCAAGTCAGAGTCAGTTACCCTGTCCGGCCAAACTGACGTTAGACTCTTTGTACAGTTCTGTAACTGTAGCTTTTCTTTCCATCCCTTTCATGCTCAGTTCGCCTGCATATCACGGATCAAAAGGGGAAAAGAGAAGAAAATCACGGTCATGATGAATGATCAGATATTCAGATTCTGATGAAGTTGAGCTAGAGTTGCCAAGCCAAGGAGCTCTCCTGAAGATAAGGTAGAAGAATCACAAGGAATTAAGCTTTTCATGTTCAACAGTAAGCTTTTCTCCACTGAACTGTACTTCATAGGTGCTAGTATTCTGTTACTATGCAGAGTATATCTCCGTCAACAAGTTGCTTATGGTTTCTTTGTCTGAAAATGACTTCCTTTTCATCGAAGGGGCACGATGATCGGTTCCACTGAATGATTGAAATGTTGCATACGCTCCATTTGTCTTGAGCTGCTTGGCCGCAGCATTTATCCTTTCCTTTTGTTCCGGAGCTGATTTTTTTAGTAGGGGCATCCGGAGTAGAAAAGTACCTGTTAAATCAGAGTGAGCCACGATTTACTTGGCCAGCCAGTTGTGTGAAGAGATGTCCCTATGTACACTTTGCTTGCAATAATACAGCCACACATGTACAATTGTTTTCGGTGGCGATTGATTCAACTTTACTTCCAATTCCCCGTGGATTTTTAACAATCCAAACATCCAGGTGGAAACTTTTCAGCCAGTAAGTCCCATTGGCCATCGCCGCACCTTTTTATCCTCATGGCATGGCGCCACACGACGCGAGAAACAGAAAAGATCTTTGTGGAGAGGACCACGAACAAAACGGGTACGTGTGTCAGAGAGTGAGAGCTAGAACCGAGAAAGAATAGACCATCCAACAAATAAAAAATGCAATAGAATATGGACCAAAATGCAAGAGTAACCTTTACTGCTGGTTCCTTTTGTTTATTATAAATGTTTCTCATTTTTTGTGCTTACATACTCTAATTGCAAAAGGGGATGCACGGAAATCATTTACGTTAGTGGCTGATTGGACCAAAAAAAATCAAGGACAAGAAAAGTCAAATTAAGTTAGGGGTTTTTATTATAAGAAGATATTTTTCCCTACCTCTACCATCTTGTGCCCTATACTCCCTGACAGTGCAACCCTTGCACCGTTGCAATCCGTACTCACATTGCTCCATTTTGTAAAAAAAAAAGTTCAAAAAGGCCTTTCCCTAGTTAAAAAAAAGGCATGTTCCTGGCCAATTTTTAAGGACTTTTCCATTAGTACTGGCCAATTTTGGTAGAGAAGGATGACCTAGAGGCTGAATGCGTGCTGACGTGGTGAAGAAAAGAAAGAAAAAGTAATGCATACTAAAGAATGGGTAATGGGTACCATCCATGGTCTCCTCTCCATCTCCTATTTATTTTCCATCATCCCCTCTCGCAAAACCATTCTCGATCCCCCCTCTGCTGCAAAACCATTTTTAAGGTTTTTTTTTCCATATTCGTTTGCGTTGTCCGTGATGAGCTAGCATATTTTTTTTTTAATTTTTAAAATCCGAAACATTAAACTTGGGTTTGAGATCCGAAACTTGGAATGTGAAACCTGAAATTGCAATCCTGTCGCAACAGTATACTGCTAGGCAGGTAGCGCACCATCCAAAAAATTTTTGAAGCAAGCAAATATTTCGACACAAATTATAATTTTGGAAAAAAAAATCAAAATCCCTAGTCCTGTAACCGCAAAAAGACCTGCACTCTCCCTCAATAAAAAAAAACCACAAGACATGGTCACCATCACACCCCATTTCCATGTTGCTTTTCTTCCGTACACGGTGATAGATCCAACATATACGAGAGGTGGGTCCGCGCGACCCCACGGTGCTTTGCGATAGCATCGAAAAATATCCACACGAAACCTAGGGAAAACACCAATCCAAGCGCGATAGTGCTAGCACCGCGCAGCTAATCCTTTTCCGAGTAATAGTCACGAGCGCGATAGTGCAAGGAAACAAATGAAAACGAGCTCTACGTCACGAGTTTTAATACTGTACCCGCGTTAGTTCGGGCTTTCGGCTGGGCGCGCGAAGAGTGCTCCGACGTTGCAGATCTTTCTCGTTAATAGTAAACCCCAGAAGTTGTTAAAGCTTAGGCAAAAGTCGTTAATAGTAAACACAAACAATTTGTTGCTCGGATGGTTGACGTAACACTTTAGGGTTCAAATCAGTTTAGCCCTAACCTCATTCTAAATAGATCACACACATATAGCAATCCACTTGTATTTTCATCCTCGCTTCGCGTAAAATGGTTAATCAGAGGTTGCTACCATTGGAAGTCCTAGACTTATATATTAGTGCTTCTCAAACTAAACTAGCAAGGTGGGACTAACTCATATCCTCATATGCACATACGCATATAGGTCATTATAGGCCTAATTCTACATGGGCTGAAGTGTCACATACACCCCCTCAAAGGATCCGACGTTCTCGTCGGCCCAATATACCCACACTGGGACAAATGATCAGGATCTCCTCTCTTGACCTATATGTACTGGTGGCACATATAGGTCATCATGGTGGCTTATATGTTAGGATCTCCCTTGGCACATGTATATGCACACACAGAAACTACTGGTGGCACATGTATCATGGCAGCTGCTCAGGGCGCATGAGAGGGAGGTGGCACTGCGGCTCTGCAAGATTTGACAGAGAGTTGGACCCCCGGCATCTCTTGGACAGTAAGCGAGGCGATGTGCGGCGGAGAGAGGGCAAACGCGCGAGCGGCAGTGCGCGGAATGAGTGAGGGGCTGGAGCTCATGGCTGACGCGTGGGGTCACGCTGACAGGGTGTGTAGACGTAGGGAGGACACGGCGGCCACAAAACCATGCGACGAGGAGGCAACGCGACAGCGAGAGGGGAGAGGCGGTTCGGCGACGACGGCTTCGCGAAGAGGAGCCAGCGTAGGGAGAAGGCGGAAATGACCAAAGAGGAAAGCGTATTTTCAATAAAATTGCCAAATTGGGAAAGATTTGAATTCAAACAAAAATTCAAGAAATATTTCAAAATTTTGGAATTTTTAGGGTTGTTTCACATTGGATGATAATCAAAAGATATGTATAATATATGATGGTGTGGCTCCCTTTTAGCTCGTATTTTGCACTTAGCTCATATTTTGCACTTAATTTAAAAACAAAGATTAAGATTTGAAATTTATGAATGCTAAGTTCTTTGTGTAAGTGCGCAGAACCAATTTGTTCTCCATATAGTATAAATATTTTTAAAAATTTACAATATACCAAATTTATAATATTAATGTCTGAAAATATTTAAATGCAAAAAATTCACGTTTAGAACATGAATGACAGAACTAATGTTGCCAAAAAAAATATGGGAGTGATCAACTGAATGTCGGTTTTTACCATTTTGTATACAAATATGCGGAGAAAATATCAACCAAATCTATATAAGTAAAGGGTAATTAATAGCACGTCACAGATTACATTGAGAGTTGGAAGTTGTATAAACTCAAATTTGTTGTTCGGCAACCATTAGGGCACTCCCAACCCATAGTTTCCATGGATAGTTTCTAGAGGAGAGAGAGGACATTAAATGTACAATAGAAACTACTCTCCCCAACCCACAGTTTCCATGATAGTTTCTTTATAGTGAAAATTTTAATAGCAGCACAAAAGGAGCTTTGATCAATTGTGGCAAGCAATCAAGTAGCGAACAATATTCTAGTACACCCATCACTGATCAACTAAGAAATACATGAAAGAACAAAATGTTTGAATAAGGATTCTTGCAGCACTGCCATCAGAAGGAAATAAAACATTACAACTCAATTGCCAAGGAGGGATCATCTACTAGTATTCGGAGCAATGTATTCTACACATATAGCATCCAGACAGTAGCACAGTACTGATCGATTCAGCTCAACAGCAAGATCAGAAAGTTCATAAGCATAGTCCATAAATATAATAATCCGTACTTATAATAGGTAGCATAGTCTGATAACAAATTAAGAAAGTTCATAAGCATGATAATAAGAATAATAAATTAGGTAGCGATGCCTAAGCCATTATCGTTGATCATCTTGTAGGGCATGATTTTCAAAGGCGCATCTCCATAGGTGCCTTTCCAAAAATAGATGCGTACTCCAGAACCCATCATCTGCACAGAGAAAAAAGGATCAATGAGTTTAAAAGATAATAAAGGAATATTTCTAAATTACTTTACCTAATTACTTTTAGTTCTTAAACTAAAACTAAAAGAAAAAAGGATCAATGAGTTTAAAAGATAATCAATGCCACTGTGCAAACATTCACAACAATTTATCCAACTCTATATATTTACCTAATTACTTTTAGTTCTTAAACTTATGCCAAATATGTTGAATCAAATCTTCCTGAAGTTGCCTGTGAGCAGCACGGTCATGAATAGTGGCATTTCTTTGAAGTACTTCTTCCATCGTTGGGTTCTCTCCATGAGTGATCGTAGGTGCTTCAACAGTCGATGTGCTTGCTTCCTCATTCAAATCGAGTGGAATCTGCTCTATATCCTTCTCATCTTCGATTATCATGTTGTGAAGGATAATACAAGCTAACATTATATTTTCAAGATCACCTTGCTCATATAGACGTGCCGGTCTGCGCAAAATACAAAAGCGAGATTGCAAAATCCCAAATGCGCATTCCACATCCTTCCTTGCCCCTTCTTGATGTTTAGCAAACAATTTATGCTCATCAGATTGTGGGTGACGTATTGACTTAACGAAAGCAGCCCATTCTGGGTATATGCCGTCTGCTAGGTAATAACCATGGTTATATTGCCTTCCATTGACAGTATACTGCACAATAGGGGCTTCTCCTCTCAACTGCTCAATGAACAAATTAGACTGATTAAGCACATTTATGTCATTATTGGATCCAGCGACACCAAAGAAGGCATGCCACATCCAACGATCGTGCGAGGCAACTGCCTCTAGAATGATTGTAGGAACACCGTGATCACCACGGGTATACATTCCCTTCCATGCGTACGGGCATTTTTCCCAATGCCAATGCATACAGTCAATACTCCCTAGCATTCACGGAACCCGACGCCACCCATCCGTACTAATCGTTCAACATCTTGTACCGTGGGCGACGCAAATATTCTGCCCCAAATATTTCAATTACACCCTTCACAAACATCTTCAAGCACTCTCTTGTAGTGCTTTCTCCAATCTTAATATACTCATCTACCGATCATTGGACCGCCATTTGCCAATTGTCTAATAGCTGCTGTGCACTTTTGAATTGGTGACAGGCCTGGGCGATTCAGAGCATCTATTCTCAAGGTGAAAAAAGGTGACCACACGCCTAAGGCATCAACAATACGAAGAAAGAGGGGCCTTCGCATCCTAAATCTTCTGCGGAAGATTGTATCGATATATCTTGGATTTTCCGAGAAGTAGTCATCCATTAGCCGTTGTTTGGCTTCTTCACGAGGCACATCCACAAATCTTCTAGCCACAAATCTCCTACTTGGACTCGCGGATCTTCAATATCACCGTAATTCATCGCTATATGAGCGACAACATCTTCCAATATTTCTCCTCTTGTTGGCACTCCTCCATCGAGTACGGATCAGCAGGATCCATGCTGCTCACTTCATCAGCCGATTCAGATTCACTGGACATCTTGGAAAGGAAAGGAACTGGAGGAAACCGAGAGGCAGAGGAGAGAACTGAGAGGATGTGTACTGCCAGGCGTGTGTTCTTGGAAAGGAAAGGAACTGGAGGGAGGAGAAGAGGAGGAGAGAACCGATTCAGATTCACTACTGAAATATGTGTTCTCACTAGCATTAATGTATTCACACTAGCAAAAATATGTTCACAGTAGCAAAAATATGTTCACACTAGATTCCAGCGTGTGTTCTCACTACTGAAATGTGTGTTCTCACTAGCATTAATGTATTCACACTAGCAAAAATATGTTCACACTAGAATGTATTGACACTAGTAAAAAAAATAGACCAGCAGAGATGCTTTGTACAATAGTTTCTAAGTTTTTTTTAAAGCACTTGACATACCTTAATCATCGTTAGAGAACAAACTCAACCGCATGCTCTCCAATGCTTTGCTTCTTTCAGCGAGGGCTTGTTCACTTAGATCACTGGTAGAAGCAAACATCAATTCTTTGTAAGTCTCTAGCATTTTATATTTTGTTTTCTCACGTGCTGTCTTATGTGCAATCTTGGCTGCTTCTAACTTCTTGTCTGCCAACTTCTGTTGCACTTCTGCCATCTTATCACGTCCTTCCCTAGCCATGGTGCTTGCTTCAATGAATTTTTCTAATTTCTCATTGATCACTGTTGAAACGTTCGATGCCTTCCGTTTTCCATCTCTAACTTCTTTGGCCCTCTTATGTCCCATAGGACGTGCTGGATTATCTTCAATATTCACTACATGAGCTGAGTTCGAAGTACCTTTCCTGCTATTTTCCTTCTCATTCAATATTTTTTTGACATGTGCGGCCCACTTCCTTTCATGACGTACTAATTTCCACAGATCTTTGCGATGTGAAAGCCTTTTCATTATGTTCAGAGGCAAACATCTCCAATGCCCGATCCATCAATTGATCGTCACTAACCCCACTTTGGTAAACAGCAGATATTCGATTCCAGGACGAAGAACTCGCCTAGTGGTTTCTTGATGCGGTCCCAACGGATCTTCAATTGGTTAATGTTTCTTTTTCGTTTATCTTCTGTGGTGTTGTTGTAAGTTTCAGCAACATCTCCCCAGTACTTCTCTGACTTCCTATCATTTCCCTCAACTGGGTCAATGCAATTTCGCAACCAAGCACTAACCTACAGGCAGTAAAATAATAATGGGTAAAATAATGACATGAAAATGGAAGTCGAACAATTATGGCATGAATAACTCTAACTTACCAATCGAACGTCTTACGCATGGGACCAATTCAATCGCACTTGGACCTAGCGATTCTTGGGTATCATCATTATCTATATCAATTGTCTCTTTTTCTTGTGTCTCCAATTGTGCACCTCGAGCATGGACCGCACTACTTTCTAGAGGTGATGGAGTGCCACTCCAACAAGCAGCAGTAGGTGATATCATTGTCTGACTCATTGGAGCACCAACAAAATGGAAGTTTTCAGAAATGTGATTTCCATTGGGACTCCGTATGAAGTTCGTAAAACCACCAGGTGGATACAGGCTGATAAAATGACAAAATATCAATGAAGGCAGAATCGGGGACAAAATGGTAGTGCATGCAGGACAGCTAATATCAAAATAAGAAGCTATGAATCCCAGCAAACTAACATGTCAAACCCGGCCAGAATGATTTAACCAAGCCATCCAGGCTTTCACAAGTCGCATGTTTTGTACAGATAGGTATTATTTTGACAAGCTACAACAGGCTGAATGCATACACTAAAGTGAAGCCATAACAGAAGCATTGAGATGGTAAAAAAAACTCATTCAGAAATGGTTGACAAGGAAACAGAAAATTGCCATTTCATTAGTTACAAGCACAACAACTTCTGATTGGAAAAAGGGAATGTGAAAGCCTGAAGCTGTCAGAAAACAGCTATTGCATCTATCGCTTGGAGATTGCCAGCGCTAACTGAAGTCACGTCTCTCAGGATGTAATCTTCAGACGTGAGCGAGCTTTGACGAAAACCGACAAAAACTAGAAATGCAGAGAGACAAACAGATTGATGCAAAGCGCACCAAACTCGGTAGATCCGAGGCTCTCTTTATTTCTAACAGAAGCTACACGAACATACAATCAATAGCATGAAACTATGTACTGCAAATACTAATGTCCTTGAAATTAGCTAATGTATATACTAATCACCATCTACAGTAGCTATCAATGAGCATGTAAAATGAAAAATGTCCATGACGTTACCATTCGAAGTTTCCAGGCGAGGCAGTCCACGAAGCACCGATGGTGAGCACCGCACTGGAACACTCGCGCGAAGACTTGACGATGGGGCAGCAGGAACGCCGGCGGTGGAGGAGCACCATCGATGCATTTTTCCCACCAATTCTTGCTCTAGAACCGCGTTCTTCCTTGGTTTTTGGGATGAGATTCATGCTTGGAGTGGAGATGGTGCAGTCCATACAGGGAAGCCGATGGGAGGATGCCGATGGCGAGGAAGCGCGGAAGGATCGATGGTAGCGGGAGGAGCGGTGAGCAGGGAGCGGTGGTGGCCGCAACACGGAAGGGGAAGAGAACGGGAGCACAGCGGGGAAGAGAGCGCGGGAGCGCGGAGGGAACTGGCCTGGTGGGGAGGGCACCGGCCATGCGAGCTTGAGACAATCGATCGCAGAGAGGGAAAGCGCGAGGAGCGGGCGGAGGAGATGGAGCGGGAGCGGGGGCGGAGGAGATGGCGGCGCGGGAGCCGGGTTGCGGAGGATTTGGGCGGAGCGGGGTTGCGTGGGGAGAGGCGGCGCCACGGTGGATCTGGTAGCTCGGAGATGGAAGCGGAGGCCGACTTCCCCAACGCGAAACGAGTGGTTTCTAGCGCATCAGGCGGCCGTGAGACACGGTTTCTCGGGAGAAACGATTTCCTCCTCCATCTTAACTCACCTTCCACATCAAGAAAACATTGAGGTGGCACCTATTTAATGCCATGGAAACCATGGTGATTTCGAGGTTGGAGTGCCCTTATAGATATTGCCCAGTGTCGACGGTAAACTTTTTGCCCCGTCGGCAACTGGCACAATTCTCCATGTGTATAGGAAGTAGCCAATGGTGCTCTTATGGCCCTGCTCAATATAGCTTATTGGCTTAAGCTTATTTTTGCACTATTCATAATTTCGTTTTTTTTGAATTTTGACTTTTTGAGCTTTTTTTATCATTCTTTTTTTCTCGTATTCGTTTTGCGTTATGCGTGATGGGTTAGCATATTTTTATATTTTTAATTTTTTAAATTTAATTATGTCAAATAAGCCTCTCTCACTGTGTTTTTTTAACCAACTACAGTGTTTTCAGCCATAAGCCTTCAGCTTTCAGCCGAACCGATCACCACCTATGAACCGTCGGCCAATTCCAACAGTGTCACTGAGTTAGCCTTGCACTGCTGCCAATGTTGTTCCCCGTCGGTGATTACAAAGGATAGTTCATATTTCTTTGTATTGTTCGTAATGAGATAACCTATTTTTTCTATTTAAAATTTTTTAAATTTAATTATGCCAAAAACTTACAACAATCACAGTGAAAAAAGTCTCAAACAGTATAAAAAACTTAAAACTTGAAGAAAAACTCAAATGAGCACTACTTTAAACCGTTGGTATATATTTTACCCCGTCGGTTATTACTTTAGGTAGCCAAGAGTCTTACTCTGACCATCGGAGATTTTACATACCGTTTGTAATATAGAATGATTGTCATGTGGTGGAATTGAACCGTTGGTTAATTGTGAACCCTGCGGCTATTGCTTTTATTAGTCAACCGTTTTCTTGTAACTGTCGGACAGAAGAAAAACTGACTGTCACCTACTTCTTACCGACAGTCTGTAGTGTCAAATGGATCTAAGTCTAAACATGAACAATAGGCTTTAACCCTAGATCAAAACATGAACACCTAGCAAAATTCTTAGAGCGAAAGACTTACCCAAACTAGGAGAAGCCATGAGGCGGTTGGTGCTCGGTAGATGAAGAGGTGGCCGACGGCGTAGCCGATGCCGTGGACGGGGACGAAGGGGTCCAGTCTTCGTCCACCTTAGCGTCGTGAGAGATTAGGCGTGTGCGGGATCTTCGAGGCTAGAACAACACGTGAACTTGCCCTGCCGAATCCCCTCTAATTTTTATATGGCGCTAGATGACCAGGACCGAAACCAAAAGATTGGTGGCGCCCGATCAAAGCGTGAGTGAAGGCATGACCTTCCTAGATTCTCAGATCTGTTAGCCGAGATTAACTTAATATGTAGACTTTTGGCTTTGACATAAGGAAAAATGTTAGGTTTCTAGCAGTGTTCCACGACAAGTCAGCCGGCCCTGCCTGATTAGCAAACACGCACCACTACACTTGCCGACTTTTCCTCGTTCGACCACGGCAAATACGCTCGCCCGGCTCGCGTGGTATGGTCGCGCGTCTTTCTTTCTCGAGACACGACAACCCCACCGTCACGTGGCTAACGGCGATAGCTGGTGAGGAGCGCTGGCTGGGCCAGCCCAGCCTTTTCCGCCCTTATCACGTCCGCGGATCCATCCGATCGCTGCCGCGTGGTTCACTTCGCTCGTTCGCTTCCTTCCCTGTGTAACCGAGCGGGGGCCAAACAACAGCGGCACCTTTATTTGCTCGCTAGACCACTCCCAGGTCTCCATGTCTCCAGGTCCAAGCTCACACAGCTCTACGTAGCTTATTGGTGTACTGGTACTGTCAGCTCGGGTTTTTGGCACTTTTAATATATTTTAAACTCGTATTTGCAAGAATAGTCAAAGTCTTGTGATAATTGAAAAATATCTCTTCTGTCGTACGGTTACTGGACGACAGCACCGTGGAACTAACACGTAGCCAGCGGAGTCTCGTGGCCGTACGGCAGGAGCCTACTGTTTGGCCACCATGCGGCTCCTTGCTTATCGCCCTGCCATCGGACAGCAGGTAATTAAGCCGCCTCGATCACTCTCTAGCCTCCGACTCCTCCGACCGCGTTATAACCTCTAACTCCTTCGACCACTTTATAACCCTCGATTCCTTCGACCGTGTTATAACCTCCAACTCCTCCGACCACGTTATAGCCTCCGACCCCTCCGACCACGTTATAGCCTCCGACTCCTCTGACCACTTTATATCCTACCCTTCCGACCACGTTATAGCCTCTGATCCCTCCGACCGTCTATTGTAGCTTCAAACACCGACCGACCAGTACTGTAGCTTCGATCGATTACTGTAGCATCCGACCACTCTAAAAACTCTAACCTCCCGACCACTCAGTGTTTAGATCACGTATAATTTCCGACCCCTCCGTTCACACACAAAACAAAGTAGCTTTCGATCTCTTTTCCTTCACAAAAATAATTTGAAAATCTGATTTATCCTTTTCCTCTCTTTTTCCTTTGATTTCAAATTACCTGTTGTCCGATGGCAGGTGGCAGGCAAGGAGCTGCACGGTGGCCGGGCAGAGGAGGCTGATCGCCACGGTGGGTGTCGGCGAGCACGACCACGGGGTACCACTAGCCACATGTCAGCTCCACGACACTACTGTCCGGTTAGCGCGTGACAAAAGTGATATTTTTACAATTGTCGCGTGACTACAACTATTCTTATATATACAAGTTTAAAATATGCCAAAAGTGCCAAAAACTCCTATCAGCTGAAATTCTGTACACAATACCTATGGTATGCTAGATATTATCTGCCTAGTAAATCAAGTTTTCATATGGTTGGTTTGTTGTTTGTATGATAGGCTACGTGAATACTAAGAAAGAAGACAATTTTTGAGAAAAAAGATTAGATCTTCAACTGAGATTATTTGTTATATATGCATATTTCTAAAATTTTGAGAGAAAGAGGTCTTGGTAGCTGACGGCAATATGTTGCAGAGTGAAGTCCTCATGATACATAATGCTATAGCAGGATCTATCCAAAGGAATAGCAGACAGTATGAAGGAGGTATGCTACGCATTCAAGGGGATGATGTCCCGCTAGAGTACTTGAAGATTGGGAGCAAATAAAGATGATAAAACACACAAAAAATAATCTCAATCCAAAGAAAAATTTGGGGAGGAAAAATGAAAAATGATGCTTTGAATGTTCTATTGATACATATGTTATAGGACTTCTAAATAAATCATAGTCGTACTTAGGTTTTGTTTTGCGTCTTCTTTATTTGACTTATTTTCGTAGGGCTTGCACTCTTCTGAAAGTAACAATTAAATAAGGAGCTATTTTTTCTGATTTATAATAAGATGATGCTATAAAAAAACTGAAGGTATTTACTCTGTTATCCGAGTGAGCCCGTTTTAATAAAAAAGTTGCACAGAATAAATAAAAGAAACGAAAGAAAGAGTGAGGGAGGGTGGGGGAAACGGCAGTAGACGATCGGGGAGTTTTAAAGGCTGAAGCCACCAAAAAGGTGTCCCCCCCGCAGGACAGTAAAACCGCGGTGGCAGGGGAAGACCACGTGCGCACGAATCGTGGCGCGGAATCCGACGGCGGCACGGGAACGCTACCCACCCGGCATGGAAAAGCCAACGTGCCGGATTGGCACCACGCGGTACAGGCGTACAGCAGCACCCACACCCATCACCCCCTCCTCATCCCGATGCCACCCTTGCCCCCACCCGTTCTCCCCCAATAGAAAGCCACAAAAACCAGAGAGAGAAGAACAAGCAAATAAAGCCGAGAGGAGAGGCCAGGGGAGAGAGAGAAAGAGAGAGAGAAAAAATCTCCGTCCACCACTCGCCGCCGCGCCTCCGGGGCCGCGGGTGATAAGGAGAAGCTAAAGCCCAGTGAGCGGATTCGAACCGAGCAGCCGCGGCGCCGGATCGAGCGGGGATGCCGCTCAATCCGACGGAGCCGGAGCAGGCGGAGGCGGCGCCGACGCCGCCGACGCCGGCGCCGGCCAAGAAGAAGAGGAACCTCCCCGGGACGCCAGGCGAGAGCTGCGCGCTTCGGGTTGGGGTGCGCGGTGGTTGGTAAAGCTTGTATGGCCTATGCTTGTCTTATGTTGTGTTTGTGTGTTCTGTGCGCGTGCAGATCCGGACGCGGAGGTGATCGCGCTGTCGCCGGGGACGCTGCTGGCGACGAACCGGTTCGTGTGCGAGGTGTGCGGGAAGGGGTTCCAGAGGGACCAGAACCTGCAGCTGCACCGCCGGGGGCACAACCTACCGTGGCGGCTGCGGCAGCGCGGGCCCGGGGCGGCGCCGCCGCGCCGGAGGGTCTACGTCTGCCCGGAGCCCGGCTGCGTACACCATTCCCCGGCCCGCGCGCTCGGGGACCTCACCGGCATCAAGAAGCACTTCTGCCGCAAGCACGGCGAGAAGCGCTGGGCCTGCCCCCGCTGCGGCAAGCGCTACGCCGTTCAGGCCGACCTCAAGGCCCACGCCAAGACCTGCGGCACCCGCGAGTACCGCTGCGACTGCGGCACCCTCTTCACCAGGTACTGCTTTCCGCTTCCTTTTTCCCCAATTCCAATGGTCCCTAGGGGGGGAAAGCTTGCATTCCTGTTTGATTCATCAGCCGGCGTGCTGGCTTGGTTCAGGAGGGACAGCTTCGTGACGCATCGCGCCTTCTGCGGCGCCCTCGTGGAGGATACCGGCAGGGTGCTCGCGGTGCCGGCGCCGCCGTCGCCTCGGCTGCCTGATTTGGAGGCTGAGGAGAATGTGGACAAGGAAAGGGGAGGAGGAGAATGATAATTCCGCGGTGCCCGAGGTGGATGAGCCTCAGCGCGGGGAGGCGGTGACGGAGGAGCCGCAGAGCCTTCCTTCGCCACGGCCTCCACTGCCGCAGGAGCAGCAGCTTGCGGTGGCAATGGTGCCAAATGTGGATGGTATGCTTCTTTTGCATTTTGGTTGTGTGTTTGTCTTATTGTCCATAGGACTAGATGAGATTTATAGCAAATTCGTGCTCCTTAAGTCAATCTTATTACTGTAACAAGAAAGCAATGCATGAGTCTTGTTTCTTTCCCAATTCGACCAGCCATTTGATCAATTACCCGAACAATTGAGTGACTTGCTCTTTCGTTTGCTGGTCCATCTGTTGCAGAGCCAGAGGTGGTTGCTGAGCCAGCTGTGGATGCCAAGCAAGAGGTGGAAGATGATCGAGATGAAGACACTTGCTTCGAGGAAGCTGATCCATACAAGGATGCTGAACTAGAGGACTCCAACCTGCCAGACAACGATACTCCGATGCTTCCTTGTTTCCTCCCCTCGCCCTCGGAGGCCATTGGCACGGATGCCAGCAGCACCAGCTGTGGCGCAAGCAGCATTGCTTCCAATTCCATCGCGCCAGCTACAACAACAAGCACATTTGCTGGTCTGTTTGCATCCGTCACAACAAACACCACTCCCCAGAGTAGATCCCTGCGTGATCTTATCGGCGTTGATCCCACCTTCCTTTGCCTTGCTATTGGTGCGCCCTCCTCTCTGTTCCCGCAAACAAATGCAAGCAACCCCTGCACTTTTGCTCCACCTCCAGCACCACACATGTCCGCGACCGCCCTCCTTCAGAAGGCTGCTGAGGTTGGAGCTTCACAATCAAGCTCATCTTTCTTGAAGGAGTTTGGGCTTGCCAGTTCCTCCTCATCGTCAACCCCATCCAAGCCACCTCAAGGAAGGTTTATCGATATCTTGCCACCATCCAAGCTACCTCAAGGAAGGTTCATCGATATCTTGCCACCGTCCAAGCTACCTCAAGGAAGGTTCATCGATAACTCGCCACCGTCCAAGCTACCTCAAGGAAGGTTCATCGATAACTCACCACCATCCAAGCTACCTCAAGGAAGGTTCATCGATAACTCACCACCATCCAAGCTACCTCAAGGAAGGTTCATCGATAACAGTGCACAGCAGTGGCACCACCAGCATAATCAGCTAATGGAGATGGAGCCTGGGCCAATGCTATCCGGCGGTCTTGGCCTCGGCCTCGCCTATGACAGTGGGAATTCAGGGTTGCCGGATTTGGTGATGCGGCCATCACCATTGTTCGGTCCCAAGCCTGCTACTCTGGACTTTCTTGGGCTTGGCGTTGGAGGGACCATGGGCGGCTCCACTGCCAATGGTGGCCTCCCGGCATTGATGGTTGGAGGAGAGCTGGATATGGGGTCTGCACAGGCGCCCTCTCCATGGGAGGAGACCAAGAGAAAGACCAAGGGCCGCACAATCCCGTGAGGTTTTCCTTTTTGTAACCTTAGGGGTTTTGCGCTTTTGATTACCATTCTTTCAGCTGCTGTGTTGCTGGAGCTATAGCTCTGTAAGATGCAGACCTGTACATAGATCCATGCTTCCGCTTCCGCCTCCTGTCTAAATTAAAAGCTATTATTATAGAGAGAATTTGATCCTTGAAAGATGGAAACTGACCTTGATGACCTGTTGGTCCTGTTCCTGTCAAATGTAATGAGCTAACAAGGATATGATATGTAGTTGCTTTTATTACTGAAAACTTCTGGTGCCGAATTGCCAATGCAGGTCGGTTTCGGAAAAGAAAAAAGACGAGACAGGGACAGCGAGGGTGACATGGGAAAGGTGTTTTTAGTTTTACTGTTGCCATCGGTCGGCACGGTCAATATCTCTCTCCCATTCAACCAACTTCTTACGCCGTTTTTTACTTTGCGTTCTGTTCTCTATGTCATCCCTGGTGATGGAACATTTCATGATACTGACAATCTCTTGGTCTAGTGTTATGTTCTACCGCTGTAGTTATCAATCAGGTGCTTTGTCGCAGCAGAAACAGCCTGAGAACCCTGCTGAGGTGAACTTTGGAGCAAACACCCCACTGCGTGTATGGGAGGCAAAATCAGCGAGGATCATTCTCATGTGAGGACCAGTCCGTAGGTTCAGGATCTCTTGTTTGATTAGGGCTGCAGGAGTGCGATTGCTATTGTACAGTTGCAGGGGTACAGTTTCTCGCTGCATTCTGATGCGCAAACGCGAGTTTCTGATTCGAAAGCATACTCCTAGATATGGAGCTATCTAGTTTATTAACGGCACTGAATTTTGGGCTTATGTAGCCTTCCTTGTAGGGTACCCGTACCGATAGAATCGAACCACTTCCTCCGTTCCCCTCCGCCCTTCACGAATTTTTTACTGTTCTATTTCCTGTGGCCTTTTTTTTTTTTTTGCAGATCTGGCATGTTACATGGTTATTTTGCATTTGTAGTCTCTTCTGGAGGACGGATTTTTCGGTGACCGACGTGTGACCGTTTCAACGGCTGTAGAGCGCGGAACGCTGATGCCAAAACTGTAGGAGGTCCTTATAGTACTTTTGCGAATACGATTTACGATCATGACTTTCTGACTATGGCACTTCGACTTGGCGCCTCGACCACGGCGCATCGATCATAGAATTTCGATCATGGCTTCTCGATCATAGCATCTCGACCACATCATGTCAACCACTACTTCGAATACTTAAATACACGAATACTCACACACTACACAACATCATCCTCGTGCGTTCACAGCCGCTAAAATAGCTACGCGCACTGATGAAATCAACGACACATGACCGGTTCTTTTCATTAGACATGTCAAGTTGCTCTCAGGACAAACAGAAGAGATTGAACGTGTCGAGATTCTGGACGTAAGTCGTACAAATCTACAGTTTCTGGACGTAAGTCGTACAAATCTACAGTTGTTGGTCTGACATAATAAACATAGCCCAATCAGTGCAGTAAAAACATAACATAGTCTTGGATGGAACATGAAGACAGAGAAGGATAAATAATGTCTTAAATTTTTGTAAATATTCATCGATTCTTCATTTCAATGACTATAGAGGTATAAAGATTAGAATAGAAAGTCACCATAAAAATTAGCGAATCGAGACACTGAAAACCCAAAAAATCAACAAAAACGAAACTATCGCCACTGAATTTGCGGTGGTACCGCTACAGTAATTGTGGTACTACCGCTGCTACAGTAAAATCGAGGTGAATAGTGTTTTAAACATAATTAACTTTTGATATGTAGATCCAAATAATATGAAAATTTGCAGGGATCTTCTCTAAAATATTAATGACCTATTCCAATAAACGATCGTGAAAATCATGACCAAAGTTGAGACAATTTTCAGTTTGAAGAAAGGTTGCATCGAAACCGAACAAAAACCAAAATCGGTGAATACGACTTGCTTGTGGTGGATAATGACTAAGATGGGTTTATATATATATATATATATATATATATATATATATATATATATATATATATATATATATATATATATATATATATATATATATATATATATATATATATATATATATATATATATATATATATATATATATATATATATGTAATGTATATATATATATATATAGTTTCAAAAGATGAAATAACAAAATTCTATATAGATTATATATGCTCGTTTGAAATATTTCGACGAGATCTACAACTTTACAGTTGAGATGAACCCCAAATTATAAGGAAGATATAAAATTTATATATAATATATATAACAAAAACTTGTGACACTAGTCTCAAAATTGAGGCTAAAGATGGCCAATATTTCGGGGTCTTAGAGATGAACCCCAAATTAGAAGGAAGCAAAATTTGGCAAAAGCGGTCAAAATTTTTTGGATCGAGGCTCATTGTTAGCTTTCAATTTTTGGATCGAGTACAAGAACATCAAGAACATCAACAGACACCGTATGCAAAAATTATGCCTGGTTTACTAAAGGTGTCTCAGAACGGAATCTTACATGGACTCAGGCGGGAGATTATGAAATTTTAGGGATTACGAGGCGGAAAACATATCACGAACGGTTTTTTTAATACAAATCGTCCGTGATAACTTCATTATTGCAGACGGTTTGTCTATGAAGTATCACAGACGGTTTAAATAAAAAACTATATGTGATATTTGGCAATATCATAGACAATGCTTACCATGAACCATCTATAATATTATCTCTTCACAGACGATTTTTAGCACTGGCAGAAACACAGACGGTCTTTAAACCTAAACCGTCTGTGATTGTATTTAACACTGACGGTTTTGGTGAACCGTCTGTGATGAGGCATCTAATATATGCCTTTTTGCAGTAGTGTTTTACTATGTAGGATGGCACGCTGGTTAAGTTTAGTTGAATGATAGGTGGGGTCGACAGGGCCTTCTCTCCCAAATCGAAATAGAGAAGGAGGGAACTACAGAGGGCGGTGGCCATGGAAGCATGGTTAGGAGTTCGAGGGGGAGAAGCTCTTGTGGGCCCCACATATCATTGATTTAACTTGGCCATTGTGTTGTCATACATGGTAAAACCGTTCACTTATCGTGCCACGTGGGTAATATCAACATGCGAAACCGAGTAAGGGTGTTATTTGAACCAAATTGCAAAGTTCGGAGGTCAAATATTTAGTTTCATAGTTTAGGGTGCTGGATGGACTTTTAAGTAAAATTCAGAGTGTTATATGGACTTATTCCTTTATAAATTAAATATCTAAGACATGTATATACACAATATGAGTTTTGCATCTTCACTCGTTCTTAGACAGAGTGGTCAAGAGGTACAGGATAGTAGGTTGTGTAGTATTACCAATATTACTACGTCCAGTTTAATTTGTATTTTGTTTTAGAAAAGTGATTTTGGTTTAAAAAGATATAATCATACTTTAAAAATACTGACCAAATTGCCACCTTATCAAAACTCACAATTTGAAAAGTAACCACACCTGTATACCAAATTAGAGTTAAATGAGTTTACTATTAAGAAAAGTATAGAACCACCTTCTATAAGTTTATAATAAGTTAATTAATATAGTTGCGGAGCAAAATAATTAATTACCTTTGCTAAGCACTACTCACTTGAAATGTAAGTCGTGTAGCTTTTTTCAATACCGTTTCAAAATATAACGCGCATGCAGATTTAGTGACATTTTCTCTCTTTTGCCTTAGCTGTCTCCCGTCTCTCCTCAACATGTAATGAGTAAACACCCACACTAACTATTCTGTCTTATTACCAAGACATTGTATACCATGGTTCCCTCTACCGTTATATAATATGTTGGTTTTATGGCATCCTTAGTCTCCGTGCTCGAACAAAGTACGGCTTATAAAAAGAAACCGAGGGAGTAGCATCTGATCTCAGCTCATAGGTGTTCATCTTTTGCATTGGATTATCACACAAAAGGCTTGGTAACTCTGACATGTGATATCAGGCTAGGAAAGGGTTTTGCCCAGGGATATCCTTTCTGGAGATAAGTACATGCTTTCTGGAGATATCCCCGTACACATACTGATTTCCGTCGTCGCCTAATCCTCCTAGGTTTGCTTCTTATTAATTTATATTCTATTGGTCTTCTTCCTACACTACTGAAGTTGGCCGCGGAAAAGTTTGCAACAAACTAGAGACTAAAATTTCGGCCGCGGAAAAGTTACCAAGTCGGCCGTGTCAGGCCCTGAATTTGGCCCAATGCAGAGAGCGCACGTCCCCGGCCGAAACACAAGGCTCGCCGAGCGGCCCAAGCTCGCGCAGCCCAAGTAGGTTCGATGGTGTCCTCGAAACTACAATGATAATATATAGGACTGCTCCGTTGCTGCGTCGTCCTCTTGAATTTTCACTTGATGGTGTCCTCGAAATCCCTCCTAGTGATTTTTCATTGAATTGCAAATTGCACAGCTTTCTCTGTTACTTCTGTATAGCTCGCATGTAAGAAGATGGCTCGTGTCACAGTTGGAGTACTAGTTAGCAGAGTTTGAAATCCCAGCAGTAAGCCAGTAACTGGCCTGCTACATGTTAGGGTATATTCTTTTTTGCTACGGCTTGTAGCTTTTGAGCTGTTTATACGAGAGATTACAGAGTAATAGAAACCCACATACGGTTTTTACCGATATAAATGAAGTCAGTAAAGTATGTACTATAATTAACTAGTAGACCTTATCTTGAAAAAATATTCCGTTTAAAAGCTAGTTACTGTATAAAAGCCGAAAAGTAGCTTTTAGAAGCTGAAAAGAACAGGGCCGTAGAGCATGTACAATGCAGACTCTTAAAAAGATGCTTAGTAATAAAAAACTGATTTTTTTGCCACATAAGATAGATAAGGTGCTTATTTTGAAGCATCGATGCTTAAATAAGCATTGATGTTTAGTAGGTGCTGATGTGTATAACTATATCTATTAATAGATATTATAGCATCTAAGCACCCATGGAAGAGATGTTTGTATTGGAGGAAATAACTTTTGCATAGATATTTGATAATATGACTATATTCTCTTTTTAAGTATTTATATATAAGCATCTTGTATTGTACATGCTCTTAGAATGTTACCGGTTTGGGAGCGATGCCGAGTGTAAATGGTTATGACACCAAGTGTCGTCGTACCCGTAAGAACTGAGAACCGCACAGCTTTGGATTCGTCAACACCCATCACGGTTTTTTTCAGCTAATTCTCGTTAGAATTTGGAAAGATTCGTTGCCTCGTGTCTCATGCACGGCCATGCCATGCTTAGAGAATCAATCCCGTGGCGGCCACAGCGAAGCTATCAATTAATCAATGCTATCCTCAGGTTTGTAATTTGCTTATATTAATGGCTTTGTTTGCTATTCTATTGTTGCGGCTCGAGATGGCCACAAGTTTTGCATGTTATTTGATCTTGTTGTTAGTTTGGTAATACGAATCAGCAACTCCATGTGGTCCTGCAGATGCCTAGCATTAACCTTTTTCTCAAAAAGTGAAATTGTGAACAGCTAGCAAAGTAGTACTCAAGTAGATTAAGTTAATTGTCCTCAATACTTCAAGAGTCAGTTCAGAGCACAGGAATTTAGTCGGTATAAATTCAAAAGCAAGTTAGAGATACACATAGAAGCAAAATGAGTATAATTTTCAAACAAGGTCATAAATTTAGAATCAAAAGTTATAATTTACCTAAAGCAAAATTTTGTACAAAAATTCAACTTGGTTTAAATATAGGTAACTAGAATGTCGGTACAAAAATCAATGAAGCTACTAACAATAGAGGATAGGTGGCGTAGTGACTCCGCAATATGACGAAAATCAATGAAGCTATGCAACAATAGGAGGTGCTATGTAGATCTTACTTTTCAGATGAACAACCACATCTTGCAATTTAAAAATTCAATAGAAGGTATGTAACAACAGGAGGTGCTATGAATTTTTTGTGCCACAATGACTTCGCTCGGACAGGTGTATTTCGCTCGGACAGGTGTGCGTGCTACAATGATTTCGCTCGGACGGGTGTGTTTGCCATTCAACCAACGCCTGCACATGCGAAAACAAGGATTTTCGAATCTTAATTATAGGAAATATTTGCCTACGGGACAACATTTTTTTTAAGAAGGGCTTAAACAGGAATTACAACATGCAGAGCTATCATACTATTATTTGCAGTATGTCATGCTAAAAGCAAACATCTTTCTTCAGAGAAGAAAGTAAGCTGTCTTTCACTGCTTCATCGTTAATTAAGCCAAAGTGCCAAGCACTACAAAGCCTGATGAGAGACCTTTTAAATTGATTACTCAAACATTGCAAATGTCAGCGTGCACTCCGGCTCTGCAAACACTTTTCCTACAAATTTCTTGGAAAGATTCTGCAAGTACACAGCTTTATTTGCTAGTACGTTTCCTATTGTCGCCAGATATGCATGGATCAGTAATTAATTAGGTGATTGATTCGGTTGCTTATCACTACCACAACATCAACATGTACGGAGATTAAAAAATTGATTGCTTCATTTTCTTAGGGCATCTTTGATAGTAGCCACCTCACCTGTCTCTTATATATCACATCATTTAAAATTCTAGCTAGAAGAGAGAAGATAGAGAGATAATAATATATTATCTCTTATAGAAGAGACAATTTAGATATATAAACTATTGCAAATGGTAAGAGAGTACGAGAGGATTGGTTATGGTAAATATAATAAAAAATAGTTAAGATCTGCGATCTACAGTGAATTGTAGCCGTCACATCTTAACGTTAAGAGGTGGTACTGTGATGCCCTTACGGCTGAAGAAAAAAATTGCCTAAATGACTGCCACGTTTCGCCGTGCCATCGGCAACGTACTACTGGCTACTGGCTACTGACGCTTTCTTAGCGCGTATCCTACCTCGCGTAGGCATTGAAATGGAGTTAATTATTTTAGTGACATATGGGTCATGTCACTTGGTTAGTGGCGTAATTCAAGGAAAGGTGAAGGATTTGGGTAAAGTTGAGTGCCTCATAAGGGTAAAAATTAAAATGGTGCATGCAAATCTTACAATTTTTTTACACATATGTCTGTTTGAGTGTTTGATCCAATAGCTAGTGCAGTAAATTAGTAAACTATCTGTGCCAAAATGTACCCTTAATATTACGTGAAATCTTGCAAATTTGATCTTCGGTGACCTTTTCCTGAGTGCGTTTAACCACGTACCATAAGCTTCTGTTACCAACAGATTGACCCATTCTTATTAGTTTTGATTTAAGCCAAGAGAAACAAAAGCCAATGCGAATGGCTAACTTCTCCCAATAGATTGTAGAAGCCGCTTGCTAGCGAGGGCACACGTGAAGGGTAAAGACCCGACGCGAAGGCCCGTGATATGCAATCAAGCACTTCCCCACATCCTGTTCCCCCTTCCTCTCGCCCTCTCTCCCACCCATCAGCCCCTCCTTCCTCGTTCCTTTCTTCCTCCCCCTCTTCTTTCTTTTCCGTGCCGGTGACCAAATTCGGCCGGCCTCGGCTTTCCTTCCTTGTCTTCTCACCCATTGGAAACCGGAGCCAATCCGCCCCAATCCCCATCCTTTATTTTCCTTTTTCTGTACCTCCCCTTCCTTATTCTCCCCTCTGATTCCACGTCGCCATGATCACCGGCGAGGAGCCCCCCATGTTGTGCCCCTCCGCTACCCTATTTAAGCCCTCCCCGAGCACCCATATCTCACACCGCTCCAAACTGTATGTGATGTCTCAATTATCATAGACAATTCGTATTAATAATCGTCTGTGATAATTATAACACAGATTGTACATGAAGCACATTTGTAAAATAGTCTGTAATAATTATAACACAGACGGTTCAAAAAAATCATCTGTGATGAGACGTCCAGCATATCATTTTTTTTTGTAGCAGTGAACGCTGCATTAGCAACTGCATCATGGAACTTCCAGAAAAGTATACTCTGATTACTGGAATGAAACCATATAAAATCAGCCATTTGTGCTTAGCCAAAATTTGTCTTAAGATTGACCTTTTGAGTCTTGATTATAACGCCATTTAAGACTGTCAACTGCAGGTTTTGGGCAAGATCCAAGGAGATTAGTTAGAGGTTGGGAAGCAGGGGCGTGGCTTGTCCGGGAGTAAGGGCGCCTCCATTTGTTTAATCACCTTTTTAGCTAGTGTAATAAGTGCATTATAAAGCAAGGGGAGATCATGAAGCATGTGGGGGGAATCGATCGGCACATGATCATGAATCGAGCACATGATCATGAGAGTTTGAGTTTATCTCCTAAGAGTATGTGCGTCTCTAGGTGCTAAGTCGATGCTAAGAATATGGAGGTGGTTAGTAAGTCTAGATTGTATGGCACCGAAGCAAATCATGGCAGCTGGAGTTATATCAGAAAAATTTAACCTTTAACACCTGGTACTAGAGGTTGAAGTTAAAGTAGTTAACAACGGTTTTATGAAGAGAAATATGATATGTTTATCTTAACGTCTATTTTAAATGCTAAGGAACGTACATACACTAACCGGCCTGTCGTGCTCTCTCTCACTTGGACAACTGTCCTTAGTTTACTAGTACTACTAATCTTAATTGAAACCAGACTAGATTTGTGCGTAAAGAATCATGATTATACAACCTTAAATACAGCTAAGCTCAGCTAATGAGTGCTATTAAGAACATTAGTCTCCTTAACCGCTGCAGCTGCCCATGCTGGTTTCTTGTTCATCTATATCCACCATATCCATGACTTCTTTAAAAACCTTGATGTATAACCTGCTTATTCAGCAAGAATCACCCTCCAATACTTTTTTAACAACATTTGGAATTACATTGTTAGGAAAACTAGCAAGAATTACATTCGGATGATCAAAATTAGTATATTTGCTGAAACAAAAATATGCTTAGAAATATAATTAACTTTTACCCTTTTAAGTAGATAGCACTGAGCTGATATTAACTATAATGTTGTAGTTATCGAATTATTCTGAACAAGTGAACAACCCTAGCGTAGATACACTACATAATTAAGTGCGATTAAACCAAGACGTGCAATTGCGTGAGCAGTTCATCCAAAGGAGAAAGGGATGGGGAAGCTAGCTATTCAAGCTGAACGGTCGTACTTCGATGGAATCCATGGACATGTTTTCCCCTGTCCGAATTCCTTGATTTTACTTCTCTGAGATCGATGGTGGTTGATCACCGGCCTGTTTCAGATTGACGACGGAGTCAACCTATTGTATGCATCATGCATTATTCCATATGGGTATACCGCATACATGATGTTCTTATTACGCTGGTTCTTGGCAGAAGGGGAAGATCCACCGTGCCACACGGTCGTCGGCGTCAATCAGAACGGCTGCTACATCAACCAAAGAAGGACGATCATGGTGAAAATAATTGACAGCTGTCTAATGGGCCGGGTTTAACCGTTCTGGCCCACAGCCCGATATTGTTGGTCTGGCACGAGCACGACATGATCCGTCTTTTTACCGGGCCATGCCTGGGCCAACGGCGCGGCACGCCGGGCCGGCTAAAATATAGCTGTTTTTTGATCATTGGAGGGTAAAAAAATTCAAAAAAATAGCAAAAAATCAAAAAAATTATAAATTTTTTCTATAAATAGGAGGGCATCCGGTATCTATTTTTCAAATCTCAAACCTCACTATCATCTCTCTGTTAAGTTGGGAAAAATCCAGTAGTGTTTGCACAAATTTGGCAAATTAGTGAGAAATTTGTGCAAAATTCAAAAATCTTCAGAACTTTTCTGAGAGCTGTAAAAGAGGTAATAATGCTATATTATTTTAATTTTTTGCTATTATTTGTTGATTTAATAGTAAGCTAATTGTTCTTTATTATTTCAATTTGCAGTTGATTCAACGGAGAATTACGATTTTCAACTCTCCAAATCCGGCCTCTCGGCGGAGGATATGCAATCCTTTCAAGAAGGATATCCATCCGCAGAAGGTCCACATCTACAACAAAGTGGAGAGCCAGAAGAAGTAACAGTCTCGGTGGCGCAGGGTCCAATCGATCCATCTCCTGCTGGCTCAACAAGTGCATCCACAACTCATAGCACAGGTGGAAAAAGAACAAGAGCTAGTGCATCAGGAGTCTGGAATGATTTTGACAAGAAGTTCAAGATCAACGATGATGAAAATTCGGTGAGGTATACTGTTTGTAAAATTTGTGGTAATGAATTGTCTACAAAATTTCAAGTGGGACGGGTCACCTGCAACGGCATGCTGCAAGCTGCAAAAAGGCAAGTAATACAAATGCGCCAAACGTAGCTACAATATAACCTCGACAGCTCGGTACGTACTTGAGAGTACAGCTCAGAGGTAGCCCAGGAATCTCTTTACTAGGAACAAGCTGAATGAAGACTCCAACATATTGCAGAGAATAGAGATTTAGAAGAATCTTTTAAGAATTTATATCTAGATAGTAATAAATATGATTTTCAATATTTTTCTTCACATGTAGTCACTAATGAGTTTTATAGGCTGTACTCTATTTTCTTTACCAAGATTTTCTCAAATTGAGTTTTTACTTGGTAAAATTTTTAACGAGTCAGCCATCCCATGTAATTTAACAAGTTAATAAAGCTCATCATGTCATTAAAAATAATTATCTTGATGATTAACAGTGTCTACAATTTTATATAATTTTTTTCTGATTTTTTCCCAATTTTATATAATCTTTTACAATATTTTCTTAATTTTCTAAAATTTTATGATTTTTCTTCTCTTTTTCCCGACTTAACGGCCTGTCCAGGGCCGGCACGGTCCGTTAAGTCGTAATCATGCCCGTGCCAGCACGGCACAGTCGAAGACCATACTTAGGCTTGGATCATCACTCACAGGTCGGCACAACACAACCCGTTTATTTGAATAGTCTTAATAGGTCATATCTAAATGGGTTGTGCCGTCGCCGAATCCGTGAAGTACCGGCCACCACGGCGGCACCGTCGTGATGGCCGGGGATAGCCTCGAATGGAGGGTGCTTCGTCCATGAGATGGAGTTTAATTACACAAACCTGTGCACCTCGAGCCAGTATCCCCTACGTACATCACCTGAGTATTCTGAACAGCAGATTAAGTACGTATGCTTGTAATCACGGGAGGATGCGACGTGTTTTTTTTCCCTTTTGATTCCCTCATTTTAAATAATTGGTTATGCTTTGAGAAAAATCATTAGCTATAATTTGTTAATCATAGTAAAGGTTCCTCAAATTAAGGACCGAATGTTTCTCTTTTTTTAATGAGAATTTCTAGCATATTTATATTATTTAGCTAACAACCTCGGTTATAGTTCATTAAACATAATCAGGTCATCAAATTAAGCGCTGAATGTTCTATTTTTCCTTAGAATTTATTGAATTTCTATCTTTTTCTTAGAGCTGTTAGCCACGTATTGTGAGCTTTTGTTATATAATATAGATTATCTTCAAAGCCACCTTCAGTAAAACTAAATGAGTTAAAAAAATATGTATTGGCAAGTTGTTTTCTCAACATTTATCACAAATTATCCTAATTAGAATTGAAAAAAATGTGTTAGTTAAAAGTTTTTTCCCAGACGTTTAGTTCTCCTACATTGCTTATTTTCTTGACCAAATACAACTGCACTCAACAATCCACACTGAAAAAGCGAAATGCGGTTGACAACGCATATGGATAATACGGTTTGATAAGACTACGGGGTGTTCGTATTGGTTTATGTTTCTGGTAAGCTAATATGAACATATGACCTCTCGAATTGGCTTTTCCACTCCTTTTGTTCATGTCTCGCTCTGAGGATAAGGCAAAGAGTCATGGGCGTATTATGCACACCACTATTCTCGCTCCCATCTTGTGCACGTATCTCTTACTTAATTCTCCTACCGCTCACCCACTCCTAAATTTACTTCTTTCCGTCATTACTATTTATTTTTAGTTAAAAGTTATAGGTCACAGCTCTAGCACCCAACAACTACATACGTGTGGACCCAACAGGAGGGCCCCTACATTGCCAAGAACATCCATGGCGGCCAATTTCTTCTCGTAGCTCTGTGACCTGAGCTACTAAACAGGGAGGAGAAGATAAGCCTTACCAGGAATGCACAAAGCACAGGTCAACATGGGGAGGAACGGTATTGAAAACTTGCTAATAGAAGATAGATGACCGGCTAATATTCGAAGTTTCCAAGCAAGCTAGCAGGCCATGCATGGAAAATGCTCTGCATGCATAAGGAGAGATCGGCTGTCGTTCGTGAGTCGGATTCGAACAAATCCAAGATCCGTTCTAGTATACCGTAAGCCTTACAGTTCAGAAGAAGAGAACGCGGCATCAGTTGCACCCGTAAAAGATCGCCCTGGCTAGCTGCTGAGTTAGATAAGCAACCAGTTTGTGAATCGATGGATAAACTTAGAGCTTTGTTCGTGTCGGAAAAAGGCTGCACTGAAATTACCTTGAACATTATTAGTTGTTCAGAGATGCAAATGAAAGTATTATATGTAGAATTTTTGAAGCACTGCTTCCCTCAGGCCTTACCGGCACATTCGGGAGTTCAGCTGCAGATCACATTATTTCCACGCTACTGATAAAACTAATCCGCCGAGCTGATGGGCAGCAGTGGCGCTTTCGGAATCCCGGAGCAAGAAATTAAAGGGAGGCCAGGGTACGTACTCTCGCTAGCCGAGGTGGCGCTGCTGCTCAGTTTTTTTTTCTCTCCATCGGATGGGCGCTGGGGCAGGTGGTCCCGTGCGTGGGGGCCCCGCGCCGCGCGACGCGTGGAGATCACCATTCATTCCGGCCATTGGCGCGCCCGGTGCAGCCCATGTGCCTACGCCCCTTGTCTCCCGGGCTAGCTACTCCCACAGTGCCACTACGCACCCCTGCCTCGCTTGCGCTAGCTGCTGCCTTTGTTCCATCCATCTCCTTTCCCGCTTCCTTGCCACTAGGGCCTAGGCGGTTTATCGATCCGCCGTTCCTTTTCCCTCACCTGGAAATACTCCTATCCTAGTTGCAACTATCTCATACGTACCCAATGTCTCGATCTTACTTGTGACACATCCACTTATGATGGTCTATATATACGTGTGCATATAAGGATATAGGTTAATTTTACCTTACTAACTTAGCTTGAGAAGAACTTACATATAAACTTAAAAGTTCCAATGATAGCACCATCGGTTAACTGTTTTGCACGAAGCAAGGACGAAAGTACAAGCGGGTTGCTACGTATGTGGCATATCCAAATGGGGTTAGACCTAAACTGGTTTGGACCCTAGGCGTTACAAGTGGTATCACAGCCGACTCTCACGGTTACATAGGTGCGTGCGGGTCAGGGGGCATGGTGAGTGTGGGCCTGGAGTGGACACACGGCATGTCATATGTACTGGCACTGAACGCACAGATATGTGTCAAGATGGGAGATCCTTATCATTTGCCTCAGTGTGGGTATGTTGGTCCGACGAGGACGTCGGGTCCTTTGATGAGGGTGTATGTGACACCTGGCCTATGATGACACATATATGTGTGTGCACATGAGGGTGTGGGTTAATTCCATCTTGCTAGTTTAGCTTGAGAAACACTTACATATAAGTCTAGGAGTTCCAATGGTAGCACCCTCGGTTAACCGTTTTGCGCGAAGCAAGAACGAAAATACAAACGAATTGCTACATGTGCGTGATCTATCTAGAATAGGGTTAGATCTAAATCAGTTTAAATCCTAGAGCGTTACATCACTGCATGTGTATCCACGCTGATCGATCACTTGCCTTTATCTTTCATACATGGCATGATCAGGTATTCCTTATCTGCATTGATAGGTTGGGCCAGAGAGTGAGTGAGTCCGCGTGCAGGTTCTCGTCGGAAGACGAGTTCTCATTTGACACGTTTCCTTGTCACCCTTTCGATTTACCGAGCCATATTTTGCATTGCGATGTGAGCTGAGGGCCCATGCATGCATATGATGGAAACCGAGCAGCCTGTCGACTTGTGGTGCGCGTGCATGGCAGCATGGGCATGAAATTTGAGCACAGTATATATATGCATGCCAGCATAACCCAAATGAAGGTTGTCGCAATGGGGTAGTTCAATTATATATTTGATCGTGTGTGTTGGTTACTTTTGACTCTTGGTAATTTTGGAACGCAAAGCTCTAATGGGAGCTCGAGCAACTTTATAAAGTTCATGGAGGCCGGGTAAATAGTCGGCTAGTACACCATCAAACAACATGCATGCTACCTCTATAAAGACTCAAGGGAGAATCTCCTCTCCCCGATCTTCTCAACGAAAGCGAGAGCCCTTTCCAGGATCAATTGTCTCCTTGTCGAGCCGCTCTAGTTTAACCTAGAAGGTCGTGTGTTCCCCACCGTAGGACCAGCAATGGAAACAGAGAGGGATGAATGAATGACGCATTTTCAAAAAAAAATTCTAAGTATCTAAAAATCTTTCACTTAGTAACTATAGAGCTGCGAAGATCAGATTTAACAGCGAAGATCCACAAATTCAGCACCTCACCAGTCTGACTGCCACTATAGGTGCGGTCTGACTGGCCAAATCACTGGTCTGATCGACGACCGGTCTGACCAGGCCTAGGAGCAGTATGACTGCTCCCCTATTCTCAGAACAGAAAACCAGCCCGAGCTAAAAACACTTTTGGTGCAAACTTCAAAATTCATATTCAAATGATGTAGAACTTCGCACACATCTTGCTGAGGGTCTTAGAACATATTCCATCCAAGTATTGCATAGATCTTAGCCAAAGTTTTAACATTTTCTCAAAACATGTAATGTGGCACAAAAATAGGGCAAATCTCACAAACTTAAGAACCAACTTGCTCGTCAGTTAATAACAACTAAGATGGCTCTAGATGAGTTCCCACATGTCACAACAAACAAGACCACCCAAAGAATCGAAGCTAAAACCCTCAGATCAAGATTCCTCAAGAAAGATTTCAAATCAAGCAAGAACCGAGAAACTTCAAAATCTTACAAACCACAGTGTCTAGATGGATGGGCTCTGATCTACATTAACCATCTCTATCACTTACATGTTCTTGGCACACAGTAAGATTTAGACTAAGAGAGAAGAGGCAAAGAACCAACAAGAACAAGAGCAACTCAACTAAGACAACAATACTTCATGAGAGATTAACAAAGATGATTATATTTCTACTTAATGATGAAAGTTTCATAGCCACTCTATATGGAGGACAAAAGAGCACATCACATCACTCACTCTTCTCTCATAAACCCTAACCTTAGAACTCAAGAATGAAAATAGTTGGGATGGTTGGGTTGCAAGCTTCTATTCCCAACCCACTAAATAGATAGAGCAACCAGCCACATTTAACCTCTAATGGATACTATCCACTAGCACAATTGGTGAAATCCTGTTAATCCCACACAACACATGTTTTACACTCACACTAATCTTATGCATGTTTTTCAAAGCACATAAACCCAAACCCTCTAAGTCATTAATTAGCCTTTGATCTACTTGATCTTCTCAACATCTTCTTGACCTAGACCGCTTTTCCAAACACCGCGGTTTTGATCTAATAAAATTTTTGATATTTGGCTAATTACCAAAGTACCCTTGCCTTGACCCAGCCTTTTCTTTCCCTTGCAAGCAATCGCCAATGCTTGCTAAGTGTAGGTGCACCAATGGCTTGCCACACATCGGTAACTCTCTCCCGCTCCGGTTTCCACCAGATCACATCTCACTTGGACCGACCAAACCAATTGGTGCAATCCATCGCTCTAGCTTTCCCTTCAACATTCCTTACCTTCCTTGTGCCACGCTTGAGCTCAACCATTTCTCCCAGTATCCTTGACCGTTCTGAACCTCGACACCTCCATGAGCGTAGTCTCTGTCCTCGCCGTTGACTTCAAGTTTTCTTGCATATCTAAAGACAAAGAAATCATTTTTGGGCATAAATTTTTCATAACTTAACCCACATTAACTCAAAAATGTTTCATGCAACAAAAATACACTGACCTAGGGCCAATTTACCCAATCCACGATCAAATTTCTAAATTTCTAAACTCTCAGCTGAAATTCAGAGATAGCTAGTCTAACCGCTAGGCATGTCCAATCTGACTACCATGAAAAAACACCAGACCGAATATCCAAATCTTTCACATATTTGAATTTCAACTCAATACATATTAACAACGGTTCATCGTAAATATTTGTAGGCCTTCTCATATGGTACCTCGCCCAGTAATCCCCGAATTAAGCACTGACCACGCATGCTCATCCGGCCCTACTTCAACAAAGTAAGAGAGAGAGAGAACAAAGGGGTAACAAAAAATAACTTTTGGTCGTTGTGTGGAGTAATTTTCAAAACCTGATAAAAAAAAGGGATTGATGAATAACGAATTCGGATTTGCTATTTGTAAGTTGATGTTGGTGTTAAAAGATGTAACTTATGCTTACGAAAAACCAGTCACCTTATGCATGACAAACCTAATCAGCTTACTTTTTAGCTCAAAACTTACGTAGTATAGAAAGTGAGCAACGAGCAAACGAATCATGGTTCGTGAGTGAGTGCATGGCAGAGTAGTCGCGGCGATGTACATCCATAGTCTGGCTCAGAAAGCACCTACCCGGCTGGCCAGCCCCACCGGGCTGCGTACCTTTCCTACCTATATATATTACTGCTAGGTCTCTCTCTCGAGACACGCACCCCCTCACAGGCTCACAGGCAGCCCTCCTTAACACCATCTGGTGTCTTGTGGTCCTCCTCTCGATCCAGTTCTTCCTCACACAAACCGTCCCCTCTCATCCTTGTCTCTCCTCAGGTCCAAATCACCTCACGCTTGAGTGCTTGAAAGAGACAGGGAGGCGTAGCTGATCCGGCCGGGAGCGCAAGCAAGCATGGACCGATACGACGAGAAACAGCAGCAGCAGCTCTTTGCCTCCTCCTACGTGGACGCCTCCCTCCTAGTCGCCAACGGTACGTACGTGCGAGCGCCATTTGCACATCGATCGATCGATCTCTACGCATGCGACTGCAGTAGCTTCCTTCTTCGATCTCACCACGACATGCGTGTAATGTTCTTTCTAAGCGTGTGTGTATATATGTAGGCGTGGCGCATGGGGATAGGCCGAGAACGCGGCGCAGGAGGCGGAGGGCCGCGAGGTGCCGCGACTGTGACGGCGGCGAGGTGGACGGAGGAGGGGACCCCAAGAAGAAGAGGCTGAGAGACGAGCAGGTGGAGATGCTGGAGCTGAGCTTCCGGGAGGAGCGGAAGCTGGAGACCGGCCGGAAGGTGCACCTCGCCGCCGAGCTCGGGCTCGACCCGAAGCAGGTCGCCGTGTGGTTCCAGAACCGCCGCGCACGCCACAAGAGCAAGCTGCTCGAGGAGGAGTTCGCCAAGCTCAAGCACGCCCACGACGCCGCCATCCTCCACAAATGCCATCTCGAGAACGAGGTACGTGTACACACGCATATGACGACACATGCATGCATAGATTCCCTCCCTTAACTCCTCTTGATATGTTCGAATTATATACTACATATAAGTTTGTCGAATCAGCAATCATATGATTCATTCAAGGGTGCATGTCCTGCAGGTGCTGAGGCTGAAGGAGAGGCTGGTGGTCACCGAGGAGGAAGTGAGGCGGCTCAGATCGGCGGGAAGCCACGCGGTATCCGGTGACGGCGGAGACGTCGCGGGCCGCGGCTTCTGCGGCGGGAGCCCGAGCTCGTCGTTCTCGACCGGTACCTGCCAGCAGCCGGGTGTCGCCGGCGGAGATCACCTGCGGGATGATGACCTGATGTATGTCCCCGAGTATGGCTATGCTGACAACAGTGTGGTCGAGTGGTTTAGCCTGTATGGACTGATGTAAAATTAAGATGATCAGTAACGGCATGCAGATTCTAGTTAGCCATAGTGTTAAGGTCGTGATGATCTCTAAGTGTGCTTCTTTAATTATGTACATAAAGTAATTAATGGCAAAATCTAGCCATTTAGCTAGTAGTTCTCTTAAAGTGCATGTGTTATCTCATTTGATATTTTTGTTCAGTAATACTGTGTATGTGCTAGCTGGCAATAATCATCTTAATTAGACATATAGGGAGGTACATTTCAGACTGAAGCTCCTAAATCCTAATGCATGGTCAGATATACCAGTTTAAACTCCTCCAGATCGAATATGATTTTATATATACTGCTTTGGACCAACAGAATGTAAATTCTAAAAGATAAAACTTCACATGGTGGTCAGTATTCCCCCTTTGATTCCAGGCCTATACTAAGATTGTCCGTGTAAGAATTTGAACTTTATTCAGTACTCAGTACGTACATTCGGTTTGGTCATACTCTGTAGTTTAGCTAGTGATAACAATGAAACAGATTGCATGATACGCTAAAATAGGCATATAGAGCACTGTTGCTCCTACTGCAGTAACTCATTTGATCTGATAAAAGTGAGACTGCATGTGAGAGCACAAGGAGTACAAATAAGCTCCTCCGGTCACAAAGGAATAATGCTTTCCTTGAATTAATCCACGCAAGGTGCACTGTGTATCGACCTGTTTTAAACAAGTTTGATGCTTCGGCATTTTGTAACAACTTCTTTTTTCCTCTCTCTTAATGAATTGGTGGCAGTTCTCCTTCCCCACTTCAAAATAAAAATCATTACAAATTTGACCAAAGATTTTAGTGTGAGTACCTATATAAATAATTGAAATCGACATGAATAAATTTTCCATTAAAAATAGTTTCATTTTGTTGCGCTTTTATAACTTTTCTCAAAGATATGGTAGTAAAATATACTGTTCAAATTTGGGCCTTACTTATCAACTTAATTTGATATGTGTGCGCGCGCGCACACACGTGTTTTGGACGGTGGGGCATCATTATTCTTTTACTAGAGGTTGTAGCAATTACAACGTTTACAACAGGCACAATTATATATCTAACTCATAATTATTCTTCAAGAAACGGTGTGAATTCTGATGTTAATTTGAATTCTTACTTGAGTTTTTGCTGAAAGCAGAACCTCCCAAGACGCACATTGTTAAATTAGACTGTTCCTGAATGCAAAAGTAAATGTTTAGTAATTCGTGTATATTTAAGGGTGGGTTCTGATAATGCACATACAACATACAAGGAAATCCCAATCAATTAATCAACTGTAAAAACAATGGGGTTTATAACTGGCCAAATATTCGACCATCTGACAAGTCAAAGGTACTTCAAATGCGGCAAACATATAAAGTTTCTTCCCCTCAAATTATAATATAGGAGTATGTAAGCAAAATGCAAAATCTCCCCTTCCCTACCCACGCACACCCATACGCGCGCGCACACACACAAAAAAGCCCAGCATTTCTATGCTACACAGAATATTAAATTAATTACACTACTAGTAGGCAGGGTTTGAAGGTGTTTATTTTTGGCAATACTCGTACTGTCTACAGTAATTTACTTTTAAACGATGTGTTTTTTTAAGACGAAGTCAATAGAAAGATTGTAGTAAAAAGTGCACTGAGTTCAGTTGTACCGGTCAAAATCGCATACGACTATTTTTCTGTGCGTACTACCTCTCGCAAACAATAAGAATTCAAATATTTAAGCCATAAGCTATCAGCCTAAAAGAACTGCAATAGAGTAGTGGGCGGTTGCAAATCGGCCCTCTAATGTGATTTTAAATTTTGTTTTTTTATTTCCGTGTTGTGCCCAAATAGTAGTAGAAAAAAACGTCCCAAAAGTATTTGTTCGATAAAAGCAAGGGCACCAGCAATATGCTTTGGCTCCTGCATCGGTGTTGCTTTTCATTTCTGAGTGATGGTGCAACGCCTGTCCATAAATTATAAGCTCAAAACCTCCGTGCTTTAGGAGAACTGATTAATTAGAGGCAGATTAAACCTAAGGCCCTATTTAGAACACGAAAATTTTATAGGATTCATAAGTGAGTTATACTATTTTCTATAAAAAATTTATGAATTTCCTGTGTGCCAAGCCCTAGATGTCTACTTACTCCTACTTGGCCCCCCAAAAAAAAGCTAATGACACACGATGGATCGATTGAAGATAGCCTCGTGCAAGATGCGTGACAAATTGTAAAGTTATCCGGAGGTAGCGAGGCACCAGCTGCGCCAATCTTCGACCCCTCGTGGTGTTTCGGTTTCTATCATGTCAACTTCATTGCGATCTATGACTGATGATACATTCCCGAACCGAATGTGCAGACAGATATGCTGTCAACATGGTACTTATCAACGATTAAATCATTGATTTTACGAATTATAAAAAAACTAAATCTCCTAGAAGAATTGAAAAGAAGAAAGGAAACTATCTTTATTGCTATATCGAGATTACAATATACTCTTATAGAGCAATTACAATGGGAGTGTTACTAGTCTTAACTTTGCTATTCTTTGCCTCCGTTGCCTATTGATTAATCTTGTTTTTTTGTCATCTTCTCCTATAACGCTTAAATAGTGCCAGAGGGATGTCGGTTGTTCTTCTGGAGCAGATGTCCCGTCAATTCCTCATACCTGATCGATCGAGTAGTTGCTATCAGCGAGAGAGATTTAATAAATAACTGTCAATTAGTTACTTGTAAGTGGAGGAATATTGTACCAACAGCTATGAAACGGTCGTTGTCGGAGATAGATTGCCTAAATCTTCTAGAAGAATTGAAAAGAAGAAAGAAAACTATCTTTATGAAAAAAAAGTTAAATCTTCCAGAAGAATTGAAAAGAAGAAAAAAAACTATCTTTATTGCTATATCGAGATTACAATATACTCTTATAGAGCAATTACAAAGGAAGTGTTACTAGTCTTAACTTTGCTATTCTTTGCCTCCGTTGCCTATTGATTAATCTTGTTTTTTTGTCATCTTCTCCTATAATGCTTAAATAGTGCCAAAGGGATGTCGGTTGTTCTTCTGGAGCAGATGTCCCGTCAATTCCTCATGCATGATCGATCGAGTAGTTGCTATCAGTAAAAGAGATTTGACAAATAACTGTCAATTAGTTACTTGTAAGTGGGGGAATATTGTGCCAACAACTGTGAAACAGTCGTTTTCAGAGGTAGAGGACATAATCATTTATTGGGTTAGGGACGCACGTGCCTTATTTCATCACACATAAAACTTTTTTAAGTTAAAGCTTAGTTATCGGATCAGTAGTAGCTAGCCGGGTAGTGATCCTCCGACTAAAGATACTTAGTAATCCTCCGACCCAGAATATTCGGACAATAATCTTCTGATCACAGTAACTTAGAACTTTAATTATATATTTTAGATTATATTTAATGAATTATTCAATCCCTCGTCCATGGACGGATGGTACCACATGGTGGTCGGTACATCGCACACTGTGTGATCCTGCAGCCTTGCGTATCCGGCTACACACTAGCTCAAGCTAGCTTAGTTTACGTGTCTTCCAACACACACGATCGATCGGTGCACAGGGCACACTCGTTGACGAAATGCGTGGATCGAGCCGGTACGCATCATGAAAGTAACGAAAGGCTGCAGGGGAAACGATACGCTGAAATGCCAACTAACTAACAGCAAACCGCCACGGCGCCACGCACCTTTCCATAGGGTGACATCCGCACCATCGATCGACAAAGCGCGAAAACAACATGTGCACACCGTCAGCGCGCGCAAAGAGCCACCAGCCACCACCAGCCACCTTTTCTAAAGTTGATATAATTTGATTTAATATCATTTTACATATAATTTGAAAGTATTTTTAGAAACGAGCTAACGAGCCAAGTCGAGCCAAGTTAGAGCAAAATTCAAATTCATTTGAAATCAACTCATTTTAATGTTTAACCAATTAACAAGTATAATTGAAGTAATTTTAAATCGATCCAACGAGCCCCACTAACGAGCTTTTTTTTCACCCCTGCAGCAAGCTAGTAGCAGCCATGTATTGCTGTCGCTGTTAGATAGTCCTGGGGCGCGAGTTCGTTCGTGGAGGTAAGCCGTCACGCTCGCGCAGCGTTCCATCAGCACGCACGCTTCGAGAATAACGGGACACGTCGAGACGGCCGCTCGATTGGACCGGCCGCCCAACTAGCTAGAGCCCACGGCCACGGCTGAGGAGTCTGGAGAAGACAGCAAAGCTCACTTCCGACGAGACCGCCACCACGAGGCACGAGCGTGCGCCCACGTACGCGCGGCCTAAGCCACCCAGCGACGCGGCCACGGGTTCCATGCCCGGCTGGCTGATACGCGGAAAAGAGGCCGATCCAACGACCGGAACAGCTATCATGAACCCCGGCCCGCGCGTGGGGGCGCCCGTTTCTCCAAAGGAGATAAGGCCGCGAAGCGACACAAAGCGGTCGGGCAGGGGAGTGAAGAAAAAGCCTGCGCCTTTGCGCGCGGCTCCGCACCAGTGCGAACGACGTCGTACTACCGCCCCAGGCAGGGGCCAAGTGTCATAAGGATATGTATCTTAGATTCCCAACTCAACTAAAAACAGTACACGAGATAACCTCTCTAATCTCTCTAATAACTTATCTATTGAGTTGTTTCTAAGGGAGAACATAAGCCTTTAATTCTTATATGTGCATATAAAATATAGTGATCCATACTAAACTGTACCTTTATGGCTCTTTGTGTTGTACTTTTAGCCTCAATGCTCTTTGTGCAAAGAAATAGCTCCGATACAAACTAACCATTCATACGCAAATCAAATAATAGACACAATGGAATGTCCTGGATATCCGAGTATAAACTAAGAGATTAAAGTTTTCATAGTCCATGAAAACTATCCACAATCAAGTATGTCTAACAAGGTTTCGTCAGGTGAAAACTAACAATAGCACTGACGGACAAGGCTTACAAGTTTCTTGGACCCTGCTTGGTCCAAGAATAGTACTGAAATCCTCCCATGATGCCATGGTTTGAAGCTGCAAAAGTGCAATTGAAAATCTCTTAGCTATTACGTACACAATGTAGAGAATTGGACTCGAAATGACTAGTGTGCGAAAGTCCCAATCTTCTGGTAAAGCATATGTTCAGATAATTTATCTAAAAGTGGGAACAAAAACATGAACTCACTATCATTATTGGGAACAAAAACATGAAATCTGTATAGGAATTTCAGTTCAACAAAAGGTTTTGTTCTACATTTTTGCAACAAACAAGCATGTAAAATGGACAGCATTTCTAGGGAAGCCTTACTCAAATAGGGATTGCTCCTAGGCATATGGCCTCCATAACAAAGAGGAGCTGAAACATGGATTAATCAATTTCTCCAATAGAATTCTAAAGGAAAAACAAAGAAAAAATTCCTGTAGTCGATTTCAGGAATAAAGCCTTTTGTTTTGGGTATTTGTGACTCATAAACCTGTGGGTTCAGACATGAAGAACATCCGCAGATTAATGGTAAATGAATTTGCCAGAATAATCCTTTTGAACAGAACGGTCCTGAATTTAGAATTGTAATTGTGTCTTTCATATGAAAATCTCAAACCATTTTGTAAAAAAAAGTTGTGCATTTCATATGGGAAGGAGGAAAGGGGTATTTTCTTGAATTCTACGTGTAGAGCCTTAGAGTTGCACATAGAAACTGAAATTCCTTTACAAAAATGTTGATTACTGAAATTTCTTTACAAACTGAAATCCAGATCGGCTTGATTATGTTGACCAAGTGTTGGTAAGTCTTCTTACATAAACATGAAGTATGCTATACCAATTGTCTTATTATCTATTCGCTAACCCTACAAAATCATTTTAGTGTCATAATTGATGTAGGTATGTGCATGAAGTAATTTCATGTACGTAGGATCACATGCTTCTAACAATTGATAGCTACAACTTTATATGTTATAGCTATTCTCTACAGCTTTACTAATTTGATTTTCCTGCCATCGTGATGATGACATAATCTGCAGGATATTATAGCTCACATGTGTTTTTTATTCTTCTGTCCCCCCAAAAATTCAGTTCACAAAGAACCATCACATTACAAGAAAGTATGGATGAGGTGTCAATTACAAGAACCATCTTACAACATAGGGAGTATCTCGCGTAACCCGGGTGTAAAAGGTATTTTTCTGCCTTTGGATTGCTTTTAAATACGTGCAAGTGTAATATATCAGGCAAACCCCTTAACATTTATTAATTCGAAAATGTGTCAATTTGGAAAGGAAGTCATTGGTTTAGCATGCTGAATCAATCATGGATGAAAGTGCTTAATTATGGATGAAAAATCTCAATCATAGAGCCTGAGCACCATGATGCCTCTGTTATTTATACTATATATATATATGAAATGTTCTCCCTTTTTTGCACGTTGATCCTTACTATAGTTAATTAGTGTTCGTGTCATCATTTTAATTAATGCTCTTATTTGTTTGTAGTGGATATAGTCAAGCAGAAACAAACTCCTACTCTGTCCATCAACAAATGTAGGACGTTTTTACTTTTTACGGTCTTTAATGCAAGACTTTGACTATAATTTATTATCATAATATACTAGCAAAAATAATAAATATATACATTATGAAAAGATTTTGCAAGACAAATACAATGGTATTATTTTCATATAGTCAATCTCTATACTTTAACATATATTAATGGTCAAAACTTGCGCACAGAACCAAGGCGATCTATATTTGTGGACATAGCAAGTATTCATTTAAGCAAGAATGTATAACTATAGTATAATATTTATTTCTAAGTTTTATTTTATTACAACATACGAGCATCTAACTAGTCACATACAAACTGGCAACAATGCCTTCTCCAATGCATGGCTCCTTCACATGGGCTGTCAAATGTCAAGCCTGGAGATGGTAAATGGACCCACTATTGCTTTTGAACAATGGGCCTAATAGGCTGGGCTTTGTTTCTCCCACCTCACTCTCTTAAGGGACTACTGGTCTCGCGTGGCTTCGGGTTAGCCCATAAAAATGATGGGCTCTCACGGACACGAAAAAATCGATGGTGAAACGTGAGCGGGTAAAAAATACGTTCAATGTTGTTTTAAATACGTCATACGTATGGTGGCTTTCCTCTAAAATTATTTTACAAGAAGACTTTCTGACGTAAAGATGACAAAAAAGTTTAGTTGTTCACATGATTACTTCAATGTTTGGACGCATATGAGCTAACCTTTAAGCATCTAGCGTTGGCGCAGCCGTGCAGGATCTTAATGTCGTTGTCTGGAATGGACATATTAAGCTACTAATAGAACACATCGTTATCAGGTTTCAGCTGCTGGTGATTTTCAACTTTGTATGACTTTTAAACCTCACGCGCTCCCGTTGTTTCACACTGCCGACTTGCCTAGCGTTGCCCGAGCTGACGTCGCTCTCCCTTGTTAGCCTTGTGCTGTAGTTCTGCATCTGACTGTAATGTTGTAGCATGTTTAATCGTGCAGTCAGGAACCACACGACTACGCAAATCATACGGTCGGGGATGACACGACTTCAATCATGCGCCGAGCACCGCACGATTGTAGACGTGTCACGCTGTCGTAGTCGTGCAGTCGGGCATAGGGCTATATATCAAATTGCAGTGAGTCTCGAGCTAGATTTGATACTAATGTGATGAACAATATCAAATTTGACCAAAACTCACATTGAAGTATTATAGTCCAGCACGTGCCATTTACTAGCAAGTCTTGAGCCAATACTCTCTGATGAGTGATGGGCCAAAAGTAGCTTGATTGATAGCTTCGGTTCCGAATCTTTGACCAGCCTTTTGACTTTCTAGAATCCGTGGCCACTGGCGAGTGGCCACAAAGCACAGTTGCTTGATGCTGGCCATTCCTCTTTCTGGGGCCCCCACGGTTTTGTTTATTTCTCCCCTATCTTAGTTTTCCACAGTGGCTCTGACTAGTATTAGACCCTGTTTAAGTTATGTTTTTGGCTTTTAATTTTTAACTTTTTAATTTCAACTTTTTCTAATTTTTTAGCTTTTTAAAAGTTTTTTGCCTTTATTTTTTCATGTTTTTTTGTGCATTGTCTGTGATGAGAACCTATTTTTTTATTTTATTTTTAAAATTTAATTATACCAAAAGAATTACAGTAACTATAGTGAAAAAGTCTCAAATAATACTAAATAAATCCAAAAACTAAAAATATAAACCCAAATAAGCACCCTCTTAGTCCTGTGCTAACAAGACCAACTCGGTCACGTAATGTTTGGACTTGTCTCGAACTCCGTAGTTTTCAATCATAAAGGCGTATCAAGCTGAGAGGGTAGGCAGGAAGAGGTATCACGTATTGGTTTTGCTTTCGACCATACAAGTGCTTTTGGTGATAAGGTTACAATGGAGTAGAACTAGAAAACTTACGAAGGACATAGCTAAAGTTTAGATTTTGACTAGTCATAAATGTCTTAGTCTCAGCCAGAATAAAACACGGTCAAGGAATTGGCAGAATATAAACACTACAAAACTTTTTTTTTGCATTTGTTAAAATAAAAACAAGATAACATGATACGCAAAAAAGAAGATAAGTGTTTCTATTAGTACTCTTATCCGATCTAGTCGTAAATTAGTCACGAGAGAAAAGTATGAAAGAAAACTTTCTAAAAATGTATTTTGTCCCTTGGTTTCAACTAGTAGCAAAGATTATATGAAAAAAGGTCACCGCTAAGAAACTCTTTCTAGTGGACGCGACCATATGCAAAGAAGAGACATTTTGACTAGGAGGTTTTCCGTGCCTTGACTAGAATAAATAAGAGAAGAATATATAAAAAAAGTAAGAAGTGAAGCCTTTTAGCCATCAAGCATAAAATGTTTTATACAAGTTGTCTGTTTTTCACCTTGTTTCCTTCCGAGGAAATGTGCAGATCTTCGTGAGGACCTTAGCTAGCAAGGTCACGATAAAAATCCGCATGGCTTTTAATGACAATATCAAGGCCAAGATGTGCCAAAATTGGTAGATAATTTGCCATTACATTGTCACCATCTTCTGCGGCTCTGATACCACTTGTGTAAATCTACACGAATTCCAATGGGTTCTTCCTTCCATTTACTGCTTTGAGGCCTACCGAGAAAACTCAACAACCAATGATTGAATCATGATGCCTTCTCTAGAAAGGTGCCGGATTATAGTTCGTCGAAGATCTGTTTCTCCAGTAGTCAAAAGGAGGAGTTAGTGTCCCAATCCGGTCGTGGACACTCGTATGCTGTCTTTGACCAGATGCTCAATTTAGATGTTGTTGTAGATCACCTGGATCATGACCATAATTTCGTCCATCATGTTGAGGCTACATAGTGTGCTATAGAATCTCTAATATCTATCCTGCAACTTGAGCATATCTTGGAGTTTCCGTCAGTGTAGGATCCTACTTGTTAAGGATGGCATGAACACGTTGTAAGTTTTGGACAGTATCGATGGTCTTGTAGCATTCCTATTGGTAGATGGAGTATGACGACTTGAATTTCACCCTAAGTTCTCTACCTACTCCACACAACTTAGTATGCGCATAGGGGAGGAACAGGCGGGTTATCCCGTCGATGTGCATTAGCTCCATTATCTCCAGCTCTTTGCGGGTGATGGTAGAGAGTTTTCACCATCTAGACCAGTGGATCGAGGGAGGGTCTACTGCTGAGGATCATGCATGGCATCTCGAGTGGTATCATCGATTATGCTAATCTCATGCTTTCAGTAGGAATCTTCCATGAAACTCCTATCAACCTTTCAGTGCTTTAACTAGGAGCTTTCACAAAGGAGAACGATTGGAAACCTTGCTCTCCGGAGGACTGTGCGATGGACTCAACCTAATGTGGTGAATTGTTGATCAAATGGTTAGTGCTATCAGTTTCGCCCGGCACTCCATCGGGGGTAACTTCATCTACACCATGTCTAAGTGTCAGTTAGCTCTCAAAATACATAGGAGTTATTGGCAAATAGCGATCGCCCACAACTGAATTGAGAGTACTCAGACCCTTGGATCACGACAGCGCATTTTCGGGCCGTGTTTATTGGTCGAGTGTGCCGGACTTGTCGTGGTGCCAGGGCACTCTGACAAGGTTGGGACACCTGATTCCCCGAGAGGTGTTGATGGCAAGGGCATCATGTCTTTCATCCAATCAACCTTGATGGGCACAAGGACCGGTGACATTGGGATGGAAGAGAATGACGAGGAGATATCGTGTTCCATGGCGCAAAAGCATGCGTCCATGTCGAGGTCGGCGTAGTCTGCCAAGTCAAACCAATTTTTCATCCCATGTCTCTGCCATGATCGCATAGGAAATGCCGATGAGATCAGGGAAGGACGACGCTTCCGATTAGAACCTTAAGAGGCTCGAATGCTTCTTTTCCACAAATGATGCCAGTTGTTGACGATCGAATCGTCGATCTTGTGAATAGTTGAGAAATCCAAGCATCACGAAAGAATGAACTGGGAAAATGGAATGATCTTTATTGCTATAATAATATTACAACTTGCTCTTAATGAGCAATTAGAGGAACAATGTTATTTGCACTAATGTGAAATGATCTTGCTGTTGTTGTTCTCCTTTGTTTTCCTCTCTCTCACCGTTCTTCCCATTGTCTCCCCCAAATAAGGCTTAAATAGCGATGAAGATGTGTCACTTGTTTGCATGAATATGTGGCTTGTTGATTCCTTTTGTCCGTATGTGTAAGCAGTTGTTGACTGTGAGAAAAGTCTGATTAATAACCGACAATTGGTTATTATTAGTGAGGGGAGCCTCAGACATAGGACCGAATCTAGAACGGTTGAGGGAGTAGAAGAGCATGTGTTCTGCTCTTTAATTGTATGAAGCATCAGCACAAGAGAGGCCCATATATGATATATCGAGTTTTTGAGTAATAACTCGTCTAGTAGCTAAAGGGTCATTCTCCGGCCACACATTGCACAGAGCTCTTTCAGTTGATTTGTTGACTTGCACCAGCAGTACTTGAAAACGAAATGTTCAGATTCGCTAAATAAAGCCACAGGGTTTATGCTGTAAAGCTGATGTTATCAACGAAATAAAGAATCATAGTAAAATACATCAATCTTCAAAAGTAATATGATCTAGAAGCAAGCTGTATTTTGAACGGCAAGTGAGAGAGGATCAAGTTTAGAATGAACAAGTACGTAGATGTACGAGGGCGCAGTTCGCACAATCAGGCACGAAGTGATAGAGAAACGGTTAGCGATTTTGTTTTCCTTCACGTGCTACAGATATCGCGATGACGGCCCAGACCCCAAGTAGTATTTTTGATTTCTGTTTTTTAGTTTTTAGTTTTATTGATTTCTAATTTTGAATTTTTATTTCTTTATATTATATGTGAGAAAATAATTTATTTTTAAATAAAAATAAGTTATTTTTATTTAAAAAATAGATTATTTTTTGAGATAATATAAAGAAATAAAAAAAGTATTATAAAAAATCAAAAACAGATAAAAATAAAAACTAAAATTAGAAATCATAAAATCAAAAATGTTAACTTCAATTCGGGCCGTTCATCGCGAGATCTAACGGACGTGAGGGAGTAAAGTCACATCGAATTTACGGTCCCTCACGTCGAGATTTTAAGTTTTGGTTTTAGTTTGCGATAGAATGTTTATAGAGAATCTTATAGCCTGAAGGCCGGCCAAATCACCATTCGGGCCATCAAGTAGGTACGCGAAGACACGGACGCTGCAGCGCGGAGACAGAGACGCCGGCCGCCCTGCAGAGCGCCTCTGCGCGGTGGTTGCGCGTAGCCTGCTGGGTCAAAGTCTCGCATTTCGGAAGAAAAATAAGCAAAATGCAGACCCCCTCCGCAATCAATTCGCCTCTGGTTGGATAGATAGAATAGAGACCCGCGGTGCCGGCAGGGCCGCGCGCGCGCGGTGCGGTAGTAGTCAGCACTCTGCACCGAGATCCTGGAGCTAATTCGGTTGCTGGAGCAACTGCGTCCATGGAACGGAATCTCGACGGGGACCGCGCCGAGGGCGACGTTTTCGCAAGAGTCTACGCGCGTGATGGCAAACTGCTTAGCCAGCAGCGCGCTAGCCATGCCATGGATGGCAGTTTTTGCGTACATTTGCGCTGGCTATTCAGCACTAGCTCGCTAGCTTGCCTGCTTGTGGCTGGCTGGTTTGTGGTGCGTGTACGTTTGTTCTGGACCACTGGTGTCTCGCTAGGTCGGCTCGGTCAATGCAGACTTGCAGCGGCACACGGATAGCAACTGCGTCTGCGTGTAGCAGGCAAGAGCCAAGAGCCCAAGAGAGCTCGTCCAGCCCGGAACTACTTACTACGTACTTATGCTCTTACCGGCCTGGTACTCAGTGTAGAGGATCCTAAATTCCCAATTCCGTCTTCTGCAAAAAAATGCCGTGTAGTCATAAATGTTAGAGAAGTGCTATAGAACATTCGATTGTTTTTGAAAGCAAAAAACAGTCAGATGATCTAAGAGTGTTGGATCTCTATCCAACGGATCCACTCATATAAACACCCCTCCAAAAAAATCTCATATAAGCATTCCCTCCAAAAAAAGATCTGGAGCGTTGGATCACCATCCAACATCCTAAAATCTGACTATTTTTATCTCTAAAAATAGTTAAATGTTGTATAGACACTCTCCAAATGTTAACGTCTTCGCGGTAACTTGTCGTTGATTTTTTACAGAACAGATTCACCCAATTAAAAGATACATACGTTGCACCATTGACATGCACTTCACACAGTCCCCAGTTGATTAATTTCCACAACATTCGGCGGTACAAATCTGCACGTTAGCTCAGTCCGCATACTTTAATCGGGCACGTAAAGAAGAAGTAATAGCAGACAGATCGCCGGTGAGTTGGTGACGTGCACTGCTGGGGACGGCTGCTGCGTGAATTGCTCGTTCGCTCTGTTTCGTCGACGCTGGACGAATCTGACGATCCATCAGTCCTTCGGTGACCTCAGAGTAATAATTTACCGACCCGAAGTCTTCAAAATTTCGGCGAATCTGCCAACTAGTCTTCGGTTGGACCAGATCAACGTTAACCGAGAGATGAATCTGATAATTAGAGTATCTAAATTATGGTAGCTTAGGATAAGTATGGCGAGCCAGTGAGTGAATGACTTTTTAAAAAATTCCTAGTATTAACGACAGTGCACAACGAAAACTTATACCCATAAGCTCAAAGAGCTAAGGGCCAAAATTCACCAAGACAAAAGACCTAAGCGCCAAAATTCACCAAGACTCTATGTCTCAAACCAGTCTGACTACCGGCAACCTAAAAAGTTTTAAAAACTATCCAAAATAGAGTTCTAATTAAAAAGATAGCACTTGAAGCCATAAAATATGTATAAAGCTATCTAGATTATGATAAGATATATATAACCAATTTAGATAAGGTAGCACAATTTAGAACATTCAATTTGATTTCAAGTCAAACAAGGCTTCAAAAATAATAAGTTCATCTAAAAATATCTAAGTATGAATTAAACCATATCAAGAAGACTAGATGGGATCAAGAAGTTCATATTGAATCATTGAAAGTGCTAGAAGTTTAATTTTAACCAATTATACTCAAGTACTAGATTAAAGCCAATCTTTATATTTTAAAAATCATTTAGGGTTTATCTTAGTAAAGTAAATCTTGAATTAGGAGTCATCCATAACTGCATCTTAAGTTTTAGCCGTTGATCACATTTCTTTATTATCCATCTCGGTAAAGTAAGTCCTCGACTAGAAGTCATCTACAACTGCTTCCTAAGCTTATACCAGAATGAGTTATTTTCATTTTCTTTGATAGCAAACCATTCTCCACCATTTTAAACATTACACTACCGCACACTGGTCACAAAATCAGTGGAACGGGAAAAAGGAGAATCTTTTAAGAAAGTTCAGTCTTTTTTATGGATCACGAAGGCAAGCATTTGCGATACCCTGCCAAACTAACATGGCGTACATATTAATTTACCTCAAAGGTAAATTTAACTGAGTTATCACCAAGTCGTGCTTCTTAGATAAAACCTACAAATTGACAGGTTCATGGCTTGGATGACTGTCGTTGCCGGTTATCCAGTGAAATCCGGAACGAAGCAGGCTCAAAATTTATGAACTGCATGTGCATTGACATAACCAATTTAAAAGTTGAAGCTCATTTTGTCTTCTGCTTTTTGACTTGCTTAGATATTTTTTTCTAGCTATTATCTAGATTTATGACCATTAGATTAGATATCCAACGGTCATGAATTCTCCCCCCACCCTTCAAAAAAAATCTCCCCCTTCAAAAAAAGGAGATTTTTGGATCTCTAATCCAATGGTCTTAAATCTGAATGATTGTTAGTAAGAAAATACTCAGATGATACTTAGACACATCTATATCTAAATGCATGACTGTTGCTGTGCCTTCTGAAACTCTGCAGCGAACTAAATAAGCACATATAAGCCGTCTAACACGCATTACCACAAGTCTACAACGCATACACACAGGACGGCTAATACTTTTTTTTTTAAGGCAGGAGAGCTAATACTTTGTCCTAGTACGTACAGTGCGATAGTAGGGTCAGTGCAAGGATTTCTGCTATATACAATACACTGAGTGCATGAGTGATACAAGTCTTTGCACGGTGCACTTTATACGGAGACTCTTTCCCCCTCTTCTTGGATATGATCTTAATCCCAAACAAAAAGGTACAAACTAATCTATTGAGAAACCAAGCAAATCAATCGGTGATCCACCTTTATGATTGTTTATTGTTACTTCTGTTACCAAATTCAGCTTGTCAAAAGGGCCGTCGTCCCATTTCAGCCAAATCGGCGCCGGGAGCTGGTGATCACACCCAACTAATGAAGAAACGTGGGCCCAACCACGCGAGGAGAGCCTGTTTGTCATGAACTTTTAAATAAAATATTTTCTTAAGACGGGATCTATAAGTTAAACGTAGTACACGTTAAAAATTTAACATCTGTACCAGATAAAATCGTAAGTGAGTATCGGTCTCTCTGTAATCTATATCATAAACAGCCAAAATTCAAAAAATTTAACTAAAAATTATAAGCAGTAGCTAAAAAGAACAGTACCGTCACACTACGCATAAGACGGAGATAGATAGCTACACCACCGTTGACACTGCAGCGGCTGGAGCAGCCAGTATGGCGGCCCGCATCACTGACTGTGAATGCCACATATACTTTTCAAGGTTTTCTTTTCTGTAACTGCCTGTGTGGAGCAGGAGGTGATCAGATACTACCCTCCTGTGTCTATATATGCGTCCCCTGCAAAGGTTGCAATGCAGCAGCCTCCCTGCCTCCTTACCACGTAGAAACGAGCTCTTGAGCACGGAGCAGAGAGCCTCCAGCGATGGCCTCCGCTGCCCTCCCAGAGGCCGTCGAGCCTGAGAAGAAGGGCAACGTCAGGTTCGCCTTCGCCTGCGCCATTCTCGCTTCCATGACCTCCATCCTCCTCGGCTATGGTACATACATATTCAGAACGCCATAATGTGTTGCATATAGTAAACTTCGTTTTGCTTTTGCATGGGCTCATGTACACTGTTTGTCTTTGCAGACATCGGGGTGATGAGCGGGGCGTCGCTGTACATCAAGAAGGACCTGAAGATCGGGGACGTGCAGGTGGAGATCCTGATGGGCATCCTGAACGTCTACTCGCTCATCGGATCCTTCGCGGCGGGGCGGACGTCCGACTGGATCGGCCGGCGGTTCACCATCGTCTTCGCGGCAGTCATCTTCTTCGCCGGCGCGTTCCTCATGGGCTTCGCTGTCAATTACGCCATGCTTATGTTCGGCCGCTTAGTGGCTGGCATCGGCGTGGGCTACGCGCTCATGATCGCGCCAGTGTACACGGCCGAGGTGTCCCCGGCGTCGGCCCGTGGCTTCTTGACGTCCTTCCCGGAGGTGTTTATCAACTTTGGCATCCTCCTCGGCTACGTCTCCAACTATGCCTTCTCCCGCCTCCCGCTCCATCTCGGCTGGCGCGTCATGCTCGGCATAGGCGCGGCGCCGTCCGTCCTGCTCGCACTCATGGTGCTCGGCATGCCGGAGTCGCCCAGGTGGCTCGTCATGAAGGGCCGCCTCGCGGACGCCAAGGTCGTTCTGGAGAAGACATCTGACTCGCCAAAGGAGGCCGCGGAGCGCCTTGCCGACATCAAGGCTGCCGCCGGCATCCCTGAGGACCTCGACGGCGACGTGGTCACCGTGCCCAAGAAAGGAAGCGGCGAGAAGTGGGTGTGGAAAGAGCTCATCCTGTCCCCTACCCCGGCAATGCGGCGCATCCTTCTCTCGGGGCTCGGCATCCACTTCTTCCAGCAGGCGTCGGGCATCGACTCCGTCGTGCTCTACAGCCCACGCGTGTTCAAGAGCGCCGGCATCACCGACGAAAACCGCCTCCTCGGCACCACATGCGCTGTCGGGGTCACCAAGACGCTCTTCATCCTAGTGGCGACCTTCCTCCTCGACCGCATCGGCCGGCGGCCGCTGCTGCTGAGCAGCACGGGCGGCATGATCATCTCCCTGGTCGGCCTCGCGACAGGGCTCACCGTCATTGGCAACCACCCGGACGCCAAGATCCCCTGGGCCATCGGCATGTGCATCGCGTCCATCCTTGCCTACGTCGCCTTCTTCTCCATCGGCCTCGGCCCCATCACGTGGGTGTACAGCTCCGAGATCTTCCCGCTGCAGGTGCGCGCGCTGGGCTGCGCCCTCGGCGTGGCGTCCAACCGCGTGACCAGCGGCGTGATCTCCATGACCTTTCTGTCGCTGTCCAAGGCCATCACCATCGGGGGCAGCTTCTTCCTCTACTCCGGCATCGCGGCCCTCGCGTGGGTGTTCTTCTACACCTACCTCCCGGAGACCCGCGGCCGGACGCTGGAGGAGATGAGCAAGCTGTTCGGCGCCACAGACGCGGGCTCGGAAGCAGACGACGCCGCGAAAGAGAAGAAAGTGGAAATGGCCACCACTACTTAACTAATGCAAATTATCAAAGTTATAGCGAAAACTTGTGCTGTATTTGGCTAGCTGCCACCGTGCCATAGGAGGTGAAGTAACGTGGGAAGATTCACTGATCCGGTGCTGCCAATGCCGCCGGGCTTGGGCTAAGCGTGTAGAGGTCAGTCACGTTTGTCACGTAATCTATCTATTATATTATTAAAACAGAAGAAAAAAAACCACCATGTTTATTCTCGAGAGATAAAAATTTCTACATTAATCAAAAAAAGAAGGAAGTGACTATTGCGCATGCGACTGAATTTTTTTATCTCTCAATCACCTGAAGTTGTACTCTCGATCACCTGAAGTTACAGATGATTTTTTAGAGGGGGCTGCAACTTCAGTTAATTGAGAGTGCAACTTTAGTTACACTATGAATCACCTGAAGTTGCAGGTGTTTTTTGGGAGGAAAGCTGCAACTTCAGTTGATTGAGAGTGCAATTTTCGTCTTCTTTGTGCTATGCTTGAACTCATCCATCTCACCCGGCATTCTTGATCGTTCTATATCTCGTCTCCTCCACGAGCGTAACCCGATTCTCGTCGTTGATCATAGTTGACTCCCAATGACCTTACATATCTAAAGACAAAAATTATTTTCGAACACAAATTCTTCATAACTTGCAATAGCATGTCTCATGTAAGCTATAACCCCGATCTAGGTCACCAAATCATCACATGATTCAAATTTTTTTCTAAAAGTATCTATTTCTGTAAGCTGTCAAGAAAAATCTGTAAATTTACAAGTTTTAAATTTTCACTCCTTTAAAATATCAATAATTTATCGTAACAAAATATATAAAATATAGATCTTTCCACGTGATCCTTCGAAAAAGTATATAAGCAGCCACCAAACGTGATACGAAGTTTATTAGCGCCTGAGCGTCTTCAAACCGCCAGCGTACTATACTGATTAGAATTTAGAGTAGACTACCTAACGGATTACGATTGTGTCTTTGTGGCGATGCGTGCGCATTGATAATTTACATCTCTGTCATGCTTGGCGCAGCCATGTGATGGACTTTGTATTGTACGCTTTCGACGTCCGTGCGGAGCCGAGGAGTTTGGGCTCGTTACATGGTAGGCCGAGTAGGCTAAACAAAATTCAAACATCAACCTCTTAAATTATTGTGATGAATGAAAATGACGGTTGACTCCTCCGCAGCAGTAGCTGCTAAGCGAATCTTGCAACGTTACATCAGCACTACGCCAGGTCGCCAGTATGCCACAGTGGCAACTGTTTGGTGCTTTGTTCCTAGTTTGTCGCCATTACCACCGCCTTCTCTTCCGTGGCCGTGCCTTCTGCTTCCAAGGCCGTGTCCGCCATGCCGAACAGCTTGCCCATCTCCTCCAGCGTCCGGCCGCGTGTCTCCGGGAGGCAAGTGAAGAAGAACACCCACGAGAGCGCGGCGAACCCGGCGTACATGAAGAAGCTGCCGCCGATGGTGATCGCCTTCGACAGTGACAGGAATGTCATGGAGATCACGCCGCTGGTCACACGGTTGCACGCCACACCGATCGCGAAGCCCAGCGCGCGCACCTGCAGCGGGAAGATCTCCGTGGTATACACGCCCGTGATGGGCCCGATGCCGATGGAGAAGAACGACACGTAGGCCAGGGTGGACGCGATGCACAGGCCGACGGCCCACGGTATCTTGTCGTCCGGGTGGTGGCCCACGATGGTCAGGCCTGTCCCAAGGCCGACGAGAGAGACCACCATGCCACCAGCGCTGCTCAGCAGTAGCGGCCGCCGGCCGACGCGGTCGAGCAGGAGCGTGGCCAACAGGATGAAGAGCGTCTTGGTGGCGCCCACGGCGCATGTGGTGCCGAGGAGGTGGCTGTCGTTGGTGATGCCAGCGCTCTGGAACACGCGTGGGCTGTAGAGGACGACGGTGTCGATGCCCGACGACTGCTGGAAGAAGTGGACGCCGAGCGCCGAGAGCAGTATGCGCCGCATGGCCGGGGTAGGGGACAGGACGAGCTCTTTCCACACCTGCTTCTCCCCGCCGCTACTTTTTTTGGGCACGGTGACCACGTCGCCGTCAAGGTCCTTTGGGATGCCGACGGCATCCTTGATTTCGGCAAGGCGCTCCGCGGCCTCCTCTGGCCCGTCGGAGGTATTCTCTAGCACGGCCCTGGCGTCCGCAAGGCGGCCCTTCATGACGAGCCACCGGGGGGACTCGGGCATGCCGAGAACCATGAATGCGAGCAGAACGGACGGCGCCGCGCCGATGCCCAGCATGAGGCGCCAGCCGAGGTGGAGTGGAAAGCGCGCAAAGGCGTAGTTGGAGACGTAGCCGAGGAGGATGCCGAAGTTGATGAACAGGTCCGTAAAGGACGTGAGGAAGCCGCGGGCGGACGCCGGTGAGATCTCGGCGGTGTACACGGGCGCAATCATGACCGCGTAGCCCACGCCGATGCCTGCCACGAAGCGGCCCGCCATGAGCATGGCGTAGTTGACCGCAAGGCCCATGAGTACGGCCCCCACGAAGAAGATGGCGGCAGCAAATACGACGGTCAAGCGGCGGCCGATCCAGTCGGTCGTCCGCCCGGCGGCGAAGGATCCTATAAGACAGTACAAGTTCAGGATGCCGATCAGTACCTCCAACTGCACGTCCGTGATCTCCAGATCCTTCTTGATGTACAGCGACGCTCCGCTCATCACCCCGAAATCTGCAGTGTCAGAACAATATACGTCGTCCATACGTGAACCCATGCAAAGCAAAATAATTTGCAGACGACGACATGAAAAATATGTGCACCATAGCCGAGGATGATGCAGGCCATGGAGGCGAGGGTGGCACAGGTGAAGGCGTACATGAAGTTGCTCTTCTTCTTGGGCTCGACTGCCTCCGGGAGTGCGGCAGATGCCATCGTTAACACTTGCTTAGAGAATCGATGGTCTAATGAATCGATGGCCTAGTATTTAGTGAAGTGTTGCATACTAGTTATATAGACGGGGCCGGAACCATGAGTTGGCCACGCCCAGGCTGAAAACTATGAGGGCCTAGAAGGCTAGAACCTGTGACAAATTGCACCCAATGACGTATACAAGCAGAGTTTAGTTCAATAATTGATATGCCACCAGATGAGAATTAAAGAAAGCTGTCATTAGCAAAGACCCTACACAGCATTAGTGCAGCACAAAATGACAGATCAGGTCATAGTAGCCGCAGCCGGCCAGCCGAGACCAGTGAGACATCAATTATTGGCCCGCTTCAAACAATTTCTAGCTTTCAAAGCCAAAAACTGTTTAAAATATGTTGCCTTCTTAATATGGGTTTTTCCTCTTTTTTTTTCTTTTCTTTAAGTCTGCGTTAAGATGATGTGGCCGAGTACGAGCTGGGTTTGACTCCCTGTGACGGAATCAAGGAGTCGGCCACCTATTTACTCTGTACGAGAATTTTCAGAACAGAGACCATAAAAATCAATCTATTATTTCAGAGATCTACACGCTTGTTCTTCCTAGGGTTTAGCATATGATTGCAACCTAGAGGGGAATTGGGCGCTCTCAAACCCGTGGTTCTTGTTATTCCTTATGATTTGCTGGAGCGACGACACGTCTACTTGTGTGGTCGAGTAGATTGGACCATGAACGTGTGGGTTGGATGAATTCTTTTATCGTATGTTGCTGTTCTAACAGTGGTTGACGCCATCGGTTCGTCAGATTGCACGAATCCAAGTTATCGTCATCGATCCTACGTCATAAAGATCGGACACCCCGTATCACACCATCATCCTCACAAATTAATCCCAAAAAACACAAATCAAAATCAAATAACAAGGAATCAAATCACCATAGCAAAATCAAAAAGGGAAAGAAAGAGGAACATCTCCGGGACCTGGGAGGCACCGAGCCACCACCATCCACGGCGTATCTGGCCGAGTGACAACTGGGGGAGGCTGTGATCCAAGCGATGAGCCATGTAACTGAGCAACCGGGCTACTGAGGCCGCACGGGAGGAGGCGAGTGCGAGAGGGAGTGAGGAGCTGAGCAGGGTACCATGCGTCTGGCGAACAAGAGGGGGCCAAGGAAGGAAGCCACGAGAGAGTGGGGAGGCCAGAGGTGTTGGGGAGTGTCGAGGTGGTCGGAGAAGGGGTGAGAGAGAATGAATCGACCACCAACTCAAACTTATTAAGTAGTAAAGATAATCATGTTCTAGAGGTAGGATAGTATGGAATTGAGATAGGTCAAATAGGATTATGACTCTGGCAACAAACTATATTAACATATAAATTAAATTTAATATTACATACTGCTAATTTAAGGCGTGGTAGGTGGTTCTCGGTCCGATAGAATCCGTGATTCTCGTGATCCTGATTCGACCACGAGTAGTAGGTGCGTCAGCATGTGGTTCCCTCGGCCGGTCGTTGGTTTGGTCGCGCCGAGCCGTCCTGTTGGCAACGCACCGGTGGAAGAGAGTCCCGAGGCCGCGTTCGCGGCGGACACACTCGAGACGCCTTTCCCATGTGAGGACGCGGTGGAGATGCATACGTGTCGGGGCTGGGTCACAGAATCACGCATGCACGTACTAGAAAACCACACACTAGAACTGTAGACAGAAAACGTATGTGATTACCTAATTTTGTTTGTCTTTCTACTTCTCTATAAAGGTAGAAGATGTGATAAGCTCGGATAATAACATTTTATGCAGAAGAAGCAAAAAAAAAAAAACAAGCCTAGAAGGCATATAAAATTGTTTAGAGTTCTAGCCATCGGATTCTAAGCAAATGTGCCCATAATATTTCGGGGCACGAAAATTTTATAGGAATTTTAGATGAAAGAAAACATCCACTCTCGCTAGATATAACATTGCTTAAGTAGTCGAAGTCTTCAAGCTACTCTGATTCTCGGTAGAAAAGCTAATAAAGCAGCAGCAAGTTGGGTTTTTTTTTTTGGTTTTGAAACGAAGTGTAGAATTTCTGTACATGCTCAATTTTACATTGGCCCGTGTACAGCTATCCTCTAGGCCATGTCTAGCTCACAACAAGCTTGGGCCTGATTCTTAATCTCGAGTCCGTTCCATAACCCATACTTCACGTAGCAGTATTTCCTTTCACAAATCCAATCAGGCCCAACTTCACTTTTCAAGCATGTTTCGGCCACTGTTGATAGTAAGGTGGGCTTTTGTTGGGCTAGGCGCACATGCCCAGACCAGCCCACCCTACGATTTTGGCAGGTTCCTTTCGAGGCCGCGAGAGGCGACACAGCGGGGCCACGCCGCCGAACCGAACTCGCCGCCCACCACACCGCACCAGTTGCCTTCCGCACCGACCGCCTCCACGCGAGCCGACCTATCAGGCCCTTATTTGACCCCCGTATCCGAACCACATCGCGCGATCGGCTTCTTCTCGTCTCCATCCGCGCGAGTAGAGCCAGTCCAGTCGACGGCATCGGCGGCGACCCGAGGAGCCGAGGGCGAGACCGCCCGCGCCCAAAAAAACAGCCGTTTTTGCGGCTTCGATCCAAACAGATTGTCGATTCTTCTCGAAGCCTTTCCGGGGGATCTCATCCTCGCCTCGTATACTACCCTGCAGGTGCTCTTGGCGTGGAAGCTCAAGGGTCGTTGGATCAATACGCAGTTTAATCGGAGGTATTATGTGGATTTGCCTCGCGAATGTAATTAATCAGAGCTTTTCGAGGCCCTAAGAACAAGAAGATCACATCGCCTATGTCAGATCTGCCATACAAAGCAGACTATGGAGCGCATATATATAAATTTTTTGTAATTTTGTTATTATCAAATGAATGAATAAAATACATGTCTTTCCTATCTTTTTCTTGTGTTTATTTATTTTTGTGTACTTTAGTACACTAGCACACTACACACCCGCACATTATACCCCGAGGCAAGAAATTCAAGAGTGATTTCTCGCGTCACACATATGTATTGCTCGAAGATCAATTTTTTTTAGCAAAATGAAAGGTTACTCGATTTGCATATAAGCCTCACTTCTTAGTTCATAAAGTACAATGGTAGTTTTGCACTCATAATTTCCCTTTGTAATTATCTTAACTGGGACTTGAATTGCTTGAAGATTAATTGTTTCTCAAGCAAATTGAAAACTCTTTTGGATTGCTACTAGCATATACGCTTGACTTCATAAAGTACAAGACGACACCATACACATAGCTTCCCTTTGTATCGTTAATTCTTTAAAAGTTTCACTTGGTGATGACGGTGGGTTCACCATCTATGGCTTGTGGATCCTACGTGGATGGCTCTGTGGGTATATTGGGTGAATTCTTTTGAGTTATGATTTAACATTTTAAATTTTGGCTATTTGTGAGAGGTATTATATGGAGAAAAATAGTTGCATGCGATTTTGGTTCGTACAGCTGAACTCAGTACGCTTTTGACTACAATCTTTATGTTAATCTCGCGTTAAAAAATATACAAATTAAAAGCTAATTTCTGTGGCATAAGATATAAACCAAAATCATAAGTGAAAAAGAACTCAGCCTATACATATACCTCGGAGGATTCTCTATGAAACCTGGATCATCTACACTTATGTGTATGCATCCGACTGATGTTATGATTATTTTGTAGTGAAACTTATACTCCCTTCTTCTTTTTTTATTTGATTTTCTAAAATCCATGTTATCAAACTTTCTTAAGTTTAACTAGCAATAGATTTAAAACTATCTAGATTAATTATACGAAAATCATATTATTAGATTTGTCATTAAAAATACTTGTATAATACTATAATTTTATTAGTATATCTTAGTATAAAGTTATAACAAGTAATGGTCAATGTCATATCTCGAAAACCATAAAAACTCAAAATTCAAAAATATCAAGTAAAAAAGAATGAAGGAGTGTTATTTTGTTATTTAGAGTTTATAACTTATGATATCAATTACTAGAGATGTGTTGCAACGCATAAGCACTCGACTAGTACTTAGGAAATATTTTCTTCTTATGTTCCTGTGGCTTTGAATTCTTCTGGGCTGTGACTTTTGGATTTTGGCTTAATTTTTGAATTATGGCTAATTACGAGAGAGTACAAGGAGAGATACTTACGTGCGATTTTGGCCGATATAGATGAAATCGAGATAGTGTCTACTACAATCAACTTGTAGATCTCACATTAAAAAAAACACTCCGTTTAAAAACTAATTACTTTAGAAAGCCAAGATAGCCCAAAAGAACTCACCCCTATGGCTTATAGTTTTGAATTACTACATTCATGAGACCGTGTGAAGAGGAAAACAGTCACATGTGATTTTGATCAGTATAGCTAAACTCATGACATCATTTACTAATCAACTTATAAACTCTATCTTAAAAAGATATATCGTTTAAAAGTTAATTACTATAACAAAAATTGATGAGCCTAAATCAGAGCCGACAAAACTCATACGTTGCTTTCATGCTAGTCCCGTAGGATTAAAGAGAGTGCTGTACAATCACTTTTAGTTCATACATGCCCCTGCCCAGATATATATCTACGAACTTAGGAGGTGCACACTTCATCGAAGGATAAATCAACAAAGGCTTTATACATCTATCATACACCACTCTGGTGTCTCGTTATGTTGCTGTCACAAAAAGATCTTCTCTTTGTCCAAATTTATAGATGTATTTTTTAAATAGTTATGTTTATAAATATATAACGTTTCTCATATTCCAATACAAATATAGTATAATATTCTCTTTATATCTCTAATAAATATATAACTTTATTTACTATTCTCTATATACATATATTGAATATAGTGTTTAAACAAAGATAATTAAGAGTAATCTAGTTATTTTTACTATCTACTTAATCTATGTATAAAAAAAATATAAAGTTAGATGGAGGGAGTACGGATTACTCATGTGGTACTAGTACTACAACGTAATTGCACTAGTATTATCATTTTATCAGTCGCTAGTGTCTGCCCCACGGGCCCACCATGCGATCAAGAGGTATTGCTGTAATTAATCTTTATCATTAGTCTCTTTCTAGTGGCATGATTTCTTATCATTAGTCTCTTTCTAGTGGCATGATGGGCTAACATATTTTTTATATTTTTTAATTTTTTAAATTTAATTATGTTAAATAAGTATCTGTCAGTCACAATGTTTTTTCAGTCAGCTACAATGTTTTTCAGCCATAAACCACAAAAAATAAGCCAAAATGATCACCACCTAGGACATGACATCCGTCCCAGACTCCCAGCTTTTATATGTGTACACAAAAAAAAAATCTACTGGGTACGTGCTGGAAAAGCTAAGAGATGCATAATAAACCTTCTAAAACAACGGAGATGCTCTTCTTGTGGAAGAGTTGTGCCGATCCAGTACTCTCTAAAAGTTTACTGCGATCCTCAAAACCGTGAGCTTGCACTTGGTTTTTTAATTCGTAATATTCCAGTACCGATTTACATGTATAAAGGGGGGAGTCACACGTATAGTGTATCGTTTCACTTGTGGTAGAAGGCCAAAAAGGATATACGCATGTTAGCTAGTGAGCCATAGGGAGGCCGTTGCTACGTATTTGCAGGAGTTACAAGATGGATCACCAGTACCGTAGCATTTTACATGACATTTTGCAAACTCGACCGAGATATATATATATATATATATATATATATATATATATATATATATATATATATATATATATATATAAGGCACTTGCCCAGCTCATGCGTCCAAGGAAAACTCCAATTCAAACACGTGATCTAGGACGACTGCACGAGAGCGAGGGTTGCTAATGATCGCGCGCTTAGCCATGACAAGAATATCGTCGTCTCGTAATCTCAGTGTCACAATTATGTACCCCGAGCAAAATGTGACGCTCAAGTTTTACGCTTCAACTACCCCTCCATAATTTACCTCTTAAATATATCGTCTTTTTAATATAGCTTTTTTCTTTTTTTTCTTTCGTATTGTTCGTAGAGATGTAATGGTTTTTATTTTCTCTTATTTTATTTTTAATTAAATGTTTCAGATAAAAGTTAATGGTTACTACAGGATTTGTTTTAACTAAAAACCAACGGCTACGATTAAAAGCCGTAAGCAAAAAAAAACGTATTGAACGTACCTTATCCTCACAGCAACGAGTAGCTGCAGTAGTAGTAACAAGTAAGTTGGGTTCGTTGGGCAGAGCACGCGAGATTTTTTATCCGGGCGCTCGGTGCTGCGCCCCACGCGCGGGGTTTGAACAGAAGGCGCGTGGCGGGCCCCGCCGGCGCCCGTGCGTCAGAATTTTGGATATATCTGGCATCTTAGATCCAAAAATTTCAATTCTAGCTCCCGGAGCGTATAAATTCCATTTCTGGCCCCTGTTCCGACCGCGAGATTGCGTGGGGGCGATATGTGGCCGGTCGTGCGGTCCGGGAGCTCACGACTGCACTGTAGCTAGGTCGTGCGGTCCGGGAGCTCACGACCGCACTGTAGCTAGGTCGTGCGGTCCCAGACCACACGACTCTCTCGTAGCATTTGCGTGGGGTGACACGTGGCGGTCGTGCGGTCCAGAGCGCACGATCGCGATCGTAGCTAGGTCATGCGGTCCCGCACCGCACGACTCTCCGTAGCAAAGGTGGTCGGACGGGGTCGTGCGGTCACCAATCCATTCATACGGTCGGGTACCCCATCATAGCCGCTACAGTAGGGTCATGCGGTCCGGGACCACACGACCTAGCTACAGTGTGGTTGTGCGCTCTCGGACCGCATGACCGGCCCCGTGTTACCCCTACGCAATCCCGTGGTCGGAACGGGGGCTAGAAATGGAATTTATACGCTCTAGGGGCTAGAATTGAAATTTTCGAGATCTACAGTGCTAGATATGTCCAAAATTCCGCGCGTCATGCCTCACGACGAGACGACAATCCGCAGGCGACGCACACGGGATGGAGTGCCAGAGCAGTGGATAATTTTTGTTGGTTTGACTTATTGAAGTTCTTTGAAATGGACATGAAAAGAGTAGATGGATATTTAGCACTATTTATTTTGTTGGTTTGACTTATTGAAGTTCTGTGAAATGAATATGAAAAGAGTAGATAGATATTTGGCACTATTTGTGTTCGACTTTGACTCTGAGGAAAAATATAGAATATGATACAAGATAAGTGATATCTATCCGTAAATATCCATATGTCAAGTGATATGAGGAAATCTATTATGATTTTATCTAGTAACAACATAACATATAAGCAGATTGTCACATCTAAATAAACGGGGGTACTGGATGTTCTTCATTCAACATCTTAGTAATTTTCGCCATGTTCACTCTGATTGTACCATACTGTCCAATATTTTATGCAAAGAAGCGGATAATTTTCGTCCGACCAACCGTTTGAAAGATTATGGAACGGATACTAAATAGAGAAATAGATATTCGGTATTATTTATGTTCGACTTTAACTAAATAAAATATAAAACAAATATAGAATAAACGTTATTCGTCTGTGGGCCTGTTCTTTTTCGCTGCGGCTTATAGTTTTTTGTTGAAATTTTTGAATTTTGGTTGTTTGCGACAGAGATTACGAAGAGAGATATTCGCTTGAGATTTTTGTTGATACATATATTATGTTTTTAACGTGTACTACAATTAATTTATAGATATCATCTTCAAAAATACTCTAATTAAAAAATAGATAATATAGTAAAAAACAAAATCCGCTTTTTAAATCTGTAAAACCCGTATCACTTCGATTGGCCTAAGCACGGGCACAGACGCGACGCGGATAGAAATAACCGCCCGGCGCCCCACCCAAAAATCCCCAGCCTCCCTTTGCTGAAACGTCCCACTCCCAGGGCCACCACCTCCTGCCTACACCCCTCTTCCTCTCTTCTCAGCTACCACCCCGTCCTTCCCTCTGCTTGCTGTGCGTGAGACGGCTTGAGCTGAGCTGCTGAAGGATTCGACCTGGGAACACGCCGGCCGGAGCGCGGAGAGGTACGTGCCTCCTCCTTGCCTGCCTTCTCGGTAGCTGGTAGGCCAGGGTTTGCGTGTGGTGGAGCGCTTGAAATGGATGAGAAGCTGCTATCCTTGCTTGTTTCAAGTCACAGTTAGCTAGGGGGTTCTTGAATCTTGATGTTTGGCTGTGACCAGTGGCGTGTGTGAATCGATGCCCAGTTCGTTTTCTTATGAGATAGGCAGTTGCATAAGAGAAAAGAAACTGCTTTGAAAGTTTTTTGGTTAGTTTAATGATCACATCTCTGCATATTTTGCAAGCTTAGGGACATGGTACCCGTACGACCTCAATACTAGGACATGGCCTTCCTTGTGAATCTACGGAGATCTTTTTTTTTCTGGAAACCACGTCAAATTGTTAGGAGCACGGAGCACCGAGCACACGAGTGGTGCTTAGTAATTTTTTTTATTTCTGCTAATCCATGGCCAAACACGGCAGATCTAGAAGCTTTTGACTGCTGACTTTTGTGACTTATTTAAGTGGATGTTAATCTTGTGCCGAGAGTAGTTGAGCCGACGGGTCAAACTGCTTGTGAAGACGGGGATACTTCAGCTTTGTTTGCACACTGGCGGGTCATCCTTGTCTAGTACGTCTGTTTTGTTTGCACACTGGCGGGTCATCCTTGTCTAGTACGTCTGCTACGAAGGTTGTACGATGTCAGTCATGGCGTTGCTCTTTGGTCAACATGACAACACGCTACTTCGTTCACGTCCTGTCGGTAGGAGTAGGATGCGCGGTAGTTGGTGGTATTGCCAGGATTTTGGTGTGCTAGTTTTCTATACTGTTTCAGGACAATAACATATGTACGCTGTGACATGTGGTTGAGGAATTGAGGTTTGGTGTTTGACCTGCATCAGGGGCTTTTCTTAACTGTTCGCAGTGGACACCGTTTTCTTCAGACTAATTAGATTTTTTTTTACTTTTTTATTTCATCTTTTAAAGTTACTCCTTCTCATTGGTATAACGATGAAATCGTTATGCTCTTGCTAGTTTTCTGTAATAGAAGAACGAGTGCAAGCTTTAGGCCCTATTTTACTTACCAAGGTTAACAGGTAAGCCACCTTGTATGCACACTTTCTTCGTTTCTGATATATGGTGTCTTATGGCTTTCGAATTTACATTGATAAAATAGATGTATGTTGCCTTCAGTGAGGGAACTCGTCTAGCAATAATGAGGATTTCTTTAATAGGATACGGTATGTTATTTCCTGTGTCTGAAATTTGAGATGTTTCACATATACAGTAGAAAATGTGGATTTTCCCAACTAGGAATTGCAAGAGTAATTGACTCCTTGCCGTTTACATTGATTACAAGCCATATATAGGCATGCATGGTTACATGATCAGTTACATGAGCGTGGAGATATTCCAGCGCCTATAACTACGGTGATCCACAGGACTTGGTACATGGGTGACCGGGACTAACGCCCAATCCTGAAGACGTGTAACAACCAGAGAATTGGTCAGCTAACAGCCCCCTCACCGGGCTCGAAACGATGTGCGATCGGCTCGAAAATCGAAAACAATGGTCCGGCAATCCCTTTGTAAAGATATCTGCGAACTGAAATGCAGAAGGCACATGGAGCACTTTAACCTCACCGAGAGAGACTTTGTCACGAACAAAGTGTAGATCAATTTCAATGTGCTTGGTCCTTTGATGATGAACTGGATTGTTGGACAAGTACATTGCACTTACGTTGTCACGAGAGACAACACTTGTTCGGCTCGGTTGGTGATGCAGTTCCTGGAGAAGCTGACGAATCCAACAAGTTTCTGCCACTGCATGTGCAATTCCCCTATACTCGGCTTCAAAGACTTGATCGGAGACGATCGGTTGCCTTTGGAAGACCATGAAACCAAGTTATCTCCAAGAAAAACACAATAACCAGACGTAGATCGTCTGGTATCTGGACATCCGGCCCAATCGGCGTCACTGTATGCCAGTATGTCACGTGTGGAGGTGCAATGAAGTTGGAGTCCATAGTTGATAGTACCTCTGACATACCGAAGCACACGTTTGAGTAGCTGAAGGTGCGGCTCTCGGTGCATGCATGAATAAACACAATTGTTGAACAAAGATAGCTCGGATCGAGGCGAGTGAGGGTAAGGTATTGCAAGGCTCAATAAGCTGCGATATTCGGTGGGATTGGAAAGCAAGACACCATCATGAGCTGAAACTTTTGACTTGGTGTCTATGGGGGTAAGACATGGATTACAGTTCACCATCTTAGCTCGGTCAAGAATATCAAGTGCATATTTTTGTTGGGAGAGAAACATGCCAGAGGAGTTGCGCGACACAGAAATGCCAAGAAAGTGTTGTAATGGACCAAGATCAGTCATGGAGAACTCACCATTTAGTTTGGCAATAATGTTGTGGAGAAGAGTGGTCGTGCTCGCAGTAAGAATGATATCATCCACGTAAAGAAGAAGATAAGCAATGGTCTGACCTTTGTGGAGAATAAACAGAGAGGAATCTGACCGCGATGCTTGAAAACCCAGACTGAGCAGGAAGTCTTTGAACCGGAGGAACCAAGTGCGGGGTGCTTGCTTTAACCCATACAAAGATTTGTTCAACTTGCAAACCATATCAGGTCGGGTTGCATCAACAAAACCAGCAGGTTGTTGTGAGTACACTAGCTCTGAGAGTTCTCCATGGAGAAATGCATTTTTAACATCCATTTGATGAATTGGCCAATGTGCTGATGTTGCAATACTGAGCACCACTCGGATTGTTGAGGGCTTGATGACTGGACTGAAAGTGTCCCCAAAATCAACACCCTCTTGTTGGGTGAAACCACGAACAACCCATCGAGCCTTGTAACGAGCAAATGAACCATCGAATTGTACTTATGGCGAAAGATCCATTTAGGAGACAACATTGACACTGCAGTTTAGTCACCAAACACCAAGTATTGTTTTTCATCAAGGCATTAAATTCTTCTAGCATGGCATTGTACCAGTTGGGGTCCCTTAAAGCAGAACGGTAGTTTGTAGGGATAGAAGAAATCGTGGTGTCACTGGCAGAAAGGTTGAAGATTTTCTTTGGTTGGACAATGCCGTCCTTGGCTCGGGTGACCATATGATGGCGTCTGGTCTTTGGGTGGAGGGGAATTACACGCGCGCAAGGCGCAGTCGGGTGCCCAAGGCGTAAGCGGGGTCACGAGGTTGTGATGACGTGCTAGGAGTGGTGGCGAGTGAATCGTGGGCGTTGTGTTGGGGAGGAGGCGGCCCCCCGAGGCGGGCGCGGATCGGCTTGGGATCGGTGCTCAGACGCTTGATGCGTCGTCGGACCGGCACCAGATCCCAGGAAGATGTGTTCGGATCCGTGGCGGCCGTGCGAGTTGTGTCTCGGTTTGGTGGATTTCGTCCAGGAGGAATATGGGAACTGAGTTTCATCAAAAATTACGTGGCGGGACGTGATGATCTTGCGTGTGGCGAGGTCCATGCACCTATACCCTTTGTGTTCAGGAGGGTAGCCCAGAAAGAGGCACGGTGTAGGCGTGGTGAGAGTTTGTGAGGAGCGGTAGCGGTGAGATTGGGGTAACACAAGCAACCAAGATGCGAGGTGCTCATATGTTGGTGGTTGGCCAAAAGGACCGATGCGGGTTAAGAGATGAAGGGTTTGCTAGGCGACGATTGAGTAAGTAAGTTCTTTGTCTGAGCGCCTCTACCCAGAACGTGGAAGGCAAATGAGCCTGGAATAGGAGTGTGCGAAGGACGTCATTGGTAGTGCGGATGGCTCTCTCTGCCTTGCCATTTTGGGACGACGTGTGGGGACAAGACAACCGAAAGAGAATGCCATGGGAAGAGAGAAATTGACGGAGAGAGGCATTATCAAATTCGCGGCCATTATCACATTGGATCGTTTGTATAGAAATGTGAAATTGATTGAGCACCATTCTACCGAAATCAGGAAGGACAGTGTAAGCTTCATCTTTGTGGCGCAAAGGAAAAGTCCATGTGTAATGTGTAAAATCATCAACGATAATAAGGTAATATTTGAAACCAGTGATGCTGACAACGGGGGATGTCCATAGATCACAATGGATTAGTTGGAAAGGGAAATAAGTAAAGGAATGAGAGGTAGAGAAGGGTAGACGCACATGCAGACCCTTCCGCATGCATCACATATGGAAGACATGCGCTGTTTATGAGTACAGGGAAGTGAAAAGGTAGACAATAAATGATCTAAAGATTGACGTCCAAGGTGTCCAAGCCGCCGGTGCCACACATCAGGAGAGGAGGACGCCTGGAGAGCCACATTCATTTTGATCTTGCTGGAGCCGTTGAAGGATAGAGGTCACCGAGCTCTGGACCTCATTATTTCTCTCTTGCTGCGAAGATCCTTCACAGAAAAACCGGTGGGATCAAATTCAACGGAGCAGGCATTATCACGAGTGAATTGACGGACGGAAATGAGGTTCTTGATTAGAGTAGGAGTATGAAGAACATTATGGAGATGAAATGGACGTGCAGATGTGGGAAGATGAAGAGAACCCGTACCAAGAATAGGAATAGAAGACCCATTGCCGACAACAACATGAGAAGAATTATGCAAAGATGAAGGACAATACAATGGTAGGTTACCTGCGTCGCCGGTCATATGGGAAGAGGCTCCAGTGTCCATGTACCACTCGCCGTTGTTGGACTTCTGCTGGAGCGACATGGTGTGGAGAGCCTGAATCAGGCCGTTGACATCCCATGACGAAGACCGCAGTGGTGCTGGAGTGAAGTGGGAGGTGCATGACCGGAACGCTCGACCGGGCCAGCAGTGGGCGCGCTAAGCACGCTGGACTGTCGCACCAGATCCGAGGCGCGCCATTGGCTGCACCACGGCGCGTGCATCGAGAAGATGAGGCCATCCACGGACGGAGCTGCTGCGGCCGACGCCCGCGCCGCCACCATTGCGGCCACCGCGTCCACGCCCGCGACCACGATAGCTACGACCGCGGCCTCGGTGTTGGTGTAGGTGGAGAAGCCGTTGTCGCCGTGGTCGGTGGCGCGGTGGTGTGGTGTCGTTCTTGGAGGCACCATTTGCGACGAGCGCCGTCTCGATGGATGCAGTCGCTCGTTCTCCTTGGATTGCTCCTCGACGAGAAGATAGTCGCGCTACCGCATGAAAGTTGGGAAGGTAGGAAGAATAGGCATGATCGTTTTGAGGACGTGGAACTTCGGGTTGAGGCCGCGGATGAGCTGGTGCACCGAGTGCGTTCACGACAGTGGTCGCGATCGGTGGCGTCGGCAAGCGTCTTCAACTTGTGGCGATGGCGCTAACGAGAGGTCGCCTTGAACAAGAGCATGGAACTCGGACTCCGGATGCACGGCACGGAGGGCTTGTTTGCACAAAAGATGGAGCGCAGCCGCCCGCACGCCGTAGGGTCGTGGAGTCATCGCCCATCACCATGTCGGTGAGGCTCTCGTCGATGGTGGCATAGAGCCACATGAGAACACAGAGGTTCGCAGTGACCCATTCAGGTCGTCATGATGGGGCTCGCCATCCTCGACGTGGGCGCGCAGGTTGAAACGCCCAAGGATCAGAAGAATGAGGTTCCGCCACTTGCGATAGTTGTTGGACTCCATGGAGAGAGTGTAAGGGATCAAGGATTTGATGTTGACACTGGAAATGGCCTGAGACAGAGGAGGTGCAGACATGGAATGGTTAATTAACTCTGTAGGTGCTTGTCTCTATGAAGCTCTGAATGAAACAAACACACCAAATTTATTTATGTTGCTGACAAGGCTATGTTTGTATCTCATATTTCAAAGTCAAGCTTCAGTACCAGTTTTACTACTCAGTAGGTAGCTCCATATGTTTTTGTTCTTACAATCTTTCCCTCTTGTTGCGGATTTTGTTTCATGTGGATTCTGGACTACTACTAAAGGACTAGGAGACAAATCAGCAAAGAAACTACAAAATTTTCCTTCCAGTTAATCTGTTGATTGGATTGTCATACCAGAAGTACTTGATAACATGCAGTAATTGTGTCGGGCTTTTTACTGAATAAGGATGGCTGATACTCCAACTTCCCGAATGATACATCCCTTTGGCGACATACCAAGGCAGAATCCAAAACAATTCCAATATTCTGACAATCCACAGCACCCTTGTCAACCCTATCAGGCACCTTCAGACACCCATGTTGTACCGCAACATCATTATAGCCTGAAGTCCCATTCACCGGGTGCTGGTTCTGAAAACCAGGTTACTCCTAAGCGGTACACATTGGACTCCTCTGCGGCTGCTGGTTGTATGAGACACGATTCTCCCTCCATTCATAGTTTTACTCCCAGGAGTGGCAGCCCTCTATCTCAGGAAGACAGTCACTCCAACTCGATTAATGGATCTGCTGTAAGCACCTCATGCATCACTGAGGATCCTAATGATCTGAAGCAAAAACTGAAGGACCTTAAGGCTGTAATGCTTGGGCCAGACTCCAACATAGTCAATAGCCTTGAGAACTCCGGGGCAAACCAGCTTTCATTGGAGCCAGAGAAGTGGGTGCGGACGATGGGCATTCCCAGAGGCAACTTGAAGGAGCTTCTGATTGCTTGTGCTAAAGCAGTGGAAGAGAAGAACAGCTTTGCGATCGATCTGATGGTTCCGGAGTTGAGAAAAATGGTTTCAGTATCTGGTGAGCCACTCGAGAGGTTGGGGGCCTACATGGTGGAAGGGCTTGTTGCCAGGCTTGCCTCCTCCGGCAGCTCAATCTACAAAGCTTTGAAGTGCGAAGAACCAAAGAGTTCCGACCTCCTGTCCTACATGCATTTGCTGTATGAGGCCTGCCCCTACTTCAAGTTCGGCTACATGTCGGCAAACGGTGCAATTGCAGAGGCTGTCAAGGGAGAAGACAGGATTCATATCATCGACTTCCATATCTCTCAAGGGGCTCAGTGGATTTCTCTCCTCCAGGCCCTTGCAGCCAGGCCTGGTGGACCACCAACTGTAAGGATCACAGGCATTGATGATTCAGTATCAGCTTACGCGCGAGGCTGCGGGCTAGAGTTGGTTGGGAGGAGGCTGTCACATATCGCTGGCCTGTGCAAGGTGCCCTTTGAATTCCATGCAGTTGCTATCTCTGGCAGCGACGTTGCAGAGGGACATCTTGGCGTCATCCCTGGGGAAGCTGTCGCTGTGAACTTCACCCTGGAGCTGCACCACATTCCAGATGAGACCGTGAGCACGGCGAACCACCGCGACCGGATCCTGAGGCTGGTGAAGGGCTTGTCGCCGAAGGTGGTCACCCTCGTGGAGCAGGAGTCCAACACGAACACCGCCCCGTTCGCGCAGAGGTTCGCGGAGACGCTCGACTACTACACGGCCATCTTCGAGTCCATCGACCTAACGCTCCTGAGGGACGACAAGGAGAGGATCAACATGGAGCAGCACTGCCTGGCGAGGGAGATCGTGAACCTCGTCGCCTGCGAGGGCGCGGAGAGGGTGGAGCGGCACGAGCTCTTCGGCAAGTGGAAGGCGCGCCTCACGATGGCCGGATTCAGGCCGTCCCCGCTCAGCTCCCTGGTGAATGCCACCATCAGGACGCTGCTGCAGAGCTACTCCATGAACTACCAGCTCGCCGAGAGGGACGGGGTGCTCTACCTCGGGTGGAAGAACAGGCCCCTGGTGGTTTCCTCCGCATGGCATTAGTTCTGTGATGTGATCTGACGACGTACTACTTCCTTGTAACTTCGCGTCTCGTAGTCAATTTAGATGTATGTTTGGTTGGACTTTAGGAAGCTACGGTGATACGGGGATGGAGACGGATAGCTATAACCCGGTGTTGCGATGCCAATCGTGGCATGTAGGGTAGCCTGAATAAGGCTGATGAGGTGTAGTACAAGCTTGGGGGTATACGTGTCAGTTTCAGACGTCTTATGATAATGCTGTTGTACTCTAATCTCAATCAGCATTATCATCTACTGTTTAACTGAAATCCTTTGAAATGTTGGGTAGTAGGTCTGGAAATGAGTAGGAAGTGCACCCAGTTCAACGGGTACAAATCCAACCGGCTGAACATTCGTACACGATATAGGTGTCAAATAACAGATCCGATTCCATATGCATATCTCGGTGGCAATGAAATCATTTATACGCAGGGAAGATACAAAGCTTTGCCACAAAAGAAGAAAGAAAAGGAAGACAGCTTGCGAAACCAAATTATCATAATCTATGTTCTATCCATATTCCAGTAGAGAAGAGAAGACAGACAAAACCAAATTCTCGTAATCTAATTAATCATAACGGGTTCACTGTACAACGAATGTAGGGCTGCAATGCCACGTACAACAAGGCCTTTCCCGCTCCAAAAGACTGTTGCCGCAGCCCACAGGTATAGCTTACTTGCCTCCGGTTCAACTGATGTGTGAATGATACACAATTGAGAATCTTGCTGAAGAGATTATCACTACAAAAGCATTGTTGGTAATATATGGTTCTTGGGGCTATAAGCGTTAGCAGGCACTCTCATGGGCCAAGGACTAAATTGCCAGCACTGCTGTAGCATAGGTTAGCTGAATGGTCCATCGGTGTGGCTTTGAAAGTAAATCCTTCGCTGCCTTTTTCTTGTCTGGAACCACAAATATTGTTTGCTGCATTTCCGGGTACCGCTGGCACTGGCATTGCTGGAAGCCCCATGCTACCGTACACAGAAGCCATGGGTTGCATTTGATACTGCATCTGATCAGGAACTGAAGACTGCATTCGGTTTGTGGCGTCACTGTGGTTCGGGCTAATTCCAACACCAAGGTCAAGACTGATAGTGTCACTTTCGGCCGCTTGAGAATATTGGTTGGTGAAGGTCCTGGCTTCACATGCTCTCATTATGCCACCAAGGCCGGGCATATTGCTGTTAATCGGATGCACAACAGACTTCATGGGAGGTGTCGACATCTCATGGCTTGCGTTCCTGGCAGCAGGGACTTCATGGTTATGTTTTCCTTCGTATGTTGTTATCACTGATTTAGGATCATGTGATGCTCTCTCAACATGCTTCCTGACAGGGCATCCTGCGTTTGTGCACTTGTAGTAACTCCTGCAATCAAGAACACAAATGAATATGCGAGCACACTGCCTAACATGTGCCATCCTCAAAACAATAGATTGATTTGCTGCTTGTCTAATTATGAAAAACATCCATCCATTCAGAAAGTGATGAGAAATATGGGATTATCTTGAACCACTTGTTTGTCAGGAAACACTAATTGCCTTAGCAGAAGGCCAAATTCCAATGAAGCTCTTAAAAGCCTTACTCCCTGACTTATTACACCGACAAAAATTCAGATTAAAAAATGCATGTTCTGGGGCTTCGAACCAAAGACATCTCCCTTTCACTACTGCAAAGAGCTACCAAACCAACTAATTGGCTCCATTTGGTATACTTAAGAATAGCATTTTATAATATGGCAGAGTGTAACAGTGCAACATTACTCTTCCAACATCTTTACAAACTGAAGTATTGAAAAACCAGGACGTATATACATGTAAGCACATCAATATAGGCTGTTCGGTTGTGCCATAGTTTGGCCTACTAATGTGTCGCTATTTTTTGAGCTACCAAAATCTGGTCATGCCCATAAAGAATTGGCAAAAAACAAACTAGGATGCTAATGCCAAAATTTAGACAGCAAACCAAATGCATGCCAAATGTGGTCAGCACTACCAAACTTTGGCAACCATTAGCTTCGAACCGAACATTCCTATTAGTTGTCTTGCCCCCTCATGGAAAGTGCACCTTGCCTAGCTAGCAACTCAATTCCAAGGAAGTATTTTAAAGCCTTAATCCCCAGGCATTAATTAAACTGGCAAAAATTATGACAAATAATGTGCACCCGCAGGGCTTAGAATAGCATTTTATATGGCATAATGTAACAATGAAACATTACATTCTAATTTCTATTTTCTCTACAAACTGTAGTCTTGCAGGGCTGAACTATATATATGCATACATACATCAATATTATGGCCCTGTTTATATTGGTTTTTAAAAGCTGCTTTTCTATGGTACCTAACTTTCAAACAGAATATCTTTTTAAGACGGAGTCTACTAGTCGATTGTAGTACAGTAGTACACATTACATTAACTTCATTTATATCGACCAAAATTGCACACAGTATCTCTACAAGTTTCTCTACAAATTGCTATTATTCATAAACCAAAACTAAAGGCCTATATGAATGGACCCTAATCTTATATCATGATACAAATGAAATGTATAACATCTGTTTTTTTTCATTATATGCTATATGTTTCCCAGTATTTTAATTCATGTGTGGTTAGGTGTGATCTTTAACAAGAGGGAAAATTTTGTCATAATAATACTAATGGCTGGTATCTGCCCAAATAAAAAATAGACCAAATGGTAAAACAATATGACAAACTAAACACAGTCTAGCTTTGAGGGACCTTCATGGGACACATGGACAGATCATAATAGGAATTCCCGCATTCGATAAACCAACGGTGATAGAAGTAGCACATCTTCATCCACCATATACCTTTAACAGCTCTGTCCACTTAATTTTTCAAATTCAACCGTGAGCATAGATGTGAGGTAGAGAATTTTTCTTGTTCCTTGGCCATTTACTTTTGTTTCTATTAGTCCTCCACACTGAATTTATTTTTTCAAATACTACATTTAAACAGCATAATATCACAGGTTAGTTATGCCATGGATGTTTTGCAAAATTCATAGAATACAAAAGTTTTTTAGTTTCTGATCCAGAGAACATAACTAGAGGATTATTAGATATTTCACCATTACTTTAAAAAATATGTTCAATTGTGAGACAAAAAAGGAGAAATTTTAATAGTAGTAGTTCATGAATAAATAAGTACTGACCGCGGATTGGGGTTTCCTTTGACTACTTTCTGCCCATATTTGCGCCAGCGATACCCATCATCCAAGATGTCAACCTCACTAACAGTTTGTACAACAACACGGGGCTCACGGTTAGGTTTGCCCACCAGAGAAGCATCAATCCCAGCAGACTCCATTTTCCTATTTGCACCGTTGTAGACAACAAGATTAGCACTTGACAGGAGCGATTCTTTAGTGGGTACCAAGTCCAAACCATTCGTACCTGCGTTTTGACTCTAAATCGTCATCCTCAGCATCATCCCCAGGGTAAGGTCTTCCACCTCCAGCATCCATGTCATCATCACTAACTGAACCTGGAACAGGGTCAACCATACCAGCTGAATGTACCGGATTACCAAGGTTGCTAAGAGCATTCGAAGACTTGTCTGCATATTAACAGCAAAATTCTGAGAGACCCAACAAAAAGGTGATTACAAAAACATAACAAGCATCGTTACCACAAGTTTTCCTTTGGTGTATGGACCGACCAATATATCGCTTGTGATGTTCAAGTACGACTGAGGAAACTCATATCAAATTGAGTTTTGTAAGTTTAAAGAATTCCTTTTCAAGAATTTGTAGAAATTTTAACTATCGAGTTGTTACTACTATAATATATTGATAAGAAAATAATAGCAAGCGACTAGAAAAAAGCAAGCAAAAAATGCTGCAATTTAACCATAGATGTTGATATACTTCATTTTCGAAAACCAGATATGAGAATGCAAGGGCCAAGCTTCCAGACCACAGGAACCTAATATCAATTTTTTAAAACCATGATAAACTCCTAACCTTCAGCAGCTGCCACACCATCATATCTTTCTTCACCCTGGTTAGAAGGAACTGCACCAGAAGCTACCCTCCTATTAGGCAGGGGCTTAGGATGGTTGTGACACCCTTTATAAACAACTTCAGTAATCTGACCATCAAGCGAACGCTCCAATAGCTTTTTTACTTCACAATTAGGATGTGTGCACTTGTAATAGCTTCTAGGGTTTTCACTTCCCTTGACATGCTTCTGTCCATATTTGCGCCAGTTATAACCATCTTCTGCTGACTTTTCAGCTACATTTTCAGACTGTGTCTCCTGCATGGCATTTTCAGAGCTATTCATTTGATGCAACTCAGATGGACCAACTTCAGCAGGCACGCTGTCAGTCAAACCAACCATTCCAACAGGTTGGTTTGAAGCACTTGAAACATTCACTGTGCGAGTTGACTCACGTGAACAGAGAGGTCTATTTTCAATCACCATATTGCTAGATGTTGAGGCAGGATTCACACTTTGATTTTGCATAGAAGGCTCATAGTTTTTCAGATCATTGATAGCAGGAGCCTGCAGTACAAAATGTGAGTATTACAAAGGTTATACAATGCAAAAGTGATTTGTACAACATGTCAACAGGAGTTAAGAAAGAAGGTGACCAAGCAAGCATAGATAGACACTAAATCCGTACTAAGTTTTTTCTTCAGAATCTACCATTTATACAAGAAACTTGTGCATTACTTGTGTGAGAAGTAATGCAACATATGGGGTAGACTTATTAGGTTAGCAGAGTAATTAAGGAGAATACAAGATGTTATGAACTTCCTTTTATGTTAGAATAATGGATGCTTCCCATTATACCATCCTAAAGCCACAGAACTCACCCACAATAATCCTTTCAATTATTTTCCATGAAATTTAAAAATAAAATTGGGGTTGTCTCTTTATATTCAGATGATTTCACAAACTTACTGCAAATGTGTAACCCCAAAAAAAATGTTTTGTCACTGTATTGTACCCTATTCTCATTACAAGCATCTCATTTTCCACTGACAGTTTATTTTTAGGCCGTGAAGCCCTGCTGTAACCAAATCATACAATAAACTTGATGTACTTACTCAGACTTGAATTTCTTGCCATATGCTTGTAAAGACAAAAGTATATTAGAACCTCAACTTCCTTTTGCAGTTATCCAACATAAAATCAAATTTATTTTTGTGGGATCATATATAAAGCAAAATGCTTAAATTTTCTTTTGCTGGTTACAAGATAAAGTACAATTAATTTCTGTATGTCACATATAAACAAAATCCTTAAGCTCTTAGGTCCAGTACATGCTGCTAAATAACTACACAAGTAATCATTCAAGGAAATGCTCTGTACCACTGATTGAGAAGATGAATTGATATGAGGCTTGAATTCAAAATCCTGAGAGCCCCCATCTTCATGGGCAGCACCAGCAGATTTATCCCTAGACGAAGGCAGTATGTCCGGGTGAGCGCTCTTGTTCGTAATTGCAGCCATGCTCAGAGTACCAGTTGTAGGTGAGGGTTCAACCTAAACAGAAAGTTTTGTTAAATATTTTTCACCCAACAATGTACAGCAACGCTTTAGTCTACAGATTGCACATCATCTTGTAGAAATTATTTCTGTAATGCTTAATACAGTATTCTATGCCCAACAAGCAAGGCAATTTCTTCCCTGCCAACTGAATGTTACCTTCATAAATTTTTCCCTGTTTGCCAAGCATCCTATGCTTGGAAAAGGAAACATCAAGAAGGAGGTCGACAAGAACAAGAAACCGAGACAAAGAAAGTAATAATGATACTGCTAACAGGTATTCTATGCCCAACAAGCAAGGCAATTTCAATTTGTGGGTTGTCAACAAGAGGAATAAAGACTACGAATACAACATCTAAAACCAAGTTTAAGAAACAATAACAATGAAAGGGACACCCCTAATCCAAGCCTGCAAAAAACTGACTCTCTCCCTCCCGCAATAGCTTGGTGCTCTTATGGAAGAGTACTATTCCTTAGCACACCACCAGTACAACACCAGGTGACGGTTCCTTAAATAAGGCACTTTAAAGCCCCCACAAGAGAAATGCCAAATGATGATTTGTTCTCCGCGCCACCGAGTGTGTGCAGTACAGAATAATTCCCCCCAAACGCACAAGCAACAGCTCCCACCTCACTCCACAGCAAATCGACGGCGCAGGGACGCCCCAAAAGGAGAAACAGAGGGAAAACAACCATATCCCCGAGAACCCCGCGAAAAAGGCAGTTCCAGAAGCCGCATGGCACCACCGCAAATGCGAAGGCCCGCAGCAAAAGCGCATTATTCCGAGTCCACGAGCCAATTCCGCCGTGCGCAAATGTCTCATAAACTAGAGCATAAAGCTAATGCGCATCGGAATCCCTCCTTTTCCCCAACACGACATGGACGCCGTAGAATTCGCAGATCCCGCGGTAATAACAAGTGGGGAGAGGTGACAGGTATAGCGAGGCAGTAATCACCTTGAAGTGCGTGAGGAGGACGGGGGACTCGAGGAGGGCGGAGGGGCTGAACCCTGCTGGGATGGTGAGGCAGGGCTCCCGCGAGATCGGCAGCCGCGCGGGGGACATCGCCTTGTACCTCGCGCCGGCGCCGGCAAGCGCAGACACGCGCCGATCGGTCGGTGCCGGCTTCTCCGGCAAGCTCCCGACGCCGACGGGGAGGTCTCCGGAGCTAGGGTTTGGCGAATCGGCCATTGGTGCGGTGCGGGGTGTGCAGTGAAGAGGAAGGAGGAGGTGGTTTTGGAGGCGATGGTGGGAAGGGCAGTTTGGGGAAAGCGGGCTCGTCAGTCGTCTGGTAGCGAAGGCAGTAGCGTGGGGTGGGAGGCTGTGACTCGTGTTGACCTCATTAATGGGGGTCCCTTCTACCACTGGGAGGTGCGCGAAATTGCCGGCCGGGCACGCGAGTCTAGGAGAAAGCGAAGCGAAGCGAAGCAAAGCAAGCGTGGTGTGATGTGGGCAACCGCGGCACGAAACCGGCGGTGGGATCCGGGGGCAGGGAGTGGCGACAGCGACCCGGCTAGCTGCGGGGTTGGGTCTTTTTGGAGCACCGAGGCATGGCCATCATGTGTGTGGCTGAAGGTGGGCTCATAGTTGCGTTGGTCCCACCGCCAGTGAGTGGTTAGAGGTCGTCTGTCTTGGTGTTTGGGTGAACCTGGGAGTGCGGAGGGCAAGATAAATGTGTGTTTAATCCGGAATCCTGCATGGGTGCCTGTCAGAGTACCTCATCGAAATTGAATGCGAACTGAGGAGAGGTAGATCGAACTGCGAATTCAGTGCGACACAGCTGCACGTTGGCGCATGTTTTTACTGCGGTTAAATTGATTTAAGTTTGTTTGGGAAATATTTAATGGACATGACTACCGTGCGAAGTATAATCCGAGCGCTAGCGTCGGGTGCTGCTTCTACCGTCCGATCTCCTTCTGCAAGAGCAAGAGCAATGTAACCGTCAGATCTCCTTCTCGTGTTTTTTTTCAATTTTTGGCCATGAGTGTTGTAGCAGCGGTGGTCTAACATCTTTGATTAGATCTTGTAATTGATCTAACATATAATATGTCAAATAGTATTGAGGAATGTACTAATATACTCTCATTAATTATTAAGGAGCATGATGAGAATTTCTCATTCTACCCCACTAATATATATAAACTCCAAGAGAGATATAAAGAGACCATCTACTTATTTTTACTCATTAGTTCTCTAGCTCTAGGGTCCATGGTACACTTCTCCATGGGAGATATAGCACTAAGGGCATCTGCAATTGTTATAGCTAACAACTAACTATAAGACTTCCACATCATTTATATAATACACACTAAGGGCATCTGTAATGGTCTGAGTCAGCTAGCTATATGCATGTACACATCAGCATATATCCTATGTGGAGGAAAGAGAGTATGCAAAAAAAACCGAGCCAGCTCTTCCTTAAGGGCATCTGCAATGGTCTGAGTCAGTTAGCTATATGCATGTACACATCAAGATATATCCTATGTGGAGGAAAGAGAGTATGCAAAAAAATCGAGCCACTCTTCCTTAAGCACTAGTCTATAACGCCAAACGAGACAAAGATCTATAAATTCGTGTGTGCATGTAAGCATCAAATAGATATCCTTATAGATAGTTCTTTAGAATGCTAGCTTTAGTGTGTATTATATAAATGATGTGGAAGTCTTATAGTTAGTTGTTAGCTATAACCATTGCAGATGCCCTAAGCACTAGTCTATAACGCCAAACGAGACATCATCTATAAATTCTGTGTGTGCATGTAAGCATCAAATAGATATCCTTATAGATAGTTCTTTAGAATGCTAGCTTTAGTGTGTATTATATAAATGATGTGGAAGTCTTATAGTTAGTTGTTAGCTATAACCATTGTAGATGCCCTAAAGCTAGCATTCTAAAGAATTATCCATAAAGATATCTATTTGATGCTTATATGCACACACAGAATTTATAGATGCTGCCTCGTTTGGCGTTATAGACTAGTGCTTAGGGCATCTGCAATGGTTATAGCTAACAACTAACTATAAGACTTCCACATCATTTATATAATACACACCAAAGCTAGCATCCTAAAGAACTATCTATAAGAAAGAGCTGGCTCGATTTTTTTTGCATACTCTCTTTCCTCCACATAGGATATATGCTGATGTGTACATACATATAGCTAGCTGACTCAGACCATTGCAGATGCCCTAAGAGGAGTACCCCTCTCTATGGGAGATATAGTACTAAAAGAACTAGAGAGAACTGATGAGTAAGAATAGGTGGATTTGATCTCTTCATACCTCTCTTAGAGGTTATATATATATTAGTGGGGTAGAATAGGAAATTCTCATCGTATCTCTTAATAATTACAAAATATAAAAATACATTGGTATTTTTTCTATACTATTGGACATATTACATATTAGATCAGTTACAAGATTAGATCAATTACAAGATTCAATCACCAGAGATTGGACCATTTCTGCTCCTTTTTGAAATTTGGCCGAGCCCTGGCATTCTACGCACCTGGATTTGAGCATGTGTGGGTGAAGTGTTCAAGGACGTCCTCTACTAACCAAGCAACGCTGGATCCCTATCTCATTCTCTTGTGACGCAACAAAAGTCACAACAAGCATCAAACTACTATCCTGGTGCAACGCACCTTCGTTTGTGAAAGCTTCCTCTTGGAAGGCACAACACACCTACATTGTTTTTTTAGCAATCACACCTACATGATTGAACCAATTTGAGTTTGAAATTCCCCTTGAAGAAAAGTTCGAGTTTTTATATAAGTTGGAGTGCAGGTTTTTGGCCATAAACTTTCTGGTACATGGGCATGGGCCAAGTCAGTACCCATATCATCCAAATAGTAAGGCCATGTTTATTTTTTGTTTCTATAAATCACTTTTTTATAGTAAATAATTTTTCTAAAATATCTAACTTTTAAATTGAGTAGCTTCTAAAGACAAACTCTTCTAGTCAATTATAGTATATATTATAGTGACTTTATTTATATCAGTTAAAATCACATACGAACATCTCTATGTAATCTGTTAGTATTCATAAAAGATATCAGTAAAAGTCAATATAAACACTTCCCGCATTCACGTTGAGCCACCACAAGAGTCATAGCTAAGTTTTTTTTTAAAAAAAAAGATTCGTAGCTGAATCGTGTGCCAAATGAGCATTTTGCCTAAAAATGGCAAGTCAAAAGTTTATGGAAAACATTTTATACCCCTATTGGTCATTGCGTTGGGTGACTTCAAAACAAAATATAGATGTACAAGTCGTGATATGATGCATTGTAATCTATCGGTTCAGTTATGAAGTGAATAAAAATTTGCCAACTTCTCCGCAACCATGAACAAATACGCTTTCAAGCTTATTATATGATTCTGGTATATCAAATGATTATGGTATATCAGATACTTCATTCTTTTTAACTTATGACTAATAACTTCATTCGAATAAACAAACGACGTCTTTTTAAAGTGACTTATCATTACAATTTTTTCGAAATAGCTTATTGGCTTATCAGCTTATAGGGGCGTTCTTTTATGCTACGGTTTATTAGTCTAATAAATAATGATTACTAAAAGAAGTTGAAGATAAAAACTGACCGAAAAGAATAGAAAAAATCTTATTTGGATTGCCAACGACGGTCCTAATACTAGTACTGGTTTGAGATGATTCTAACCCTTACAAAACAATATTTCATTTTAAACATATGAATTTTACATAAAACAGTCGATGCTCGTCCTATTTCAAACAAACGTGCCCTAAAAGTTTCGAACCACACCCTGCACTGTACAGTGCGGCCAATGCCAGTTTGTCCGAATTCTACCACTTGGCACGTCGTTTTCCCGCAAAAATGACTTCGCCCCGGTGCTCCCGCAACGGCAAGCGGCGAAGGCGATCCACCCACCCAATCTGCCGGCCACGACGAAACGGAGGCGTAACTTGAAGTCGCGCACCACCAAACCAAGCCATCCCCATCCCCACCGGGCTATAAATTCGGAGCGGAGAAAAGAGGTGAGCAAAACAAAACTACCCGAAAACAAGGGCCATTTCTTCTTCCTCGCCGCCTCCGCTTTCCCAACAACCTACCAAATCCATAGCGGCATCCACCCGAATCCACCGCCGAGGCGCCGATCCCCTCCTTCACCCATGGCGATCGGGCCCAGCCGCCGCCTCCCATTCGGGCGATTTGGGATTTGACAAGATTTAGTAGCCTCACAGCGCGTGCGGCTCGCTTGCTGATTTGATCCGGGGAATCTCGCGTTGCTGCTGCTGGATTGCGTTGGGGGATTGGTTTGCGCGGGAGATGGGGCTGCTGTTCGTGCAGTCGCTTCCGGGGCCGAAGGTGTTCAAGTGCAAGTTCTGCAGGGTGGACTCGGCGTCGCGGGACGCCATCGTGTCCAAGGAGTTCCGCGGTCGCCACGGCCGCGCCTACCTCTTCGAGAGCGTGTGAGCTGGGCTATCCCTCTATTCCCCCTTTCATTCTTGCAGTTTCCTGAATGTGAATTGCGCGATCATAGCAATGCCGCTGTTCTGGAAAGGCTTAGCGTTTTTTACTTGTAGAGAAGAGATAGTTCTTAATTCGTGGTGTACATACTTAATATTAAATGTTGGTAGCCACACTGATTTAGGTTGGCATAGCTGCACGAGAATTGTTTTCTAGTAGTGTTGTTTCCTCAAGTTTTTTTTTTAGTTTGTGGTTGAGAATGAAGAATCATGATGGTTATCTAGTCATGTTGAGTGCAAGCAAGCTAGGTTGCAAGAATGTGATGGTGGATCCGTGCTATGGTTGTGTTCGATTTTATTGATGATAGAATCGCCTGAATCATGATGGATGTGAATCAAACGAGATGCAAAAGATGGTGTACATGACTAAAGGTTTCTTATTGTTCCTAATTGTTTGAGCTTGATGGATCAATTTAGGCAAAATGGTAAAATATTTGTTATGGTCAACAGCTCAACATGGTGAGAAAATGTTGATGCTAGATTAGAGAGTTAGAATTTGGAGACTAAGTAGCCAAAATTGCAGATTATATATCACATGATCAACAACGACAAGATCATGCTTCATAAAGAATGGAGATAGGCAACTTAAGAGAGGTTGATCAAGGTAGGTTGGTTGTGGTTATGAAGTGCTTCTCGGTCAAATTTCAGCTATTTGATGCTGGCCAACTATCAAATGTCAATGGCATGTAGAGGTCATGTTTTGTGGAACCAATGGAACCTGCAAACGAAATTTTGTGCACTTCCTTTATTTGCTTGAAATCCAAACGATGTTACTTTTTTATGAATTTTGCAATCGGACAATGTTTTCATCTTATCTAGCAACCAAATATGTGAAATATAATCATGATTATTAGAATTACATGAATTCATATCATGGAGTGGACATTGAACGTTTAAACAACCACACATTGCCAATTCCTGTTTACATGTTAATCTGGGGTGAATGTGGCATCCAGGGTGAATGTGAGCCTTGGTCCCAATGAGGATCGCTATCTCGTGACTGGACTTCACACAGTTAATGATATCTACTGTAGCTGCTGCCAACAACTCCTTGGCTGGAAATATGTAAGTTGCCAATTTCCGTGTTGTTTAATGTAGAGTTCATTTAAAACTAACAATGTAGGTTGGTTAAAGCATGCAAGTTAGTCAGACTGTTAAATTTGAATGTTATATCTTAGCTTTCTTTATGTCTAGGTGGATAAACATCCTAACATAGTCCTGTAAAAAACTAAGAATATACTACTTATGTTCTTTTTTACTTATCGTTTTGGACATCGACACGGTCTCCCATACATATCATTGACCATTACTTTTTCTAATTATATGTTATAGATCGTGTAGTTTTAAGTGCACAAACTTCGTCTGTACACTTACTCATGGACAGCAAGTGGTTATATGTCTTTCTATTTTGCGGGACCTCTTCTTTGTGTTAGCCTTTTTTATGTGCAAAACACATATGCACTTTTGCATGCCTTGATTGGGAAATTGTCAAGGGAAAATGGGCAATCAAATGTAGCTATGCCTTCTGACTTAAGGTATACACGATCTCTTCTCTCCCTCCTAATTTTATCTTCTCGTATAGGAAGATCATAACTTGATACCATCGGTTGAGAGGATGAATGGTGAATAAATGGTGTTTTATCTGTAGAAGTCAAATAAGTGAATCTCTATTCACTCAGCTAGGTTCTTAGGATTTTTTAAAAAGGTTTCTCTTGAAATGTGAATCATGTTTAATGAGCTTCATTGCAATATCTCCAGTATTTACACACATGAGAATTGTGCTGTTCACAAAACAGGCAATGTTCAAGCTGTAGCTTAAAATTCGGTTAGTCCAGAAATTGACTTGAACTGAGATTAGTCAAGCACATCCTCCAGTGCTGATCTTGATAACCAAAGTACATGAGGATACGTAACAGTTATTTCCACCATCATGTAATCGTAGTGATTTGTACTAGAGGATAAAAAGAAACTTGGAAATACAATATATGTTACCTATGCCAAGTGGCCAGCAACTGCTATTATATAGGAGTACTTTTTAGCCAAGGAACATATGTCCAACTTGTTCTTCCAGTTTTTCATGAGGGGCACAACAAATTCTATCTGGTTTTCGTAGCGTGTGATAGATATCTACTTTTGATATGCTGGTTTGGCTGCCTTTTCCATGGTATGTAGCAGATTGTTGGCTTATCATGAGATCGTTATTGTTTGGCTGCCGTTGTGCTCATGTTTTCCTCTAGAAGCATGAGTTTGCCTGTTTCCTTATGCTTGCCACTGCCATGTGAGCAAGCCTGGGTCATAAACACATGAGCATTTGTTCCAATTGTTGCTGAATGCAAGCACATGGGCACAAGGGAACAAGCAAATATGTTCCTGAAGTCTTGCAATTTTTCCTCTGGATGTTGGTTTTTTTTATCTGGACCTTGTGATTACCATGATGACTGCCCTACTCATTGAATAATATGCAGGAGAAAGCTTATAACGAAGACCAGAAGTACAAAGAAGGCAAATATATATTAGAGAAGCACATGATGCTCAAAGAAGGATGGTAGCAGAAAAAAAATTTGATGAACTATTAAGTCTGCAAATGCAGACATTTGCAGCTGTGTAAAGTGATGCTGAACACTAGCTGCTAATAACTTCCTGAACATTGATTATGCTGCAAGGAGCCAAGGACAATCACCATGAAACATGCATTTGCCAAATACATTGTCTGACACCCGCTGTTCGTCTTGTTCTGATCACCTCTGATAGCTTGTTGATGTCAGTTTGCTTGGTTCATCAGTTAAAGTTTGGAGATGTCAGCTTTGTGCAGCTGCCGAAATAGACAAATGGTGCTCATAGCCTGATAACTGCTTGGTTTAGTTCGTTTAATTGTTAGTACATGACCAAGGTAACCATCTTGCCTTGCCTGACTCGAAAATCTGGCAGCTACGACTATGTATATTGAGTTGCATACACCAACCAGTTCACTCAAAAGCTTAAGCTGATGAGGAAAGATGGACAATTCACTTATACTTCAACACTCCCCCTCACGTGTAGGCTCCCTTAGGCCTAATACGTGGAATAGAAGTGGACTGCAATTAATTTTTTTTAATTGCGTCAGCCAGGTCTTGAACTCGAGACCTCTTGGCTCTGATACCATATTGAGTTGCATGCACCAACCAATTCACCCAAAAGTTTAAGCTGATAGGAAAGATGGGCAATTCACGTGGAATAGAAGTAGACTGCAATTAATTTTTTTTAATTGCGTCAGTCAGGTCTTGAACTCGGGACCTCTTGGCTCTGATACCATATTGAGTTGCATGCACCAACCAGTTCACTCAAAAGCTTAAGCTGATGAGGAAAGATGGACAATTCACTTATACTTCAACAATGTAGACGACAAGAGCACGCCGGTTGCAGCATAAACTGTGATGCGGCCTTACCTTGGACATGGCTCGCGCACCGTCAGACGGTAGAAACAGCCAGCAGATTGTCGTGGTCGTGCGCGGCGTGTGGAGTAGTTGGGCGACGCGAACCGCCTGCTGCGTTGATGCAACGGGCTGTTTCTTTTTTTCTTTTTTTTTTGGTACTACTAGCAGGAGAACTGCACACGGTAAGCTTAACAGAAAAGAAGAACAAGAAGAGGAGAGGGTAACAGGCGACAGAGCCTAGCCCTACTACAACAGATGTGCGATAAGTCTCCAAGACGCTTCTCGCTCCTGCTTCAGCCCAGGCCCTAGCCTCATATTTGAGGTCTGAGATGATGAATAAGTTCAGTTCAGTTCGAGCATCTTTTAGAGCTCGGGTGAAAAACGAGCTTAGCCTGAGCTTAGGTTAGCTCGCTCCACATTAGCTCGATATAGCTCGTATTCTAATATATCTCTTACATTACTTTTAATAGATAGAAGTCAAATTAGGTTCATTTGGTACGCTATGTATTTTGCATGAGATATTTGAGATTTTTATCTATCCATATATATATGACGTTCAGCTAACATCATTAGCCATGTCAGTTCTTTAATTATTCTATAACTTTGCACATCATTTTTATTGTTTATAATTAGCTCGAGATCGACTTTATGAGCGGAGTATGAGTCCACTCTCTAGCTCGATCTACAGGTCGACTCAAATTGAACTCTCTTGTTTTTTAAGATGAGCAAAGCTGAGCTTAGTCCAGCTCACTCAAACTCAACTCGTTTAGGGCCCTTCCTGCCATAGCCTGACAAACTCATTCACTAGCATTGGCGACATCTTGTTTCTCAGGTCAGCTATCCATTTGGCATCAAGTAGTGCTTCCGCCACTGTCCTGTTTTTTTTCTGGCCGCTATCTCAGGCCATGTCCAATGCGACTTTTGTACTAAGCGCTTAGGCAGAAAAACTGTCTTGATTGCCAGGTGGACTGCATTGCATGCAGTAGACATCCGAGGAGCAGCCAAACTTGGAGGCTGGCGCTCCGAGCGGTTTAGTTTCTTTTCGTCTAGATGCAAATGAGAAATACCCTGAAATCTGAATCTACCCATAAACAGCATTTCTATCTAATCTAATTCAACTTAAGACCACCATAGCAGTACAAAACACTAACCCACCATTTCTCACTCTATCTATCATAGGTGAGAAATCAAGATCCCACTGCATCGAGACCAGTTCGGTTCAGAACTCGAGAGAGCAAGCAATCGAATCAATCATGCGAGGATAGGGGAGAGAGAAAGGACAGGACGGGAGATCCTCACAATAGGGAGAATCAAAAGGAAATAGCAGGCGTTGCTGGCGCTGTTGCTTTACCTCGCGGTTGAGGAGGCAAAGTTGATGCGTAAATCGGAGGCAGGACGTGGCGGCGGAGCGGAGACGAGAAGCGAAGGTCTGCGTCGCATCTCTTCTCCTCCCACCGTTGCTGTTGCGCTGGGTGGAGCACCATCGGTGAGGACCCGTCACCGTTGTCGCCGGCGAGGAGGCGGGTCAAGGAAGGGAGGGCACCGATCCGCGTGGCAAGACAAGGGAATCAGTCTGGAGGTAGGTGGAGAAAAGGGTAAGTGGAGAGAGTGTGTCACGTGGTAGTTAAATATTTTTTATTGCTATTGTTTTATTGCGTGTATAGTTTCCATTGAAACAAACAGGCGCTTGAGTAGACTCTTACATTTCTTAAATTATATAAGCACATATATAATATTTATTTGCATTAGAGACTATAACTCTAATATTAGTTTCTCTCTCTTTAAGTAATTATCTTAAATTATATAAGCATCAGAGAAAGTTTTCACGTACTTTTCTGATTTTCCGAGGGTCTTTCTGCGAAAATCAGGACCCATCTAATAACCCGACCCTCTCGTAATTTTTCAAAAATAGGAAGACTTTTGCAAAAATTCGATGCCTCCTCCTAGGCCAAGTCTTGACCGCTTGCTTTCTTCTACCGATGACCCACTCATTAACCGCCCGCCCGTCCGGTTTAAGGGGTGGGGTAGGATTTACCCTACCCTCTTGCTTTGGTGGCGACAACCAACCGGCTTAGGCGCGGCTTGCGGCGGCGGCTAGTCGGCGCGGTGGCAGTGCGCAGCCGACAGGCGGTGTTGGCGCGTGTGGTGGCCGGCGCCGAGCGGGCGTCGGCGCCAGTGGAAATCGAGGAAGCGGTCGGTCGTGCGGGGTTCGAGGCGCGATCAACGGCCGCTCGGGGCAGCGGGCGATGCAAAAGCCCGAGGCGGCGGCGGCCGTGTGGGGGAGTCGAGGCGACGCGGCGATCGCCATCCGGCGACCGAGGCGATGCGGGCGATCGCCGACGCGGCGGCGAGGCCGGCGCGAGGCGGTGGTCGTGCGGTGACTCAGGCGCCGCACCCAGCGACAACTTCATTCGGTCGCGCGACTTCGAAGCGGCGGTGCGCATCGCCGGCGGGAGGCCGTCGGCGAACCGGCGAGGGCGGTGGCGGCCGTCGTTGCGTGATGGCCGTCAGAGGGTGGCGGCCGTCGACCGGATTTTCTTTTTTTTTTCAATCTACGGTGCAATCGACATCTACTCAGTAATGTAATCACCGATTGACATTGTGCTGGGTGACTTCAAGTCTACTCGCGGTAGATTAGAGCGGATTTGTACCGTAGAAAATAATCTAGAAAGCAAAATCTATGAATTTAGAGCGATCTAGATACAGACAATTCAATCTACTAGTGTTTCGATGATTACCTTCGATTTACCGGAGCGATTCGTGCTGATAACGTGTTGAGGAACCGTCGCTGGCGATCAGTCTGATCGATTTCTTTGCTAATACATAACCAGATCAATCACAGAAGGCAGAAAATAGTAGATTGAAAACACAGAGAGGTAGAGAGAACTCATAATCTTTTTTTATTGTTTTCATTCTAATTTTCTGTATAAAAATAGCCAACGGTATTTCTTATTTATAGTCTAGTGATGATGTGTTCATTATAGATGAAGGCTTCAAATGCAGGCAAGATTACCTAACGAAAGGAACAACCAAATCTTTGAGATACACAAACTACAAACCACATACGGGTGCAGTTGTCCACGCAACGACTTTGATCAATCAAACCAACCAAACAGCTCAACCGACGGATTCAGCATGTTTTAAATAACTTCTAATTTAAATAAATCAAAGTTAAAATCACCGGCGTCGCAGAGCCTTGCAGGACCCGGCGTCGCGTTCTCCACGGAACAGAATCCCAGGCCGGGTAAAAATTTCTCAGCCGATCTCGATACGTCACCAGCCAACAAAAACTTGAAGTAGTAGCATCAATTTCAATGGGTGGGTGCCCGGGTGCCGCGTCGGAGGAGAAGCATGAATTTGGCTTCGATGCCCCAAATTCCACAAAAATACTACTTCACGCTCTTAAATTCCCCAACTCCGTGCCACCGCCTGCAGCGTCCGATGCACGTCAACGATTTGATTAACACCGATATTCTCCTTTATCAACGGCGATCGAGGGGCGCAGAGGCACAGCGCTGACCATGCCAGCGGTGAGATCAGATAGTACTAGTAGTATACTAAATAAACTAGTATACGCCTAGCACAAAAATAACTAAATAAGTATCCCTATAAGTATTAGTACTGTTAACTTTATTTTAAAAGAAAACACAAATATCGAAATAAACGAAAGAAAGATGAATTTCTATATTATCTTATTTGCTCCTTTTTCTTTACTTTTGCAAAACTAGTTACAAAACTCCTCAATATATAGGTAAGACTCTCCTACTAATATATGTATTCAAGTTAGACACAATTTTAACTTGAGTTACACAGAGAGACTCTATTACGTCTTGAACTCAAGTCAAGATTATTTCCAACAATCTCCCTACCTTGACTTGACATACTCTAATTTTAGTCTCAATATTATGAATTATCCCCCTATATAAAGCGTTCTACATGCAACCTAGTGGACTCAACTCAACGGGTCCATCGATGCAAAGATTATAAAACATTGGGGTCGGACTCAATTCGACTTACTAAATTCATACTTGACACGAGCGGTGATACATCTCCTCAACGTCGATTTATTCACCTTACTCAAGTTTGGACAACAACATCTTCTCAACATTCTTGACTCATCTCATCATTAGAGCAATGTTGATTCATCATTGGCCTGAAAGCTTCTTCATCCTCAACTTGGGTTTCTCTTAGCACAAAATTATGCTCGCTGAGCACTCCTGTCTCGCCGATCGAGACGAAAGAAATCGTGCTCTTGACTTTCTGGACCAAGAAGAAGGCGTGCCCATCCTTTTTCCGGAGAGTTCGCGAAGCGGCGCGCCCGGGCCGGGTGAGCGTTTAACGGAATCGCGAGCATTTTTCCAAGACTCAATTCTTAGCTGGTTCGATATCACTTGTTAACTTTGCTCGAAGAAAATGCACATCGCAAATAAACGAGAGAATATGGGATAATTTTGAATTTTCTATTCTCTTATTTGCTCCATTTTCTTTCTTTTGCAACGGTTACAAACCTTCTCAATATATGGATAAGACTCTCCTACTAGCATATATATTGTACTTCACGTTAGACATAACTTCAACTAGTTACACATAGGCAATTTTATTACGCTTAAACTAAGTCAAGATTATTCTCGTAATTTTTCAAAAATAGGAGGACTTTTGCAAAAATTCGATGCCTCCTCCTAGGCCGAGTCTTGACCGTTTGCTTCTTCTACCGACAGCCCACTCAGCCTAACTGGCCCGCCTGTCCGGTTTAAGTGGTCGGGGTAGGATTTACCCTACCCTCTTGCTTCGATGGCGGCGACAACCAACCGGCTTAGGCGCGCGGCGCGGCTAGTCGACGCGGGTGGCACCGCAGGCGGCGCGGTGTTGGGCGCGTGTGGTCGGCCGGCGGCGGCGGAGCGTCGGCGCTGGTGGAAATCGAGGAGCGGTCGGTCGTGCGGGGTTCGGGCGCGATCGACGGTCGTTCGGGGCAGCAGCGTCAAGCAAAGCCCGCGGCGTCGGCGGCCGTGTGGGGCCGAGGCGACGCGGCGATCGCCATCCGGCGGCGAGGCGTCAAGGCGGCGCCATGCGGCGATCGAGGCGTCGGCAAGCCGTGTGGGAGCCGAGGCGACGGCGGCGATCGCCATCCGGCGGCAAAGCGATGCGGGCGGCGCCATGCGGCGGCAAAGCGCGACGCGGCGGCGTCGTGCGGTGACTCATCGGTGCACCCAGCCGACGACTTCATTCGGTCGTGCGGTGACTCATCGGCCGCACCCAGCGACGACTTCATTCGGTCGTGCGGAACGGAAGCGGCGGCGCTGCCGGCCGGCGGGAGGCCGTGACCGGCGCGAGGGAGGTGGCCGGCCGTCGTCGGACCGGCCGTCTGTGGATTTTCTCTTTTTCAATCTACAGTGCAATCGACATCTACTCTGTAATGTAATCTACCGATTGACATTGTGCCGGTGACTTCAAGTCTACTCGCGGTAGATTAGAGCGGATTTGTACCGTAGAAAAATAATCTAGAAAGCAAAATCTATGAATTTAGAGCGATCTAGATACAGACAATTCAATCTACTAGTATTTCGATGATTACATTTGATTTACCGGAGCGATTCGTGCTGATAACGTGTTGAGGAACCGTCGCTGGCGATCAGTCTGATCGATTTCTTTGCTAATACATAACCAGATCAATCATAGAAGGCAGAAAATAGTAGATTGAAAACACAGAGATGTAGAGAGAACTCATAATCTTTTTTATTGTTTTCTTTCTAATTTTCTGTATAAAAATAGCCAACGCTATTTCCTATTTATAATCTAGTGATGATGTGTCCATCATAGATAAAGGCTTCAAATGCAGGCAAGATTACCTAACGAAAGGAACAACCAAATCTTTGAGATACACAAACTACAAACCACATACGGGTGCAGTTGTCCACGCAACGACTTTGATCAATCAAACCAACCAAACAGCTCAACCGACGCGGCGCCGTTCGGTGACACGGCGTGCGCGGGCCACGCGGTCCAACCCAACAGCGAGGCGGCCCCAGAAGCTCAGTCAAATCTCCAATACGTACATACGCACGCACGTCGTATACTACGTTTCCAATTCGTACTACCCCGTATATCGGATCCGCCTGGTGCAGCCGCACCCGCCCCGCACCACACAACGTCACAACCATCTCTCTGCTCTATAAATAGCCGCTGTCCGTCCCGATTGGCCCCTAGTTCCCGTTTCCTCGCCTCGCGTTCGCACCGCGTCGCATGCCCCCCAACCCAACGCCGCGCCGCTGCGCGCAGGGCCGGATCAGCGGCAGCCAGAGCCAGGAGCGGGCCATGGCGGCGCTGGATGAGGAGGCGTTCGATGAGGTGGACCCGACGGGGCGGTTCGGGCGGTACGCGGACTTGCTGGGCCTCGGCTCGGTGAAGAAGGTGTACCGCGGGTTCGACCAGGAGGAAGGGATCGAGGTGGCGTGGAACCGCGTGCGGCTGCGCGGCCTGGCGGACCGCGACCCCGGGATGGTGGACCGCCTCCACGCCGAGGTGCGCCTCCTCCGGTCCCTCCACCACGAGCACATCATCGGGTTCCACAAGGTCTGGCTGGACCGTGACGCCGGCGTGCTCAACTTCATCACCGAGGTCTGCACCTCCGGCAGCCTCCGCGAGTACCGCCACCGCCACCGCCACGTCTCCGTCAAGGCGCTCAAGAAGTGGGCACGCCAGATCCTCGAGGGCCTCGACCACCTCCACACCCGCGACCCCTGCATCATCCACCGCGACCTCAACTGCAGCAACGTCTTCATCAATGGCAACACGGGCCAGGTATCCGTACCGACCTCGCATATTCTTCCGTAATTTGATTCCTTAAAAGTTAAAAACTCCCAAAATTTGAATCAGATGCGCGCTGTTGTTAAACTCTCTGCAAACTGCAGTTGCATGCATGATACTGTTCTGTCCAATTAGGGAGCAATAGGTCAATAATTTTAGGCATTTTAATTGGGATAGACATTCAGATTGGATTTTAAATTTTGAATCGGGGGTAGAGGTGATAGTTTATTGACTGTTGCTATGTACACTTACCCGAGCATTAGGGCATCCGGGGATTAGCGGCGGGTGCTTTTGCCTTTTCCGCTTATTTTCTGTGACGACCTGTAGATCTCCGTACGTGAGACATCTAAAAGCATCGCAGGAATTGGAACTAAGGGTCTCTTCTTTTTTTTCTTTCTTTCTGCGGTTTTTGATTTTTGGTCTGTTGGTATGAGAGATTATAGAGTAATAAAAATTTATGTGTGATTTTTACCGATATAAATAAAGTCGGTACAATATATACTATAATTAACTAGTAAACTTTATCTTAAAAGATATTTGTTTAAAAGTTAGTTACGGTAGAAAAGCCGAAAAGATGAGGGTCTAAGATATGCCTGTGACAGTGTGAGCTGCACCTTTCGAATAAAGGCGAAACACAAGTGATACACGTTGAGACGCACTTTAATTTGTTGCGCTAATCTCTTTAATTTGCGTGGGCGTTGCGAAACTTCGCACGCCTTGCTTGCTTGCTGCATCGATCCTAGCTGTTGCTTTCGTGCTCCTGTTCGAATTGAGTTTGGATTCATTGCGTTGCGTGAGACTAACGGCGCGGGGGTACAGGTCAAGATCGGCGACCTCGGGCTGGCGGCGATCGTGGACAAGACCCACGTGGCGCACACGATCCTGGGCACGCCGGAGTTCATGGCGCCGGAGCTGTACACGGAGACGTATACGGAGTCGGTGGACATCTACTCGTACGGCATGTGCGTGCTTGAGATGGTGACGCGGGAGATGCCCTACGCCGAGTGCGAGAGCGTCGTGCAGATCTACCACAGCGTCACCCGCGGCGTGCCCCCCGCCGCGCTCCGGCGGCTTAAGGACCCCGAGATGCGCGCCTTCATCGAGCGCTGCATCGGCCAGCCCCGGAACCGGCCCACGGCCGCCGAGCTCCTGCGGGATCCCTTCTTCAGCGGCATCGACGACGACAGCACCGGCACTCTCGGCTAGCGTCACGCCCCCGGTGAGCTAGCTGCGCCGACGACCTCGCCACGCACGGGGTGGATTGATCAAGCAATGTATTTTTACTTGCTAACTACTAATAGTAGAAGTGCGGTGTTGATTCCAAATAATGCTTTAATTTAAGCTCCAGCGAGCAAGCAAATGTGTATAGATTCATGTCTCGCTGCTTCTTAAGTACTAGTTTGGTATGTTACTAATTGTCATGAGACGCTGTACTTGTCTTCGAGTGTTGTAATTCTTTGCAAAGAATGGTTGCTAAATAAAGATGGGTGTGTCTAGACATTATCGGGATATTTTTTTTCTTAATTATCATCTAGATTCGAGACTATTGGATCCGATCCAATGACCTCTTTTTTTTGGAGGAGGGGGAGATTTTTTTCGGAGAGGGTGGGAAGAGAATTCATAACCGTTGTGTTTATAATTCAATGGTCACAAATCTAGATGATAGTTAAAAAAAATATTCAAATGATGTTTAGCAACATCCAATAAAGATTTCTCTGGGCTGGATGCTGGTTAAACAAGATGTATGTAGACGCGAGACCCAACTAATCTCTCTAGATCTCCTGCTGCGTTGCAGCACAAAAAGTCTTGAAGCGTCGGGTCCTCTTTTGGGTTTCTCTTTCCTTGAAGCGTCAGGAACATGATGGGGCGGGTTACTTGTGGCCTTGTGGGTCATCATCATCAACTTGTTGCCATTGGGGCGTCGGCAAATATGGTGCTGATGGTAAAAGGCCGTTGGGTGATGGATGTGGGGCATCGCAGCAGCTGGGCAACGGTTGAGGCCTATTCACACCTATGGAAGCTCAAGGGCTTATCCTATATCTTAATTTATGCGTAATTTTCTGGGGTTGCATGGTTTTGAAGATCAACTGGTCCGACAGATTATTTTATGGGGGCATGTAATGCACAGTCAACTGAAAAACAAAGCACGGTCGATTCCCTCCCCACATCACGTTTCCACAATGAACGGCTAGCGTTTTTGTTTTTTTTGTTGATGGCCTAGTTTTGTTTTGTGAACAGATAATACTTTGCGCGGGCCGAATGTCCAAGCCCATTAACGCATTGGTCTATCTGTTTCTTGTTGTGAGCTTTCAGCCCGATACATTGAGCCCAGCGCAACCACTTGAAAATACAGAAGGAAAGAGCAATCAAAGCTCGAATTTCCGTGACAAACATCTATCTCGTGATTGTGACCTTGCCCCCATCGTGCAAGAAAAAACAGATAGGATTGATTTCAGTCTGTGCATAAATTAGGGGAAAAGAAAATCATAGAAGAAACACAACAAAGAGGAAGTAGAAAACGAGAGGGGGGCAAGATGAAAGAGAGGAGGAACAAGAGAAATAGTGCAGAGAAAAAAGAACATAGAAATAACAAATTGAAGAACAAAAAGAAACTTACCTCCGTCAGAAATTCCCAATAGACCTCCTCCCCGTGTGTATGTCCAGATTAACATAGCCCAGGTACGATGTCGCTTCCCTTTGCTTCTGCACCAATTGCCTTCATATTAATTCTCCTTTTTGCTCTTTTCCGCCAATTGTCCTGCCTCATCTCCATCCAATTCACTGAATTACTGATAAAATTTCTTCTTCTCCTTCACCAAGTAGATGTTATGGCTTGAATAGGATCTACTCAGAAACTGCAAGCTAAAACCATAACATCCACAAAAAACACTAAAAACAAAAACACAAATACTAGAATTGCAATCCACGTAGAACTACAAGCTTGACTAAATTAAAAACAGCTTATAAGTCTTCTAGAACAATTTTTGACTCTTAAGAAGAAGAGTACACATAATGCCTAGCTTGTACTGGCCTAACAAAATTATATGTAGAATGCAATTTTGGGTAAGAGATGAAAATTGTACATAATAGAACAATAAGTTGCACATGACCTGACATTGCAAAAAAATTCCTAAAGAAGGTTGTAAGATCTGAATAACAGGAAATGGTGCCGGCTACAACATCAGCTGAAGGCAATAAAGAAGGAATAGAATAACAAGATATGAATGTGGGTAACATTTGTACTCCTAATACACAATTTAACCTCCATGATGGGTTGGCTGGCTATTGGCTTGTCGGTGGGTGGCCCCAAATGGGTAAAGATGAGGATGGCAATCTAGCTAGGTTTTGGAGGTGGCTGTTGAAGTAGATTGTCCATTTTTTTTCTTATTTGATTATAATTTTGAGTTAATTAGTTAGTATATACAGCTTAATATGGTATCAGAGCTAAAAGATTCTAAGTTCAAGACCTAACTAACTTCTAGGGTACATCTTAGGTTTGGAGGAACCTGGAATGAGGAGAGTGTTGAAGCATATTATCTACTTTTTCTCATTATCTTAATTTTTTTGGATGAAGTGGTTAGTGTATGCAACTGAATAGTGGCAAATAGTAGGGCACAGAGAGTGGCTAAGCGGTGAGACAACGTGGGCGCTATTGGCCAAGGGTGGTGTAGCCGTAGGAGGGACAATGGTCGCATAAAGGGCAGCCGTGGTGCAAATGATGGTGTCAACGGCCGGATGTAGTCACCACGGTGGAGACGGCGGTGTGGTGCAGATGCGGAGGAGCGGGTGAAGGTGGCGACAGCTCCCATGTACTATAGCTCAACCGAAAATAAGAAAGGGAAGAAAAGTCAAACGTTTCGCTGATCACCCTAGATTCTAGAACAAGCTGCTTTATCTCGCTGACTGGTGTCCATGGGAGGCGTTGGTTCCTTCGTCTGTTTCTCCGGCACTATCATGCCTTCAAAGTGATCAAATGTGAGTCACGGGCGGCGTCGCAGCCTTGCAGGACCCGGCGTCGCGTTCTCCACCGAACTGAAAATTTCCCAGCCGATCTCGATACGTCACGAGCCACGAAAACATTGAGAAATTTCAATCTCAATGGGTGGGTGGCCGGGTGCCGCATCGGGGAGGAGAAAGCATGGGAATTTGGCTTCCCGATACACCCAAATTCCACAGCGAAATTCCCAATCCGTGGCACCGTCTGCAGCGTCCGATGCACGTCAACGATTTGATTAATACCGACATTCTCCTTTATCATTGGCGATAGAGGGCCGTCGAGGCGCAATGCGCTGACCATGGCAGCTGTGAGATCAATTAGCAATTAAATTATACTCCTAGCACAAAATAATTAACTAATTAAGTACCCCCTATCTCTATTTTGATTACTGGTGACAAACGCACCAGTATTTTGGCATTTTGCTTCTCATATTTCTTTAACTGAATTAAGCAGCGAATGGACGTATGGAGGCTGGCACTGGGCCATGGCAGTGCCGTTCCCAGCAGAGGCAAAGTGTCAGACGGACTTGCTGCCATGCTAGCTAGGTCTGGCAACAGAGCTTAAAGAAACAATCTTACAGTTCCGAGTCAAAACCAGAGTTTCTGGCGTGCGTGCTTGGTGAATGATGAAGGCAATACCCGTTGAATGAGTGATAGGGACTTGGATTTCTGCTATGATATTTACAGCTCTAGTTGTCAATGCGCACACTTATCTTTATTAAAAAGCAGTATGGAAGCGCATCTGTCCAACTTACGTTATCGCATGCTACAATTTGGTCTTAAGTTTCTCTGAAAGAGAGCAGAATAGTCTAATCATAGGAGATGCTAAGTCTTGTGGCAGTTTTAAAGTGAGGAACTTCCCTCCAAGCAACTCCTTAGTCCTGATGCTTTGCCGATAGCTTGTTTGGCTTGGACTTTTATGCCATGTATTCGTAAGATCCACTGCGCAACGAATGCCTTCTTGTTCAGAGTTCAGAAAGCTTTGGTATGACCACACGAGCATAAGCCATATGCTCCCCTTTTCTACCATTTGGTTGAGAATACTGAACACTCGAACAGACCTCAGTTATACAGTGGAAGAAGCATGCTAGTAATGAAATTAAGAATTGCTAAGTACCCAAAATAGGGTGCAAATTGTTGGTATTAGCCCATTGGTGAACTCGGGCTCTGATACCGGATGTTAGGATTTGCCCCTAGGATCGAATACACGCCAGCACGTGGATGCAACTTACGCACTACAAACTCTGATCTCAGTGGTCGTAGCCCGTTTACGACTGCTCAGCTTTGATACCAAGTGTTGGAACACAGCATCAGGATCACACACACCAGGTTACCCGTGAACACACTACACGGGGAAGTGGAATAAGAGAAAAGAGGGAAAAAAGGAAAAGCAACGCAAGTTGAGTTCGCGTCGGAAAAAAATTATCTCCGTGCCTCTGTGTTTGTTCAACTTCTCCGTGTAGCGTGTGTCCATGAGTAACCTGGTGTGTGTGATCCTAGTGTTGTGTTTCCAACACGTGGTATCAACCGGCGATCATAAACGGTTACGACCATCGAGATCGAGTTTGAGTGCGAAGTTGCATCCACGTGCTCGCGTGTATTCGATCCAAGGGGCAAATCCCAACATCAAGCTTCGACCAACATGTTAGTAGGATAACTACTACATCTGATATTTTACGGATAACTACTACATCCGATACTTTACGGATATATCAAAATACCAGTGTCCACCGTCTCTTCAGAAGTGACGTTCAGCACGGTAGGGAGAATTATCGAAGAAAGGAGATCATCCCTTACGCCCAGGATGGTGGAGACAATCACATGCGCCAAAGACTAGGAATTAGCCAAAGAGCGGTAACAACATCAACTAGAGGATCCTGAAATCGTGCAGGCGTACGCTGACCTCGAACGTATACTCTTTTCCTTACTCGGAGAATCCCACTCTGGGGTGTAAGGTTTTCAACAAGACAGTAACATTGTATTTTTACAATATCAAAGAAATTCTACTTTTTTCCGAAATATTTGCGTCATTGCGTGCCCATATTTTTATGCAACTAATTCAATTTTAACTAGCTTTTAACGAGGCAGTACGAGAGTAAGGAAGATGGCCACCGCCGCCACCATCGTCGTCATCGCCTTCGTCGTGTATAGTTGCTTCGGGGCTAGGCTTGGACTTGCACGATACGAACGCTGACATGGTATACTTTGGACCGTACTTGAGTTTGTCCGAAGATAAAACGGACGGATACGACATGACACAATGAGATAATTAGACCTAACGGACACAACAGGAAGCAGCATAAAGCATCATAGGCCTGGCGTGCCCAGCTCTAGCCTTAGGGCGTGCTCACTATGGCTTATTTTGGCTTAAGCTTATTGGCTTAAGCTTATTTTGGCACTATTCATAATTTCGTCTTTTTCTGAATTTTTGATTTTTTTTTGCGCTTTTTTGTCGGTTCTTTTTTTTCTCGTATTCGTTTACGTTGTTTGTGATGGGCTAACATATTTTTTATATTTTTTAATTTTTTTAGATTTAATTATGTCAAATAAGCCTCTCATCATTCTGATGTTTTTTTTCACCACCATTCAGTGTTTTCATTTATAAGCCTTCACTTTCAATACGAACCGATCACCACCTTAACTGGGGTTCAACCCCCATTCGTGCGCCCACAGCCGTTGTACCCTTTTGCACGCCTCCCTATGTTACTTCCGCACTCAACATGCACACTGTATAATAGTACTGCTGCTACTGCTACAGGCTGTACTTATATGGGCCAGGACTAGGACTGCCTAACCTGCGAGAGCTTGCAGCTAGCTCGCCGGCTAGAGATGCTCGTGGAGAAGCTTGGGATGGAGACGGAGACGGAGGTGGAGCTGTCGCCGGCTGCCAAGGCCGGCGTGGCCATGTTCAATCCTTGCTCGAGTCTGAGCACGGCGTTGTTGCTGCAAAGAAGAGTTGTTGCGTGGTATGGGAGTTTGAACTTTAGCTCTAGCCGAGTGCCCGAGTATACCATGGCGACTTCTTTCTTTGCTTCAGCTTCTGATTGGTCTGAGTTGCAGGGCCAAAGAGACCGGGTCGGCGGCGACGGTGAGCGTCCGCGTCGGCGAAAGGAGCTTCAGTCTGCACAAGGTCAGAGCCTGCAACAAAGTAACGGTGTGATCTTGGTTGGAATGAAGGGGAAACGAGTTGGTGATGTCAACTTGTCGATGCAGGATCCTCTGGCATCCAGATGCAGGTATTTCAGCCAGGCGCTGCTCCAGTCCGGCGAGGTCGAGCTGCCGGCCAGCTTCCCGGGAGGTTCCGAGGCGTTCGAGGTGATCGGGCTCTTCTGCTACGGCGACGCCGTGGCGCTCGACCCGTTTAACGTCGCGGCGGTGCGGTGCGCGGCGGAGTTCTTGGACGTGGGCGGCCTGGGAGCGCGCTGCGACCTCTACATCAACCAGGTGGTGCTGCAGAGCTGGGACGACGCCCTCATCGTCCTGCAGCGGTGCCAGTCCCTGCTCCCCGTCGCCGAGGAGCTCCTCATCGTCAGCCGCTGCGTCGAGTCGCTGGCGTTCATGGCGTGCATGGAGATCCTCGACCCCGAGCAACGGCGTGACCAGCCCGGCGCCGCAGCCGCGCTCAGCCTGGTCGGCCGCCGGTGGGACGCCGAGCTCGTCAAGGAGCTCGCCGCGCGCGACCTCTGGATCAAGGACCTGATCGCCCTCCCGTTCGAGTTCTTCAAGCGGATCGTGCAGGCGTTGAGGCGGCAAGGCATGAAGGAGAAGTACGTGAGCCCCGTGGTGCTCTTCTACGCGAACAAGTGGGTGCTCTCCAAGAAGACCCACAAGTTCTGGGCGAGCACGGACGAGGCCGGAGGCGGCGAGATCGACGCGAACAGGAGGGCCACAGCTATCCTACAGTGCGTGATCGAGCTGCTTCAGGTGGAGGCGCCGGCAGCGAGCGGCACCATCCCGGTGTCGTTCTACTTCGCTCTGCTGTCGCGGTCGATCACCCTCGAGCTGAGCGAAGAGAGCTGGACGAGGTTGCGAGACCAGGTCGCGTCCCACCTGCAGTTCGCCCGCGCGGACGACCTGCCGCTGCCGGAGCAAGAAGCCGACCGCTCCATAGCCGATAGCCCGGAGGTGAGGGTAATGGAGAGCATCGTCTCAAACCATGTCTCCATGCAAAGAAGAGGCGCGGAGGCCGTCGCGGAGTTGTGGGATCGGTACCTCGTGCAGATCGTCGGTGATCCAAACCTCCGCCCGGAGAGGCTAGCAGAACTGATCGGTGTCATCCCGGCCGGCGACCGGAAGACACACGACCATCTATATGAAGCAATCAACACATACTTAGTGGCAAGAGTAAGACAAGTACTCGATCACACACATGATTATTACTAATTAGTTGCAGGTTTAAACTGTCGCTAACAATGGGAGGCTTCTAATTCTGTCATGTCAGGAGCATCCGGGCTTGTCAGGAGAAGAGAAGGCGTCGCTGTGGGGCCACCTCGACTGCCGGAAGCTGTCGCACGAGGCGCGCATCCAGGCGGTGCAGAACGAGCGGATGCCGCTCCGGCTGATCGTGCAGGCGCTGTTCGTGCAGCAGCTGCACATGCACCGCGCCTTCACCGAGCGCTCCGAGTCGTTCCGGTGCGTGCACTCGGGGGAGATGGTCCCGGGCGGCGCCGGCGGGCACACGCCGAGCCCCGGGTGCCCCGTCCCCACCAGCCATCCTCTCAGCACCAGCAGCCCGTACACGGACACCTACACCCACGTCCCGCAAGACGGGAAGCTCCGCGCCCGCAACGACGAGTCGGACTACGAGACGGCGAGCTTCAGGATCCAGGAGCTGGAGAAGGAGATCCTCTCGCTGAAGCAGACGCTGCAGCGGCACAACACCGTGAAAGGAGGCTCGGTTGGCAAGGACGGTACCAAAGAACCGAGCTTCAGGGTGGTGGCAGCGGAGGCGGCCGCGCCGGTGGCAGTCAGGAGGCGAGCCCCGGTGTCCGGCAGCTGCATTGGCTCCGTGCGGTGGGGCTCGCAGCGGCGGTGCGCCAGTAGGATCCTGCGCGTCTTTGCGAGGCTGGCCGTGTTCGGGAGGGGCAGGTCGAGGGGGAAGCAGAGCAAGAGCGGGGCAGCAACAGAGCAGCACAGTTGCTTGTAGAAGTAAGGACACAGTAAATCCAAAAAAATGAACTTTTTACATGTGGAAAAGAAAGTGCAGATGTTACGGCAAACACGGTAACTATGGATGTAAGCAGTGTTTTGTGTACATATGGCTAGCAATGGTGAAGACTTGAAGAGGTAGTTACTCTCAGGTGGTCACTCAATAGAGACAGCCCCAGGTGAAGCTACCTTTGTTAGGTTAACAACTGAATATCTGCATATCTGCATAGTTTATCGGTACTTTTGTTATGTCGTGTTTGAGGTTTATGGTAGACTCCACGGCTAAAACCTACATGGGAAAATATGGTTTCTCAAGAACTCTGTAAAAAATCTATTGTTTCTAAAATCAATTTCAAATAAAAAACACCGAAGAGATGTATCTATCTTCCTATCTATTATCTTATTAAAGTAGAAGAAAAAAAGTCACCACATTCACTACGGAAAGCTAAAAATTCTCATGTTAACCAAAGCAAAAAGAGAAAGATCAACACCAATGACCGTGGTACATATAGATTATAACAATACAGATTAAATGAAAGAGTCAATGTCAAGTACAATCCAAAAATAACTTAAATTTGAAACAAAAATAAAATAAGTAATTTAATTTCCATATGAATTCCTAAGTAAAATCACAAAATAAAAATATTTAGGAAAAAAAAAAAATAGCAATTGCATTTGCATACTAATTCCAACAAAAAAAGAAATGAAATTCGGAATAAACATAGAATAGGTAATTTGATGTTGCTACAAATTCCAAAGCAAAATCCCTAAATAACTGTAATAAGAATAAAAATTAAAAGAAAAATAGAAATTAGATTTGTATATGAATTCCAACAAAAATAACTAAGATTTAGAATAAAAAAGTAAATGAAAATTTGTACTGTAACTAAACTCGTGGTGAGTTGCGAAAAACATGACACTATTCTTAAAAATGGGGTTCGTTACATAAATCTCCTAGGGACCATGTCTCGCCATCGAGTAGAAGGGTACCACACATCTGTGTTGACCACCAATTGGGGAGCTCGGTGGAAATTTATCGTTGAAGTATGCTGAACTTGTCCTGCAGCATTTGCTCTTCTATACTTATTTGGTTATGACGATGGCAGCTCGGGTGTTCCTGGTACCATTCAGTTATAGTTCGGTTAGATGCTAGCTTCAGTATATTCCGCATCATCTCGCTACCGGTTTCTGAGACTACCTACCATTGTCTAAAACTGCAACGGGCGCTGTCCCTCTCAAGAAAACAGGCCTTGCACAGAATTTTACAGACAGTGCCGAATACACGGCCTCAATCCGAAGAAACTGATGGGTTCAAATGCGGACGTGGACCTCCGGAAACCAGTTGTTGATGCCATCCACAAAAGCATGCATAACTACTACGGGTCTATTTGGCAAGTCACAAGTCGATTGACTTTGAACTTTCTTCTGATCTAGAACTTTCAAAGCAGATTTTTTTAAGGCGAAGTCAAGTTAAACGTAGACACGTTAAAAGTTCAACATCCGCACTCAACTAAAATCGCACTCGAGTATCGGTCTCTCCGTAATCAGATGTAAGCAATCAAAATTCAAAATTTTCAGCCAAAAATCATAAGCCACAGCAAAAAAAATAGACCCTACATTGTTCCACCTCTATAAAACGCTGTAGAAAAATAATAACATTTTTGTTTGCGAAGAAAAAAATCTTTCTTGAAACAAAACCTTTCGCTTAGAAGCGTGCTGCTGTGGTCGGCCGCGGCCGCGGCCCACGGCGTAGCGCGGCGCAACCCGCGCTCGCAGCTGCGGCTCGTTTAAAAGGCCACCGCGACGCACGCATCAGCTGCTCAGCTCGTCTTCCTCCTCCGCGCCCCGCAACCACACCGGCAGGCAGGCCACCTCACCTCGCGTCGGTCCAGCGTGGCAGGCCGACCTGCCCCCTCCATTTATTTATACCATTTCCGCGTTCCGCTTTCCCAATCGAGCCGAGCACCGCGATTTCAGTGCAGGGCACCGAAAACCGATTAAAAAAGGCAACCCCTGCAAAAGTAAAAACACAAAACAACCACCGCATCGCAGCGCCGAGCGAGCAAAAGCTCGATAAAAAGGAGGGGGAGACGAAGCGTCCAAGCCCAAGCAACTTCCCCCACCTCCCTCCTCCTCCTCCTCCTCTCCCATGCCCGCATCGAGATCTTAGCAGTGCCGGAGATCGAAGAGGAGCGGCGACGCGTCCCCCCCGGTCCCTCCTCCTCGCCGCCGCCGCTGCAGCCGCCGCCGCCGACGACCACCGATCGGTAAGTGATCCGATCCGCTTTGTGTGCATCGGTGCCGGATCTGGTACGGATCTCGCGGGGGCGCGCGTAATTCCGCGGCCCTGTGAGGGGAGTTAGCGTTTTGCGGCGTGGGCTGCGGGTGCCGTCGATCGCCGCGTTGCTTTCAGCTCGGATCTAGCTGATGTGCGTCCTGTGCCGCGCGCGGGCATGCGTTTTTGTGGTGGCGTTGTGGATAAGTCGGGGTTTTGTCCGCATTTGGCATGGCTGGCTGGTATGAATTGGGCGTGCGTTGTTGATTGCAGGGGGAGGAGGGGAGGGGAGGACGCGATGGAGGCGGACTCCGGGAAGCTCTTCGTCGGCGGCATCTCCTGGGAGACGGACGAGGAACTCCTCCGCGAGTACTTCGGCCGGTTCGGGGAGGTCACCGAGGCCGTCATCATGAGGGACCGCAACACCGGCCGCGCCCGTGGGTTCGGCTTCGTCGTCTTCGCCGACTCAGGCGTCGCCGAGCGAGTCACCATGGACAAGCACATGATCCACGGGCGCATGGTAATTATGTGACGCCCTCCTTGCTCTTTCCTCCGCTGATGTAGTAACGTGCATTTCGGTGGGAATTCCGTTGTAATGCTGTTGTTCACTGTTTGAGCTGAATTGTCCATGTCTGATTCAGGTGGAAGCGAAGAAGGCTGTACCCAGGGACGACCAGAGCATCGCAAGCAAGAACAATGGCAGCAGCATAGGGTCTCCTGGACCAGGCCGTACTAGAAAGATCTTTGTTGGAGGTCTGGCCTCTAATGTTACCGAGGTCGAATTCAGAAGGTACTTTGAGCAATTCGGTGTGATAACAGATGTGGTTGTGATGTATGACCACAACACGCAGAGGCCTAGGGGCTTTGGCTTCATCACCTATGATTCGGAAGACGCGGTGGATAAGGCACTGCACAAGAACTTCCATGAGCTGAATGGGAAGATGGTTGAGGTCAAGAGGGCTGTTCCAAAGGAGCACTCACCTGGACCTGTTGCACGTTCTCCTGCTGGAGGGCAGAACTATGCTATGAGCAGGGTTCATAGCTTCTTGAATGGCTTCAACCAGGGCTATAATCCGAACCCAATAGGAGGTTATGGCATGAGGGTGGATGGAAGGTTTGGTCTGCTTACAGGCGCCCGAAATGGGATCACTTCATTTGGCCCTGGTTATGGAATGGGCATGAGTGCTGAAGCTGGGATGGGTGTGAATTTTGGTGCAAACTCTAGTTTCGTCAATAACTCCAATGAGCGGCAAATAGGTTCGTACTACAATGGTAGTTCAAACAGATTAGGTAGTCCTATCGGATATGTTGGTCTTAATGATGATTCAGGATCAATATTGAGTTCAATGGCAAGGAATGTTTGGGGTAATGGAAGTCCGAACTACCCAAGCAACCGTACAAACATGAGTTCTTTTGCACAAGCTGGAAGTGGAAGTCAAGTCGGTATTACTGGTGACAGTATAAATTGGGGAGGTCCTACTTCTGCCCATGGGATCGGCAGCATTTCAAGCCTCGGGTTGGGTAACCTTGGCCGTGGAACCGGAGATAACTTTGGTTTGCCATCTGGTGGCTATGGAAGGAGCAATGCAACTGGTACCATTGGTGAACCTTTTTCTGCATCAGCCAATACATACGAAATGAACAATGCAGATACATATGGCAGCAGCTCTATTTATGGTGACACAACCTGGAGGTTCACATCATCGGAGATCAACATGCCTCCTTTTGATAATGATCTTGGAAATGTTGATCCAGATATGAGATCAGCAAGTTACATGGGCAACCATACTGTTAATAATAATCAGACGAACAGAGGTCAGTATCCATTTCAACATTTTTGCTATGAGCTACACATAGCTGTCCCCCTATTTTTTAAGAAAAAGAAAGATGCTGCACAACTCATTTAGCTATCAAGAAGCAGAGCAAATAAGTGACGAGTGCAATTGATCTTCCTTTCCTCAGTTCAGGAAAATCACATATCTATTCATTCAAAAAAGAAAATTGTTGTATACTCACATGACATATGCTTAAACAGGTTGATGCTAATGCGACTAATATTATCCCTATAGACTGTTATGAATTGACAATGGATAAGATTTTGTGGGCTTGCATTTTGTATGAGCATGAAAGTTTCAGTGGTTCACAACCCATCTTTGAAGCTAGGATGCTACTTAGTACATCCTGTAGGGCTAGTAGATTTTTAGATAGCCATATTATTTCTTAGATACTTCCATTCTTTTGGAGCATTCACCAGGTAGACAGTTGAGTTACATGTAGATGATACGAATCCTGCTGTAATCAAACCATGGCAATTTACATACCGCACTTAACCTCATATTCAACATTGAATGGGAGCTGTTTGTCCGCTTTGGCTGTGCTGGAAGCACTATCAACTTGTGGAAACTTCTAGAGCTTTGAACGATAAGGGATAAATCAAATAGTGAAATCTTGCTTTATCCATTCCATTGACATGAAATGCGCTTCTTTGTAGTGCCTGACAGCACAGTGGATTAGTGACCAATGATGTGTCTTGCAGTTTCAGTTGTGCTACGTAAATCAATAAGTGATTGATGTATGATGTATTCAATAACCTGATTCATCTAAATTCTAGATCTATTGATGATCTTTGACATAATGTAGGATGTTTTTTTTGTGTCCAACTCTTTCCTACTAAAAGTTGTGCTTTGCTACAACTTAGTTTTATAGTACCATCCTGAAGTGAAGTGTAGGGTTGTAAACGAGCCGAGCTCGAGCGAGCTTGGCCTCCCAAGCTCGAGCTCGGTAGAATCTCGAGCCGAGCTTGAACAAATCTGAACTCGAGTAATCTCGGTAAGAGTTAGTACGCATCAATATTCAAGCTTGAATCGAGCCTTAAAGAGCTATTCGAGCTCAGCTCACTGAAGCTCACGAGCTTATGATCAAGTTCGAGCTCGGCTCGTTTAGAGTATGTAGTGTGCTTTAAGTCATGTTGGTGGAGGATGGACATGTTTTTATCAGATGAATCATTATAATTCTACATTCTCATTTGCTGTAAGGACTGTTCTCGTATTTTTTTAAAAAAAATTCCAAAGCTACTGCCTTTTGTTGTTATTTTTGTGTTCATTCAACAGTTTAGAATACTCTCAAGAAGACTAGACAACGCGGAGATTCTACTTAGGAATGAATTTGCTTTTTTAGAATCGAATCGTGGCTACCAATTGAAGAACCCTATGTTCTAGTTGGTTTCTAAAATTCCAGACCTAAAATGTAATTCGATTCTCTATTCATGAATAGTTGTTCATCTAGATGTTTAGTGCAAGAAGCATGCATTTTTTCTTCATGGAAGTTAGCGATCCACGTATCGGAACCATAAGAAAGTTAGGGGCAGTGTTTAGACTCTTGGCTCAAATAGCAGATTGTACAACTTAGGGTTTTAGCATTGTAGGTTTTATTTCAAGACTTATATCTCTTTAATCTTGAAAATGTTTCATTTCTAGCCTACCCTAACTTGTTTGGGACAAGATTTTGTTGTTGTTGTTGAAAGTTTACAAATACCGATGGAAGTTCAATGTTTAGACAAGTTGTATGCGCTTACCTGTATCTGCAGGCTAGGGCACAATTTTGGAGCATTTGTGTTAGCTGAGAACCTATTCTTATAGTATTTTCTTGTCTTATAATTAATTGATTAATTTAAAATTATGATAATTTTGTTTTGTGGTTGCATATATTTAAAATTCTGGGAATATTATTAATCCTATTTGTTAAAGTAAAATAATCATTGATATAAATTCTAATTATCTTGCAGTTACAAAGATGGTCAATCAGTTGCAATTAAAAATGAGAACAATGCTGCAGTTATTTTTTGCTTGGCTAATAATGAGCATTAGAGTCAGAATTGAATTGTACACAAGGGAGTGTGATCTGACAAGATCCTTTTCCTTAAGGGTACAATCGTAATAGTTTGATGCACGGAGGCTTGAGTCATCTTGCTCAACTAATGTTGTAGAGCTATAAGATTTGGATTTTAATTCGGAAAGCTGTGCTCACTGGTAGTCCATCTTCATATTTAGATCATTCAGTCAGTCTGAATTTCAATGTGGCGTTAATGCTCCTTGTCTCAAGGACACAAGCCATACTCTTGATTAACAGTAACTTTTTCTGTCTAATCAGTGGTACACGTTGTGTTAAAACTTTATGAATATGTTCTGAAATGAATTGAATGGAATACATGAGTTCTTTGTTGATAATGTTATATTTTATCTTTACCAGTTAACCAATGGTCTGAGATACATGCAGTAATTGAGGCTGTTTGATGTCAGTAACCTCTTTATCATTGAAACTTATGTTGAGAAGAACTATACAATCTTTGTTTCTGACTATGATCTGTTGGATCCTTTTGCAGGTATCACTTCCTAGGGGAGAGTATTATATTATAGTCATATATGACTTGGGATAGGCGAACACCCATTATATCAGGTATTCACGTGCGTGACTGTGAATTGGTGATATCAGATTAATATACAGGTTAGTTAATTGTTTCTAGCTAACCAGAGGTGTGGTTTATGGACACCAACATGCTAGAGGAGCAGATACAAACATTTTGTGAAGGTTCAGATTTTAGTTTAATTTCTACGTGTATTAGGTCTTTTGGTTTTTGAATGAGATGTGCAGTGGTGATTGCGGCACATACTTAGAAGTGTTCCAACATAAGCTGGAATTCTGTCATACGGACAAACTTGTATACCAAAGGAATGCTGTACTATCTTGCCCATTTATGGCTACATTAGCTCGCGGGTTCTTTCTCTTTTTAACCATTCCATTTGTATACTAGAGATTCGGTTGGCTTACTACTGAAACTATTCGGGGGTGCCAATGCCATCTTGGTCCCCATTAATAAAGCAACCAGAAGTACATACCTATACCGGTTCTCCCTTTTTTTGTCACACACACACCAGAAGTACATACTTATATATATAGAAAAATGGTATTTAAAAGTAATAAAGAGAAATAACACGTTCGTTTAAGTGGTATATTGAAATATGAGAGTATATACTCCCAGGAGTACGAGAATTTGCTCATTGTATTCTCCTATGTATGTATGTGTGTATATGTATAGTATAATTAATCGGGACACCATGGTGTTAGAGTATCATGTAAAATAGGTATTTTCTTTATGTATCACGTACGAAAAATTTTGAAATTTTTTGGATAACTGTTTATTAATTAGTTCAAACTTGTTTGAACAGAAATTCAAACTGCAATTGCCTTTTTTATAATAGTTTAATTGTAGGTATGTGCTGATTTTATATAAAAATCAGCAAAACATGTGATCTAAATTCGTTCAAAATCTTTGAATTTGAGTATATATATATTTTTAAAATGCACGTTTAATTTGAATTGTCATAGATAGGTATGTACGTTTAAACTGAAATTTCCAAAAATATATCCGAATTTGGGTTTGCTCACATTTAAAATCATGATACATCATGGTGTGTGTATGTATGTACGTACGTACGTACGTACATATGTACATCTCTCTCTGTACACACACCCACACACACACATATGTATATATATATATATATATATATATATATATATATATATATATATATATATATATATATATATATGTGTGTGTGTGTGTGTGTGTGTTTTGTCTGTTTATTAATAGAACTTTGGATCTGATTGTGCATATTTGCTCATTTTGCTTCATTGTTGTAAAACTTATACAGTTGGCAGTTAGTTAAACGCAAGCTTTTCATAGCTTAGGAAGCATGTGGTCGTGTCCTTCCGTTTTCTCGTCTTTTCGAAAGTAATAATTTGGGTCTCTTGTGGACGGAGCTTCCTTTTACAGCCCACTTATTTGGGCTGAAAAAAAAGTAGCTTACGGTTAAAATTATATTGTCGTTAGCTGAAATTATTGTAGTTAATGCTAGCTTATTTGACATAATTAAATTTAAAAATAGAAAAATTAGGTTAGCTAATTATGGGTAATACAAACGAATAAAAAAAGAACCGATAAAAAAGCTAAACAGACTAAAAAGTCGAAAAAACGAAATTTAGAGATAATAAAAAATAAGCTAGACGCGAGAAGAGCGAGGCTTAGGTAGTTTTAGGACACCAAGCTATATGTACTTACCCTAGAAAATAGTTCATAATTTTTGCTTCCATAGATGTTGTTTTGCTTCCTGATGACATCCTTCACCATAACTTTCACGTTACATCATGACTTTCTGCCACCTATTAGTTACATGTAAAGCACTTCATCTAACTAATTTTCAGATCTGCTGGTTGCTCCAACGTTTATGGTCTAGGGTGATCTTAACGTATGTAGCTCGAGGACGAGCTTAACGTGGGGTCCATGGTCTAACAAAAAAACCCCTTCCACTTCTTCCTCAACTCATCCATCCATCTAGTCCACCCACCATACTTCACCGCGCCTTCCTCTCCGCCCCTCTCGTCCCCCCTCCCTCCATCCTCTCTCGTTCTCATCCGGTGACAAGAGCAACAAGGATCCACCTTTCCCTAACCTTGTGGTGGTCGGATTTGGTGGCGGTGGCCCTTTTCCCTATCTCGTGGTGGTCGGATGGCGACTGGCGATCCTGTTGTGGCAACTGGCGACGACACCTTCCTCGTCCTTGTGGTGGCTAGATCCTGTGGTCACGAGTCTCACGACCGGCGACGACCCCTTCTCTCGGCGACCACAACGAGCACTCTTGCTGATAGACCATTAAGGAACATGATTAAGAAGCATGTTGATGCGAAGAACGTACGTACGTTCTTGCGGCGTAGTATTGCGCTGTAGACGTTGTTGCTGCCGCCGTGACTTGGTGTAGGGACGTTGACGACCGCCGCCTCGCTGGAGCTGAAGTCCCAGCTTCGGGATGACATGACATTTGTCACCGTACGTCTGGTGCCCGTCCGGAAGGCCCTTCCGGTTCCCGGACGTCGTGCCGGCCTGCCAGACGATGTTCTGCCTGGTGCTGTTTCCCGGCAGCGCAATGGTGATTGGTGGCGTAGATGGCGTGCGCGCCGTCCGCGTACTCCGCGCCGCGGCTGTAAACCGCGAGGCTGAGGTTGCCGTCCGCGACCACGGGAGCGTAGCTGTCGATGACCGCCGTCACGACGGCCACCGCGCCGGTGCCCGGGTCGTGGTAGGCGACCACCGCGTTGGCGCCGAGCACGCCGACGGCCGACGGGTTGATGGCCCACGCCGCCCACCCGGACGCGGCCTGCGGCACGCGGAACGCAACGTCGGCCGTGCCATTGGCCGCGTGGTACGTCCAGTGGACGCTGGCGACTAGCTCCTCCAGCGCGCTGCATGCCGAGTAGAGCCGACCACCTGAGAACGTGTAGTTGGCGCAGCTAGTCTGCGCCGCGGCGAGCGGCGAGGACGGCGCAGGCGAGGAGTAGTAGAAGGCGCCGCCTCGCCAGGGAGCCCATGGCAGGTGGAGAAGAACACAGGAAGGATGCAGAAAAGAATTGTCCGGCTTCGAGGGTGCGAGTTATTGGGAGGAGACGAAGTGAGATTCCGTGCAAGGCCAACGGGTTAGGAGCGGAGAAAAGTTTGTTCATGGGAGGGACGTGGCGAGCGGTTTGGCGCTGTCCAACAAACACCCAGGAGTGGGCTTCAATGCTTGATGCGTGGTGTTGCGTGTGGGCTGGGACAGTTGGGCCCTGTTCCCGGTTGGTTGATTGGACTCGCAGCAAAACAATGTGGGCTTTTTCATCGGGCCTTGTGTCTGCGTTCTTATGGGCTAACACATGTCTTACACCTCCGAGGCCGGCAAAGAAAAGGGGTTGCAGGCGTTTTTTTTGGGAGATTGGAGTATTTGCCCCATACATAAACATGGAATTTGATGATTTGCCCTATTTGTCTCATTGATATGTGGGCCTTGGACCCACATGTCATTGAGACATCACAGGGCAAATCATCAAATGCAATGAAAGGTGTGGCAAAAGATCAATTACCTCTTTTTTTTTCCACTCGAAGGTGTTCGCTGCCTTGCTACTGGAGTGGTTTAGCTAAACATGCCTGTACAATTGGGGTGGGCAGGCATAATATACTTGGCAACCAACCCCCGGTCTTTATCATGAACTGACCTGTTTTGAACAAACTAATTAATAACAGATTCATGCCCTCTATTTTTTAGAAAAAACTAGAAGGCTTGTTTTGAAGTAAAGCGTCTTAGCAAGCAAATCTCTGCTTTAACGAGAAGGGCTAGCTAATATACACAAGCAAGGTTTAGGAATTATGGATTAGTGCAGATTTGTGTTGGAAAAGCTAATGAAGGCTGGTTTAACACGGTAATCAAACAGTGTCTTAAAGCTTACTAATCGAGGCCGCCGGTTTATTTTGAAAGTGGGTATAATAAGGATGCACTCACGCATGCATATACAACATTACACGCACTGTCATGTTAGTGCATCTGATACACACGTTTAAAGCGATACGGAGATCCGAAAGTTTTCCTCGAGGCCGCCGGTTTGCGAAGGCATATCATTTTGTGACCATCTTGTGTGCTTAGCAAACACCCACGTGCACGTGTACTCAAAGATATTATTCACGTAAACAACATCTAAAGGTATTGTTCATATAAACAGTAACCCTCTAGAAATAGGGTGTCCATAATGGAGTTTAAGCTCATGAATGGACATCCGATAATACAAAATTGCCCAATGAGAATAAGATGACATTTGCCGTCTATAATTCTTGCAATGAGCTGATGTGGATAAGAAATAACCTCTAGGCCGCCGGTTTGCCTATGCAAGAATGAAGCCTCACTAACATCATTTTGTGATCTGTGCGTGAAAAAAACACATCATCTTGTGTGCTTAGCAGAACCACTACAGCAAAAGAGATATCAAACACAGATGATACAAATAGTAGATTGAAAACACAAGAGGTAGAGGGAAGAACTCATGTTCTTTTCTTGATTACTTTCTCTTTCACATGTACATAGAATAGCCAATAGAACTCCATATAAATAGCCTACTGATAAGATGTCCATCGTAGATAAGGTTTCGGACCTAGTTCTAGATTTCCTAATATATGACATTACACGTGCTTAAGAAAAGGTGGCCAGGGCTATTCTGTGGTTCCACCACCACTCCTCGTGGCTACCTCTGCACCTCAACTTTGGGACACTTTCACCGCTTTCATCACTCCCCGCGCAGGAGCGCACCACGCGCGCACCTGAATGCCTTGACGCGCGACCGCCCCGTGATGATCCCCCTTTGACCGCGCGCGGATACGAGGCGCTCTAAGCGTCCACGTCTCCGGTCTCCACTCTCCAACCCCGGCGCCGCGCGGCAAAAACCTGCCAAGTGGTGCCGCGCGGCACGGCGCCCGCGGTGAAAAAGGGACGGCCGCACCACCGCGCGGATCTCGCTGCCCCCTCCCTCCCGACGCCAGCGCGCCCGTCCGACCCAACTGTCACATCCCATCACCAAACCCAGCCCACTCCGGCTCCCCCGCCATGCGGAGCTCAAAACAACCGCCCGTCCCATGGGACGCGCGCCGGTGCCCCCATCCCCCACGGCGCGGTGGTAGAATCATTACCTAGCACGGGCAGGAACGAACAGACGGAAAGTGATTCCTTGCTTCCACAGCCACCAAAAGAAACCCGGTGGTGGCACCGAGTAGGGCTGTAAACGAGCTCGGTAAAAGCTACGCTGCGCCCAAGCGATCCTGACGAGAGGTTCGAGTCTTCGAGCTCGGCTCGAATTATTGAAATATACAACACTATTTTAATCAGTATTTATAAAAATATAAGTATACATACAAAAATGATAAACATAGTATTTGTCTCGTACGGTGACCGAGCGACAACGGCGTGAAACAGACACATGGCACCTAGAGCCCCGCCACCACACGACTGGCGGCCGGCCACCGGGCAGGCACGCGTCTGTCGTCCGGCCACCGTGCGTCTCCCAGCATGACGCCTAGCCACCATGCGGCATGTAATTAAACCGGTTTAATTACATACCTTATTTGTTATTTTATATTACTACTTCTTTGATTTTTTAAAATATAGCAAATGAGCTCAACAAATTATAAAATTTTATGTGCAGTCTCCCGACACAACGTAATTCATTGTGTATTTTTTCTATAATTTTATCCGGTGTGAATGTTGCTTTAAAATTCATACGATAATGTTATTTGTAGGAGTTGTTACATATAGCAAATGAGGTCTAAAAATTACAAAATTTTATGTGCAGCCCTTTAACATCAACCTAATTGTCTATTTTTTAGGAATTTTATGTACGTTGAATTTACCATATTAATTTATGTTCATTTAATCGTAATTAGCGATATACGATACTCATTTAATTAGCGATTGAAATCCTAGACCGCATCGTTACCGTGCGGCAACCATCTTTTGTAGCGTGTGATCTCTCTCCTTCACACGTATGTCAGTCCGCTGCCGCTTCACCTGCTTCCTTCGCATATTTATCAATGTGTTCGTGCAGAGTTTCACTTGTATGGCTTGTATATGAACTACATGGGTCTTTAGCCAAGCATGATGCAATGAGCTCTCAACAAGGACTTGAAGATAACTACAAAAGGACGTCAGCAGTCGCGGCGCTTCTAGAACGATATGGATGTCAGCCAATGTACCAGCATTAACTGCACAGTAAAGTGCAGGATATGCAAGACCTTCAGGCACTCAACGAAGAATTACCCTAACAAACCGAGCTTGTCGGGTAGCCATTTCGGTGTCGTGATTTCATATATCTTTTTATTTATTGAATTAATTTATATTTGTAGCCATTCAAGCTGTATTATTTTATGTTGTGGTAATTGGTAATTAATCAATTAATTACTTAATGATTAACTCTATAATCTATTACCGCATGTGATTATTTATGCCAAACGCAACGAAGCGCCAACTATTTAGTTACACGCTTTAGAAGATTGAAAATAACCACGTACAATAGGGGGAAACCGTGGTACATACACCTCCGGATGTGTCTACTGGTAGAACGTATCTGACGCTACGCACATGGAGTGTTACAGAGGGGGCGCCTCAGACATGGTTGGCCATCATTGTAGTGGCATACACATGTGCAGCTAAGGTTCGCGCAGCAGCACGTGGGATCATAGGAACTTTCTATGTTGACAACCTCCTCGTTGCCCCTCTCCAAGACCTACATGACTGCGTCCTCTCTGTGTCGGCATTTCAGCCATACCGACGATAGACAGAAACTCACCTAGAGGCGTGCAGGCACAGGGAGCACGAGAGAAAAGCGCGAACTGGCGGCCAAGGCCATCACGACCGACGAGGACTACAACGCCGACCTCGTGAGGGAGGGCAAATGGCCACGATCAACACAGTAGTTCGACCATCTTCACCCCATATGTCCACCATCTTTGGTTCCTTAGCCTGCATGCCACATCACCCCTTGGTGGGATCAATTGTTGTTTTGTTATCATTACGACGCTCTACCCATGTAGGACTCGAGCGCACTAGTATCAGTCGAGCAAAATTTGTAATGCATCAAATTCTTATGATGACTGTGCCGGGAGGCTGTATATAAAAGTTTGCAATTGTACATACTTAATTAGCTCCGACATAATTAGCACCGATTAACTGTGATTAGCACTAAGCAAAGCACTAAATAAAATATGATTTACTTTAGTGCTGTAAGTAAGGCATTAATTAAATATAATTAGTACTAATTAAATATGATTAGTGCTAATTAAATTACTAATAATTGCTGTGCAGTGTGATTGGCATCTATCGTGCATTGGCAACCTATCGAACTAGGAAAACTCAGTTGGTACATGCTGAATTTGGTAAGTTCATAGAGAGGGTTAGACTCCGCTCAGTTGGACTGAATTTTGGTGGCTTATGGCTGAATTTTTACTGTGTCTAGCTGAAAATTGTATTGTATCTGATGGTGGCTTATTTGCCATAATTAAAATTAAAAAAATTAAAAATAGAAAAAATAGGTTAGCCCATTACGTATAATGCAAACGAATATGAAAAAAAAGAATCGATAAAAAGCTAAAAAAACTAAAAATAAAAAGATGAAATTTAGAGCTAGTGAAAAATAAGCCAGAACCCTAAACCAAAATAAGGGGTTCTTAGATTTTGAAAACGGACGCTCAAGACCAAATTTAACAATAGAAGTGACAGCTACGATATTTGTGTGTTTCCGCAGCTGAATTCCCCCTCACGTACAACACTCCACGGTTCACTCCAACCACTGCCAGCTCCACAGGGAGCATCCATAACCCCCAGGCCCACATGTCATTGAGGTAGTGTCACATGTGAGTAGTGCGATAGTCATCTAGCAGCAGGCATGGCAACATAGACACCTGTCTGTCGTCAATCCGGATCACATTCTTCGCCGTTCGCTCTCGCACACTTTTCCTCCTCTCTCTCTCTCTCTACAGGGCAGAAGGGCTACAAAGATCCACACCGCACTCCAATCTCATTCCGTTCTGTTGCGAAGTGTGTGTGCGCACTGTGCACGGACATATACTCTAGCTACATCGTATACGTGTATACATTGGTAGTACATCGTCGCCCAGCCTAGCTACCCGCCACCATCCCCTCATCATCACTCGCTCCCCTCGCACCCACCCGCTTCGGCCATGGTCTCGCTCGCCGGCTCCCAGATCCCGTCGCCCGGCCAGAGCCCGTGCGCGTCGTCGGCGCGCCGCCCGGGACACTCCATGCGCACCATCCGCAACGCGCTCCTGCACCCGGACTCCTCCCCGGCGTCCTGCCTGCCGCCCGCTGCGGACGGGGCGGACTCGGACATCGAGAACCTGACCGACTCCGTCATCGACTTCCACCTCAGCAAGCTGGCGGCCACCGCGGGGCCGGCGCACCCCGCGGCGGTGGCCAAGTCGTCCTCCGCCAACGCAGCGGCCACGGAGCTGCTCGAGCTGTCGCGGGACTTTTCGGACTACTCGAGCTTCAACTCGGATATATCCGGGGAGCTCGAGCGGCTGGCGGCGGCCGCCGCGACACCCAGATCCGACGCGCCGGAGCTCGGCACCGTGGATCTGAATGATCTGGAGTCGATGGATCTGTCCGTGGACGCGGCGCCGCTGGAGCGCGTGGAGCCGTTCGTGCTGGCGTGCGTGCAGGCGCTGGAGCCGGACGCCGCGCCGGACGCGCGGCGCACGGCGGCGGCGAGGATAAGATTGCTTGCGAAGCACCGATCGGACATCCGCGAGCTGATCGGCGTGTCCGGCGCCATCCCCGCTCTGGTGCCGCTTCTGCGGAGCACCGACCCGGTGGCGCAGGAGAGCGCGGTGACGGCGCTGCTGAACCTGTCGCTCGAGGAGCGGAACCGGTCGGCCATCACGGCGGCGGGGGCCATCAAGCCGCTCGTCTACGCGCTCCGGACCGGCACCGCGGCGGCCAAGCAGAACGCCGCCTGCGCGCTGCTCAGCCTCTCGGGCATTGAGGAGAACCGCGCCACCATCGGCGCGTGCGGCGCCATCCCGCCGCTCGTCGCGCTGCTCTCTTCGGGCTCCACCCGCGGCAAGAAGGATGCGCTCACCACGCTCTACCGGCTCTGCTCGGCGCGCCGGAACAAGGAGCGTGCGGTGAGCGCCGGCGCCGTCGTGCCACTCGTGCACCTCGTCGGCGAGCGCGGCAGTGGGACATCGGAGAAGGCAATGGTGGTCCTTGGCAGCCTCGCGGGCATCGCGGAAGGCCGTGACGCTGTCGTGGAGGCTGGCGGGATACCCGCACTGGTTGAGACCATCGAGGACGGCCCTGCGAGGGAGAAGGAGTTCGCCGTGGTGGCGCTGCTGCAGCTGTGCTCCGAGTGCCCCCGCAACCGTGCGCTTCTTGTCCGGGAGGGCGCCATCCCGCCTCTTGTCGCGCTCTCGCAGTCCGGTTCTGCCCGTGCCAAGCACAAGGTATGCGACAGCGACACCTTGTTAATGTCATGTTGGAACTAGATGTGATTTGCTAAATTTTATTTGAGTGATAACAATTGGTGATTCGTATATCAATGTTTGAAGTGCCAGTTTTGGGTTTGAGCTTTTGATGTGACCGAAGTCAATCTTGTCTGTCAGTTTATCACTGATTGTTCTGAACGGTGTCCAACGAATTCATCAGTCAGAGTTTGGTTGAAGTTTGATTGACACTAAGTACTGAAGTACATTAAACCCAGACGGAGGGTGCATGTACTTGAGTTTAGGTAGATCTACTTGTTCTTCAACAATGTTCAATTTAACCCATGTTTTTTTAAAGCCGTCATGCGAGTTGGCATGCATTGCCATATACTGATAGAAAACTAGGAAAAAAATGAAAAAACCTGTTATATGATCACAGACAATGCAAAGGAATAAGAGAAAAGAAATGGCAAAAATGCTGAAAAATCCAAAATAAACCGAAATTAGAAACCGATACATTTCAAATAGCTTTGCTTAAATAATCCAAAAAGCAAAAAAAAAACCAGAAACTGAAGCCGTTTTGAGTGGGACGTCAGGTGTTGACTTGTAGATTCTGTTCACATTGTGGAGATACGCACTTGATTAATTTCACATTTCTTAGTACAGTCCATGATCTGCTAAACCTTTGAAGAATCGAAGTACAGAAGGAAGCATATTCTCTCTTCTGCAAGTCAAAACTGCAGTAGTTTTGCTTCCTAACTTGGTCCTTCGGCCAAAAAACAATGCTTAGTGTCACTAGAAAACGAGAATGCTTACAATTTCTTGTGAAAACATATGCATCTGAGATTCCCTATTGAAATGCGTGCTTCTCAATTTTGCCACTACAGGTTGCCATGAGTTATCTTGTTTCTCTTTGAACTGGCTTGGAACAAAATCCCCCCCTCATATGTCTGCCTTACTATGCATGTGCTTTACGTTTAGCTATATGATTTGCAGGCTGAGACTTTGCTTGGTTACCTGCGCGAGCAGCGGCAAGGTGGTGGTGGCTGCAGAGTTGGACCGGTGGCAGCTACAAGCTTGGCTAAAATGCAGTACTGATGTGGTGAAAGACTGAAAGAATGCTTCGCCTGTCTTTGACCTCGTCTGCTCCGTTCTTGGTCGGAGTCTTGAGAATGGAGCAGCTCTGTGATGAGGGAACGTGATGATCATCTGTAAATAACAGCTGGCTTTGGTTGGGTTATGTGAATACATATGTTGTTTGCGACTTGCGAGTGATGGATGAAGAGAACGGCTGATTGGTTACTAACATCAGTTGAGAGGAGGAGGAGGATTCAGGGGATGTTAGCAGAGGATTTGGGTCGTTTGTAAGGTATGTCATGTTGAATTGCAGCTGTGTACAGGATGCTAGGGTGGTATGCTTGCTTGGCTTGGTCAGGTTATAGGAGAATGTTGGATCGTCAACCATGTCTTTTTTGCTTAAGGTTTGGAGTCCAAATTCCCCTGTTCCCTTTTATCTAGTGTGACTTGTTTTGCAAACATTTCTCGATTCCTTCTGCTCCAAGTGGTTTGTTTTCAGTTGAATCCAAGGTATTTCTGACTGCGAGGTGAACATACTTAACAAAGAGTACTTTGAAAAGCTCTTAGCAAGCATGCAACAACCATGAGTGATCTTCCTTTTTTGAACTCAGATATATGGACCTTTCAGGACTTCTCTGTGTGATGGACCTCTCGGAGCTGCTGCTCCCAGCATCTAGGTCACTGACAGCTGCACATTTTCTTCTAAGTTTGGTGTGGTCAAGATAGCACTAGCATCTTATGCACAGCTGCCATGAAGTAATGTTTGGCAACGCGTCTGGCTGCCATGGTAAATGATGGTAGTAGCACACGGAAAGAATTATGATGTGATATGTTAAAATAATTTTGACTTAGAGTTCAAGACGTAGTAGAGTTTATCTTCGTGTGTAATTTAAGTTGAAGTTATATCCAACTTAAAGTTCAAATACGTATGCTAGTAGGAGAGTGTTAGCCTATATATTGAGGAGGCCTGTAGCCAGTTTTGTAAAAACAGAAGTAAGGGAAAATGGGAGCAAGTAAGATAATAGAAAATTTCAGAAATTCTCTGGTGTTCTCTCAGATTATTTGTGATGTGTGTGTTTTCTCCTGAAACAGAGTTAACAAGTAGTATCAGAGCCGAGGTGAGAACCGAGTCGCTGAAAAAAATCATCTCGACGATTCCGTTTTGCGCTCGTCTCGCGCAGCACTCCCGAGGCATCCGCTCTGCGCGTCATCACATTTCAACAGCTCGTCCGTGTGACGCATCTGTCAGTCAAGCAACATAACACGTTTCTGCAGCAATGAAGAAAGCGTTTCTTGCTGAAGTGCTCAGCGATGATGAATCAACAGTACTCTGATGATGAGTTGAGTCAAGGACGTTGAGAAGATGTGTCGCCGTTCAAACTCAAGTAAGGTGAAAATAAATCGGAACGTTGAGGAGATGTGTTATCGTTCTGTGTCAAGTATGAGTTTAGTAAATCGTAGTTGAGTCCGACTGCCTCAATGTTTTAGAATCGGACCCGTACCAGTTGAGTTGAGTCTTTACATGTAGCTTGCATGTAGAACGTTTCATGTGGAGGCATGACTGGTAGTTCATAATGCATTGAGACTAAAACTAGAGTATGTCAAGTCAAAATTAAGAGGGAGATTGTTAGAAATAATCTTGACTTAGAGTTCAAAATGTAGTAGAGTCCGTCTCCGTGTGTAACTCAAGTTGAAGTTATGTCCAATTTGAAGTCCGAATACGTATGCTAGTAGGAGGGTATTAGCATATATTGAGAACGCTTGTAGCTAGTTTTGTAAGAACAGAAGCAAGGGAAAAAGGGGAGCAAGTAAGAGAATAGATAAATTTTTCTGTGTTCTCTTAATTTATTTGTGATATGTGTGATTTTTTCTGAAATAAAGTTAATACGACAAATATTGAGCTAGAACTTGTAATTTGTAGAAGCATCTCATGAAGCGTTGCACTGATGTCTGACGCTGTTTTGAGAGGTAACGCGGACGTTAACGTTACCGGGATATGAATACCAGTAATAAAAGATCCAGGAAGTTTTCAAGACCTCACCCGACAATTTGACTTGCAAATTGTCATGAATAGTGACTCCCTCTGTGACTGCTCTACATACGCTGTCAAGGTTATTGGTTCCTATCAATAAGAGTTGCAACGCATGAACTATAAAAGAGTAAATCCTAGCTGAACCTCAACAGTAATGGTTGGTGTTCTGCTGGAGATGGTTGTGGATTTTGTGGCCAGAGAGGCATCAGCTCCAGTGCATTGCACAGTGCATAATCTCAAGTCATTGTCTCGGCTAGCTGGCAGAGTTAGGAGTCAGGACGCTATGTCCCGGTGCCCTGTTCCTCGCCAGATGATTGCTGCCGTTTTGGAGAGTAATTTGCTCCAGATGCACATTGATTTTTAGCATGAAACCTGTCAAACGAAACAGGATAGCAAGATTCTGAGGCTAATCTATGGACGCAATCCAGTTGGACACACTGTTGGGCTGCGTCCTCCGGCCTCCAGAGCTGACTCGCTTAGCCATTGCTAGTGCATGCCAGGATGCGACAGCGACGTCGATTCGATCAGTTTGATCGTTCACTTTCGATGCAAATGTGTAAAGATTTGACCAAACCGATTGAAATGTTAAGAGGCCACACCATCAACTCAACAAGCAAGCCAAATTTACCTCTGAATTGTCCCAGTCTGTCTTGTGTTGGGACAGCTCGCAACGGCAAGTCTACAAATATCCATCAATATCTTAAGAAGTGTAGTATAGTATACCACTTGCGCTAGAGTCTGTCTGAAACCAGCAACGTACCATTTCAAGCTGACTACTCCAAAATCCAAATTGGATGGTCAGCACATAGAAAAACTTCGCAGATTCCAAATTGGAGACCTGACCTGCCGCCGACGGCCAGCGAAGGTCGCACTTCGCACGGCCGAACCGACCGCCTGCCATAAAATATGTAGCTGATGTTAGTTATCTGGCGACTTATAAATTATTGACCCATGATCTGTAAATAGATCGCCGGTGTTCTTTCCTACCGAACTCATGTGCCTCGTGATCTCTTGCGAACATCGCCGTCGAGGATGCAGCGCAGGGACTCGCCGGCCGGATACAGTCGAGGAGAAAGCGGCCTGCGTCCCGGCACGCAGATGCCCATGCTGGCCCGTAACGGCACGGCCATGTGCGTCGCGAGAAAATGCGGTTGCGTTGTTCCATCACGGTACTGTTTTGCAGCGGCTCGTCTCTTCTCGGGAGCGAGCTTTTTTAGAGGGAGAGGGACCACCGTCCACGACCTATAGGCTATAATAGTCTTCCAGCCATTAAATACGTGATTAGCCACCGAATCCTCACTCTAGTATGGTCCCATGTAGGTTTTTTCTCCCTCTCGTTTTCGCTCTTCTCTCTCGCGGTACTATTTGCAATAGCGTTGATAATTTACCTGCCGTTCTTGGCGAAAGTTTCTTCGAATTTTACAGGTTTTGTTGAGCATTACCTAGTTCGTTTTGTAACCGCTGGGCTCAGTCCACATATGGAACTCACCTTTCACTCATGCAGTCGTGCCGTAATCACCGATGAACTCCACCGATGCAGACGGCAAGAGAAGTAGATCAGAACCGAGAAAACATAAGCCAAGTACAAACCGAACCCAGCTAAGACTAACGAGGCTACAAGCCAAACTGTCCCTGCAGCCTGCGTTATCAGCATTTGTTGTCACTCGACCAGCCATGTCAACCACGACGATTCAAACGGTTGGGCATGGATAGCATACGCATTCAATTCACCGGAAAGCGACCACCGTTTCTCTCCAAGACCAAACTTGGAAGAAATCCGCGGGGCCGCTAGGTAAGGCATCACCACGTACGTAACCAGCACCGGCACCTCAGTTGCTCTGCTCACCGGCCGTTGCAAAGATCAAGTATACATCCATCTCGAATCATACCAGTAGTGTTTCTGTACTTTTCTCTCCAACAAAAATAGTAATAATTTCAAAGCAAACAAAGAGATAAATAACTTCTAACCACTATTTATCGTCTTTTAAAATTTATACCAATCACTATTGAGAAAAGTATAGAAACACATCTCTGCAGTTACGATTATATATCAATACAGATACGCTCCCATTATGCCTTGTCCAGATACACGACGGTAAGGGATGGGCCGGCTATGTCCCTTTCACCCTACCATGACTACCAAAAGTCACTGTAGCGGCATCTGGGTAGGGTCTCGATCTTTCTCATGCCTCATGGGGATAGTTCACCGAGGAAGAGAACAAAGCTATATATGCGCCCCTCCTTTTCCCTTCTTTGAGCCGCATGTTGGAGGGCTACGTTTTTTATCTGTATGTTGACCTTCACAACCATGTAGTACTTTTTAATTTGGGGGGTTTAACATAAATACATAATTGTTGGGGAGTAGCCTCACCGTAGCCCCTTTAGCTCATCATGTATGAGTCCAAACGTATGCGTAAGCAAAGGGTAAATCTAGTTAAAATATAACAAAGAAAAGTCGTTTATGCTCTTAGTAGTAAACCTCTAAATGAGGTATTTGTATAAAGATCCTCCCTATGGCTATAAATATGATTATTAGGACATCATAGAGGGGGTGAGGAAATCCAAAAAAGAAAGTGTAAAACTATCAAGTAGGGATGGCAATACCCTATGTGGGTGGGGCCCGTGGGGAATATCCCCATAGGTGGCAAGGGTGATCTACCCCACGGGAGATGGGCCCCGCTATGCTAGGGGGCGGGGATAAGGGTCGCCCTCCCCGCGGGGACCCAATAAATAAAAAAATATTTCTTGTGTATTTGATTAAAGACTGAATCTATATGTTAAAACATATATTTATATATAAAGTTATATTTAAAAAAACCTAAGTAATTATAAATTAATAAATAAGTCAATCATTTTAAAAAATTAACCTATTTTTAATCCCTATGGGGATCATGTGGAGTGGAGTCCCCGCGAGGACCGAAGATGAGGGGCCATCTCCCCTCGTAGGCTTAGCAGGGTTGTGCTAGCGGCGGTCAGGGCGGGGCCATGGGGGCCTCTCCTGAGACCCCTCGCCCTATTGCCACTCCTGCTATCAAGTATTACCATATCTATTCTATTTCTCTCCTCACGCTTGAATCTTAGGCTTCAGACACCCTGATGCTCCGCTTTTGAGCAGGTAACTACAGTAATAATGATACAATTATTTGTCCCAGTTTCTTTTTCCTTACAAAACCAGCAATAAAGAGTTAGTTTAAGGCAAAGTATGGCACTTTTGAGTGGAAGTTGGCTGTCGAATATCCTAGTTTGGTGAGCAACAGCAGCTGTTGTTGGGCCTGGCCCAATCGATCGCAACTGTTGCAACCTTATCTTCGAACTATTGTTGCTCGTTGTGCGAGTTAGCATTTGCTTGGGCAGTCGTACACTATAACACTAGTGTGCGTATAAAACTCTACAAACATCTACTAGAAAAATGTTATTGTTACACTACCATGTACGATGCCGTCTGCATTCAAGATGATGTCTTGGTTGATGGTGACGTCTTGGTTTAAGTGCCTTTCTGTCTTTAGATTGTTTTAGATACGTATATATATATATATATATATATATATATATATATATATATATATATATATATATATATGAAAATACATTCTACAATGTAGTTACACACCTCTAATATACCACCTAAACAAACTTGAAATACTCCTTTATCACTTTAGGTATATTTGTATACTAATTATAAGATACTCAATGTGAACCACACGAAAAACTTGTAAAGCGTTCATAGTTTTAGCGTATTTGTAAATACCCTTATATCGTGCATAAAAGGAGTATGTCGAAAAATGTACATACCACTTCGAAAATTGTTCATACCACCTAGATAGTCTTAAATACTTGTATACTACGTACATACCCTCCGTTCGAGATACTCCCTACATTGCGAGATACGATATAGGGTGTAACTACACGGTGTGAAAGAGACTATATATATATATATATATATATATATATATATATATATATATATATATATATATATATATATATATATATATATATATATATATATATATATATATATATATATATATATATATATAGGAAAAATCTTTCTACACTGTAATGTGATATATATATATATATATATATATATATATATATATATATATATATATATATATATATATATATATATATATATATATATATATATATGCGCCAATAAATCAGTCAAATACTTTATTTCTATTTCTATGAGCCTACAGTTATTGCCAGCTTCGCTAGCGGCGGAACAAGTTGAAGCCATGGCTCGTGGCTGTAATGGAATCTAAGAGCACCTTCGGGGCAACTACAGCCGCAATTATATATATAATGGATCTAAAAGCAAGATACTTACACTCGAGTAGCTAGCAATCAAGTACAAGTCGCTGCCATCACTTAATTACTTTTTGGCCATTCCATTACATGCAGTCATGCATGCGCGTATGCCTTGAGCAGCATGATAAAAGTTACATGTGCTAACTTCACACTTTTGCTATGTACTTATTGGCTGCTGAAGTTTGATATTCAGAGCCTGCGAAACTATATAGTTCCCGCGCAACTACTGTAAAATTCTTGTATTCCAAACAACACCACAATTTTTCCTTGGGAGAGCTAGAGTTTAGACGACTCTTGCTTCTTAGAAAAAAACCTCGAGCTTAAGCCTTGACTTAAGCTTAAACAAAGCTATACACTTTTGAGTCTTATGCGGATATTGAAATTGCATTTATCATACACTCCCTCCATCACTAAATGAGCTTGATCCCTCACTGAGGCATTTTACAGGACCATAAGCAAAAAGGTCTTGCTCATTAATTATCGGTGATGAAATGGAAATACATCTGCACACGATGCTTTCAGCGAGACTCACTATGAGACCCCCAATGACGACAGACGGCGACTACATACGCTCCTACAATTGAAAACGGATGAAATACGGATGGATAATATCTTTGCTATATTTATTTTTATATTTTTTCGGATGCGGATACAACTATGTTGAAACTAAACCCATCAGCTCCGATCGTTACTCGCTAGAAGAAAATGCACACATAACTTCTTCCTTAGAATGACATACATGTACACGAGTAAGGAGGACGAAGGATCACAGAAGAGACTTCTTTTTTCAGCGACGCACGTCTTTTCTTCTTCTCTGTTATTCGCTTGCAACTCATTCAAATGTTTAATAGTTTACACAGCTTAAATAAGCCTCACACACGCACAGTTACTTGACATGTACACGCACCAACTCCATTGGTTAGACTACATGTGATCCGATTTTGCCGCCCACGATTCCTTATGACTCGGCGCACACCGCGCACTACCCGCAAGACTCGGTCCTGCAGAGACCAACTCAGATGCTTACAACCATACACACCCCTGACCAAGTTTACGACCACACACAGACCTGACCAAGTTGACTTCTTACGACTTTGAGTTCTTTCGACCACGGCACTCCGGCCACGGTGTCTCAACCACGCCACTTTGACCACGACTACTCGACCACGGCTTCTCGACCATGTCTTGTCGACCACAACATTTCGACCGCATCTCCAACCACGCCTTCCCTTGACCACTTCACTGACCACGGTTTGTCGACTATATCTCTTCGACCGCTTCTCAACCAGTACTACCGATATTTCAACCATGCAGGTCTTCCGAGCACCAATCAGTTCACTGTGGCTTCGACCACAGCTATAACCACTGTAGCTACGACCTTTGTAGCTACGACCACTGCGCAGCTCAACTTACAGCTGCGACTGTTATGACCGGTTAACTGTACCTATCATTGCCGACACAATCCGTATTAAAAATCTGTATTTGTTTTCGATCCGATACTATCCGAGCCGGCATAATTCGTATTAAAAAATTATCTAGATGGATCGAAAACTATTCGACGCCTACAAGGACACCCCCGATAAACGGTGCACGAACACGGCTGACGTTCAGCAATGTATACTCCTAGTCTCCTACTCTGTTGTTGATCGCTCCACGCATCCATCCCGGCATGTTCGTAACCAACGCACGTTGACAGATACATTTCCAAGCAGAAAAAACGGTCGTTCCTTCATCTACGCTAGTCCACCGACGCAGCAGCACCTAAACGTCGGCGTCCGCCCGTGCGCCGTAAACGCCACGCCTCCCCTCTCTGCCGTGTCGTGTAAACGCGCACTCGTGCAGCAACGCAGTGCAACCAATCCCCGCGCCTGCACTGCACTGCACAGCCTGCACGCCCCGCCGGCCGACGAGCGGCCGCCGAAAAAAGATGATATCCACTTTGAAAACCGTGCGCGAGCGTGCGGACGCGCTGGGCCCGCCGCGCGCGGGCGGACAGCGACGCCCGCCACGCCACACCGCACCGCCCGCGGCTCGGCCTCGGCCTCGGCCGCGCGGAGTCCAGGCGGTTCCGATTAAAAACAAACGCGGCCTGCCCATCCAAAGGCCGCCCCTCCCCATCACGTGGCGCAGGTGGACGCACGCCATTGGCCGCCCCGTCACGCGCTGTCGCCACAAGGCGCCAGGCCGCGGCCGCGGCAGGGCAGCGCGCAATCCCTTGACTTTTCGGGCCGTCAAAACGGGAAAACAGCGCGAAGTGCCCCCGACTGAGCCCACCGCCCCGGACTTTCTGCGACCCTTTCCCTCCCTTTCCGGACCTTTCTTTCTTCCCTCCCGTCTTTTCCATCCGTATGTGCGTCTGGTTTCTTTTATCTTTAAGCTACGTACGTAATTTTCTATCCTCCGCGGCAAGCATGGTAGGCTGATCGCTAAGTATGCGGTCGCGATACGATTAAGGGGGGATAGCGCTTTTGAATACAGTAAGCATGTATGTAGTGTGCCCTTACGATTAGGCTGCCGTGGCTGGCTGGCTGCTAAGGCCAAACAAGGCAATAAAGGCGAGCTTGGTTAGGTACGGGAGTAGAAAAAGGCAAAGGCGACTAAAAAAATCTGCTGCTGCTGCTGCCCTAATCCGCTTTGGTGTTTATATCCTCGAGCCCCCAGCCCGCCCTTCTCCTCCGCCTGATTCCAGTGGTGCTGCTTTCTTCTCGGGTGCAGACAGGGTAAGGAGCATAAACGAATCCCTTCCTCCTGCTCTGAGATTTCCTTTCTTGCATTTCTTCCCTGGGATTTGAGCTCTCGCTTGCGCTTTCCCTTTATTGGGATGGAAACCTATGCATCGATCAACTTTTCTCTAGAATAGTAGTGTAGCGGCTGGTGAAAGGGCTCTGGTTGGAGCTCTAGCTCTGCCGAGGAGGAGTTCTGTACCACCTGTTTGATATTTGAGTGGTTGAATCAAGTGGGAGAAATCCTAATCCATCAACGCACGGTTTGGGTCACTGTAGTAAGCATCCGCCGACAGTTCCTCCTCTCCACCTTGCTCACCTACCCTCGGATCTTGACTATGCAGCTGCTCTCTCACCTGTTCCGATTTCTTTAGGAGGGAAATTAGCGGAGTCTTGTGTGGATTTCGTTTGATTCGTTGTTATCTCTTGGTTGCAGTTGCGGAGTAGCAGTGGGAAGTGTTTTCCTCTTCATGGAGTCGCAGAAGCAGGTTTCGGCGCCGGCGCCCGCGGTGAAAGGGGGCGGAGAGCTGATCGGATACGTCGACGTGCACGTGCAGAACGCGCGGGACATCCAGAACATCTGCATCTACCACAAGCAGGACGTATACGCGCGGCTGTCGCTGCCGGGGGAGGGCGCGCCGGCGGCGGCGACGCAGGTCGTCAACGGCGGCGGCCGCAATCCGGTGTTCGACCAGTCGGTGCGCCTCGGCGTGCGCGCGGGGGACGTCGACGCCGCGCTCCGGTGCGAGGTGTGGATGCTGAGCCGGGTCAAGAACTACCTGCAGGACCAGCTGCTGGGCTTTGCGCTCGTGCCGCTCCCGGACGTCGTCGCCGCCGAGGGCGGCACGCTCGCCCGCGAGTTCCCGCTCTCCACCAACGATCTCTTCCACTCCCCGGCCGGGTTCCTGCAGCTCGAGCTCTCCTACATCGGGGTTGTGCCCGAGGTTGTGCCCATCTCGCCGACGCCAAAGCCGGCGCTGGCCGATCCCGAGAACGCCGGTGACGGCGCCGGCGCCGGAAAGGACTACGAGAAGATCGAGTTCCCCGACCTGAATCTTGTCGAGGAGAACCAGATTATGGTCTCGGAATACATTGGCCTGCCGTGCACAGCCGTGGAACCGCAGAGCTCCGAAAGCCTCCTGACCTCAGAGGACGGGGACGGCACCACCACTGAGTCCCACGACGCCGGTGTGCGCGTCGTGGAGAGCTTCTCAACTGACAACAGCACCGCCGACTCGGTCGGCGCCTTCCGGAGCGACACGCCCGTCAGCAGCGTGTCCACCACGGAGTCCCCCGCCGCGGCGGTCCCGGCCACCCCGCAGTCCAACTCAGAGCCGTCAGGGAATGCCGTCTCGTCAGCAGGGCAGAAGGAGAAGGCTGCCTCCGCTGCCGCGGATGCGGAGGTCGATTCGTCTCACACCGTTCAGGAGAGCCCGGCGTTGAACTCGCCCAGCACCTTGTCGGAGAGCGCGGTGGACAAGCCGGTGATCAGTGTCACCATCGAGCAGGAGGTGAAGGTCGACCAGAAGGAGATCATGGACATGTACATGAAGAGCATGCAGCAGTTCACGGAGTCGCTCGCCAAGATGAAGCTCCCGTTGGACATGGACAATGGCAGCGATAAGAGCGGCGGCGCTGCTTCCGACGCGGACTCCAGCGGCGCCGACTCGAGCGCGGTGAAGAAACCGACGGCCGGGGGGCCGCAGGAGAAATCTCCCAAGGTGTTCTATGGAAGCCGGGCTTTCTTCTAAAACTGGTCCGGCTAGAAGAAAAGAAGGGAAAATAGCAAGCTGTTGGATGCAGGAGATGGCATTCGCAGTCATCGATCTTCTCAGCTGAAACTTCGTAGTGCAGAGGAATAACACTTTCTCATGCTGTTCGTTCTAGGCTCGTCAGATCGCAAGGCACATGCGGAAATTAGCTGCTGTCTTAAATCTTTATGTATCAGTACTCTAATGAAAAATGGTTTGGTTTCTTTTGTTTCAGTACTGAATTCTACTAGCTTCTTCAGCCCCATTTAGACCTCGGGATTTTCACAGAAGCCGTTCAATTTCCACCTGAATCTGGAAAATTTCCCGTGTTTCAAATAGGGTCTTATTAACGTTCTTTGTTGAGCTGCATATGTCCATATTCTCAATGTGCAGCGGTGATGTGTATTTGCTTTGCCATCCCACACAACGCTGGATAGGTGAACTGCTGATTGGTGGAACATAACTACCAATCTATACCAGATTGTATCAACAGGCCGGTGTGATAGCGAAGTGGTCGGAAAAGTGCAGCGGTGCCACTTCCACATTTCCAGTTGTAGCTGGTATGTCATTCGTCGATCTTGCTCATGGATTAAGAGCATTGATTACAATCAGTAAGGATACCGATCCTGTCGGATACATGTGTGTGTAGGACTATACATACTGATGGCTGTGGATGTGGAAAGTAGAAGCATCAGGAACCTACGTAGCTATCATGTCGTCTCTTCCTTTTTCAATCCACACTCGTGTTTTTCTTTGTAGTGCCAAGTTTCTGATTTGCACTCGCCGGAGGAGATTCCATCTTATACTCTGGACCTCGCCTCGCCAAAATTTCAGATATCTAAGCCAGCAATTTTAAGGCTCCATTTGGAAGTGGAAGTTTTTGAGGAAAGGAAACATCTAATCGATTTATAAACATCTTATACTGTTGTGGCAGTGGCCTTCAAGGTTTGACAGCTCCCCACTCTGTGAATGCTCAAATCAGCTGACTTTTAACTTTAATAAATCAACGTTTTAAACACGTTGAATTCTTAATATGGTTTTCTTGTTTTTCATTTTTCTTTATTATTCTTTAACTGAATAGCTCAGTTAAAAGTTAACAGCTGCTATAATATCTATTTTAGCAAAAAAATTAACAGTCACAGCCAAAAACTATCAATAAAATCCGTTTTAAATGGGGGCCGTAGTTTACAGTCACAACTGTTGATTCGTAGAAGAAAATAAACACTCGCGCCATCTTCTTTTCTTGACTCCAACTGAGGGTAAACTCAGAAGCGGATGCGGATGAATACGAAATATTTTGGACCCGAGAATCGTTTGTACTATATCGTTTTTGTTTCCTGTTTTATTTCTTTAGCCCCACTGCTTTCTCCTTATAGTCCACGCTTGTCCTACTCCCACATCTATTGTGTATGTCCGAAACCAATACAAGCTTAGCCCACACCCTGGACCGCCCTTCTTGCACATCATGAGCGTACTTTTCTAGCTCAACTGTTTCATCACTGTCTTTTGATCAAGACTGACAAACAATATGCGTTAAGTCTTAAAAAAACACAACAACATTAGTTAAGTGACTTCATAACAGTTGAGGATATTCATTGCTGTAGAAGTAGTCATATGTTCAACTCACCTTTCCCCCAAATCACCAACTGACGGCTTGCATGGACAAACTCAAGTCCACCTTAGCACCTGTGTTCTATCAACAAGCACCATGAAGATTGATGCACATATTGTAACGACCCCGTTTTTGGAAACAGGGTCGTCGTATGTTCCGCAACAGCTAAGAAGTTCAGTTACGGACAGAAGAAATATTATACCTACTCACGAACATTTCAAAAGGGTTAATTTAATTAAAATAAGACTTAATGATCAATTTTAACAACATTAAGGACGTCTAAACCCAAAACTTAACTTACAATCAGAAAATCCAAAGAAAACTCCCACAGAAACGCTTGAGTGCGATTGTAATCCTAACACAAAATCTTATAACAACCTCATGGGATTTTTGTGCTTCCTCGGGCTAGGCATTGTGGCGGTCAAAAGAGTACAGGGTATGTTAGGTTGGGTGTGAGGGTGTGAGAGCAGAGATGACGACGACGGTGAAATAGCTTTAGCGGTTTGATCAAGTGGGGATTGCATTTATTAATATGGGTGTAAGGTGCCAGAGAGGTCGTACTCTAGTTGGCAGTAGCTGGTAGGGTGGGCAACGTGTTTTGCGGCGTCCTCTGTCGGCGGTGAGACGAACCAGGGGAGGCGGTGGTGAATCGGGTCATGGTTGGTTCGACGCGCTGACATGAGTCATTAAGGGCTATCAGGGGCGAGAAGGTCAAGATGTACAGGCGTGGACTCGGGTGTAGAGGCGTGGCAGCGACGGCAAGGTCATGGTGGCGGCGAACGGGTTGTGGCCAGGTGGACGGTGTTTTTTCAGACAGTGAATAGTGCCGTCTCTTTATGCCGTGGACAGATGAACGGGGAGGATACTTCGGCTGGAAATAAGAAGCTTGGATGGTGGAGGAAGGTGACGAATTGAGTGAAGACCCAAGCGAAATCAAAACTCAAAACAATTCAATTTTTTTCCAGGTTGTTTCACATACTACTTCAACTTAATTGTTTGTTTTGTGTTAAAGGATGTGTGTCCAACTTAGCAGTTAGCACTCCATCTAGGAAGAGTTGTCTCCCATTTATCCTCGAAGTTCAAACTCCAAACAATCTAACATAGTGATAAGGCTTAAATAATCTTTTAAAGAGTCACTTTAATAAGTAATCAAAGCTCTTAACCAGTGTTATAGCATCTTATGATATAACACATCCTAAGTAACCTAATTGGAGAATCACCGTTTATCTACCCGACCAGCTACTACTTGTAAGCTCTATGACTCGATATGTGGGTCTCCCTTGTGGCAATGCCTTTGCGGTTAAGGAGCAGAACATGTACGCTCCCACTCCTTCAATAGCTCTATGTTCGGTCATGTGTTCAATAACCGCTCTGCTATTGTTTCTCGAGACTATATCTTACTGACATTAACCGATCGATGATTATCGATTAGGATTCTCTCACCGCCAATAACTGCTTACATGTGTAGACGAAAGGAATCAACAAGGTGTTTATTCATACAAATAACTGATACACCTTCAGCGCTATTTAAGTCTTACATGGGAGACACAAGAGGACACACAAGGAATGGAGAGAGCAAAGAGAACAACAATATCATTTTGTATTAAAATAAGTAGTATTTTTTCTGTAATATCTCACTAAGAGTAAATTATATTTTTATTATAGCAATAAAGATTATTCTATTTTTTGTTCATCCTTCTATAAGGATTAAATATCTCCATTATTTATAAAATTAGAATTAAATATCTCTATTATTTGTAAGATGAGTCGATGGTCAACACAAAGCACATAGTAGCACGGTAGTGTTCGCGCAAGTACTTGGATTCACTGTGCCATTTGACGTTTCAAAGCACCCACTGTTCTTGGGAGCCACGGGATATCCCATCCTCTTATGGATACTAGCCTCTTATGGATACTAGCCTCGTAAGCGCTAGAGATGGCAATGGGTACCGATACCGAATACCACTACCCATACCCACCATGGTAATGAATACCGCATTAACAACTAGACAAAAAGTTAAAAACTTGTTGTTGATTGTTTATTTGTTTGGCGGTTCATGTCAAGTAAAAAATTTTGATCGAGACGCGACGATTAATTTCTAAATTGAGGAATTCTTATGTGTTGAAAGAGCTTTTTCCGTAAAAATAGGGACCCGTAAAGGACCTAGCGTGCGGGTATGGAACAAACGAGGACCCGCGCGCAATTTTCCAAGAAAAGAGACCGCGAGGCGGGCTATAAAAAAGCGGAGTGGCGTAATTGAGGAACAAAAACGTAAAAATAGGGACCGTAAGGACCTTATCGCGAGGTCCTTGAAACCGCGGAGGGCTATCTGCAAAGCGAGTGGCTATCGGGGCGAGGTCCTTGACCGGGCTCGCAGCGGAGGGCTAAAAAAACAGCTAGGGACCTTTTTGCGAGGACCAAGGATCTAGACGTAATTTCGGAAAAGTGCAGAGACTTTTTTTGTAAAAAAGCTCCCCGACCGTACGAAGATTCCCGACCACGCGACGGGCGCTGCGGTCGCGCGGGGTGACGTGGGGGAGCCTCCGCGCGGAGACTCCCCCGGGAGTAATAGAAGTCTGATTCTTCTGCATTCTGTTGCTCCTACGGTGTAGTACTACTGTAGTAGGACATACCAGCGTACTAGGCTACGCGATGGGACTGATCAAATTCCGTGAGGACAGATGCTCGGATAACCCGTGCAAAGAGGGGGAAAACGAGCTGTAGGGATGTATGACATGATAATATAATATGCGATGTGATCTGAATATGCCTAGATTTTTTTTCATCCGATTATTATTCCCCTTATTTGAATTTGTAAAAGGATGTGAATAAGGTTTTTTCACTCAAAATGTTTTTATTCGAACTATTTACATCCAGACTCGAATTCGCTAGCATGATATACGTATTTTCTTGCAGTATATCTAATTAGTTTTTTTAATTTGGTGTGGATTCATGTTATTTAGACTTGTAAGTTTCATTGACTGTGCTGCATATGAAGATAAAAATATGTTAATATCCAGTCTATTCTTTTTAGCTTTTAAAACTATTTTTCATTTTTTTACAGTAATTAGCTTTTAAATAGAGTGTCTTTTTAAGACAGAATCTACTAATTAATTATAGTATATACTATAATAACTTCATTTATATCAGATAAATCAATGTATAATTTTTTACTTTATATTTTTTCTTTTAAACAGTCTAAAAGTTATAAATTACTGCTAAAACATCAGGCCCCAAAGTTGATCACAAAATTGGCGATCGCAGAGAGACAGAAAAAAAAAGTGGAGCAAACAACGAGACAGCGAGAAGCGACAGGCAAGAAGCGTCGAGAAACGAACCACCCCCAGTCCGTCCGTCCTAACCCGCCTCGTCAGCACCGGTGGATAGGGATCTCGGCCAACACAACCGCGCGCGCCCCATCACGAGCCCGACACCTCGAGCCCAAATCCAAGCCCTCGCCTCCCCGCCGCGTCCCGCCCGATCGCGCCCAGCCTCTCGTCGCCTCGCCCCGCGCGGAGGAGCAGGGGCCCTAGGGCCTCGCGACGGCGATCCGGTGGCGCTGTTCCGCGGCTGCTTCTCCTTCGGGTCGGCGGGGCGGAGGCCCGCCGCCTCGCCCTTGCCCTCGCCGCCGCGCGGGTCCGCCGCAGCGGCAGCGGACGACGGCGCCAAGATGAAGGGCCTCTTCAAGTCGAAGCCGCGGACGCCGGCCGATGTCGTGCGGCATACGCGCGAGCTCCTCGTCTTCCTAGACCTCCACTCCGGCTCCCGCGGCGCCGACGCCAAGCGCGACGAAAAGGTGAGATCGAATCCGGCCTTTATTGTTAGGGTTTTTTGTTCCGATCCCCCTCACTGCCAGCGGATTCGGTCACGATCGCGCATGAGTGGAAACCATTTGCTTAATTTGGCCTGATTTGTGCTCTGTACCCTTAAATTTGTTGAAATTTATCACAAAAGTGGAATGTTGCTTCTTGCCAGAGGTGTGATACATGAGTCGAGGCTGTTTGCTTTTGCCAGATTTGGTTGCTTTGCAAATACTTAGGGTGCCATACTACTATAATACTTGACTAGCTTTCGATCCATGATGGGATTGTAGCAAATAGGAAGGGGATAGTTTATGGAACTCCAGGAGATACGTTTTTGGTTTATGCGCATAATTAGGTTAATATGAGAAGTTGGAGCAAATATGAGAATTTGGTGGATGTCAACTGGCGACTTGGCATCATAACTCCCTTTAGGTTTCTCCAGTGATCCAGTGACCATGAACAAGGGATTAAGCAACAGTATGAACCTGTGGTACTAAGATATCTCAAGTTAATTAAATAATAATGACAAAGTCGTAACCGCTCTGAACTATGCATGGACAGACGTATGCTCAGCATTACATACTGCTACATGTGCCCTGCAAAACTAGTAATGGTAACTAAACATAGAAACCTTAAAGTCGAGCAGTTAATATCTTCCTCGAGTAAGCTTATTGATGGTCTTCTAAAGAAGACATTATTCGGAATGAGCACTTGCACTGGCCATATGGCCATCCAAATGATTGCATGGACGCTATGCATTAATATGAATTTTTGCTCAATTTTGTTCTGAAATCAATACATATTACCTTGAAGGATATATTCCTATACACTACCTATAGCTAAGACTATGTTTACACAGATGGCAGAATTAAGCAAAAATATCAGGGAATTGAAGTCTATTCTTTATGGCAATGGCGAACAAGAGCCTGTCACTGAAGCCTGCGTGCAATTGACCCAAGAATTCTTCAGAGAGAACACTCTACGGCTGTTAATTATCTGTCTTCCAAAATTAAACTTGGAGGTGTGTAACGTAATTTTGTTATTGGTAGATTTTGAGAATACGACAAGAATATTTTATTCCGTAGATACTTTTCTTATTGGTGTTATTTATATGGCTAATTATTTCATGGATACATCTCTACTTTGGATTGTTGCAGACCAGGAAAGACGCTACTCAAGTTGTTGCAAACTTGCAAAGACAGCAAGTCTCCTCAAGGATAGTTGCGTCTGAGTACCTAGAGTCAAATAAAGATCTTTTGGACATCTTAATTTCTGGGTGAGTCTAATGTCCAAACAAAAACCTACACATCATTAGTTTTTTTTTAAAAAAAGTTACTGGAAGTTTTTTCTTGTTTGTTTAGCTCTTTTTGTTCTTTGTGCTTGTTAGCATCGCCATCGCTCAGGCGCTTACTTCGACATTTATGTGACTGATTGGCCATGTGCACCATATTTCCCCAACTCTTGATTAGGGCACTAGTTTTAATGCTAAAGTAAAACTAGTTGTCCAAATGAAGACACCAAAATGTATTTTTCATGCTTTGTTTCTAGTGTTTTCATGTAATATTTATTGATTACTATATGTTACCTAACGTAAGACATGGTCTACTCTCAAGATCCCAAAGTCCGCAGCTAAGGAAAGCCCCTTCTTCATAAGATCAAGACTCTCTTTATTAGCTTTATTACTTCTATTCTATATCCTATCCCTATCTTTTATCCTTATGAAATACCATATAAAATCTAATGTAGAAGAAAGGGATATAATGAAATTCTTGATTCGATCTTCCTCCCTAGTCTCTGTCCATCTCTTTCACTTGCCCCAGCGCCTAAAGGAATGGCTCGTTTCATCAATTCGCTCGAGCCAGGTGCCACTTCAGATTTCTTCTTTGATTCTGGAGCTTCTACCCATCAATAACCTTTTCACTCCCTCTGTCTAGCTCAAACCATGTATCCTTAGTTCTTGAGTGGTTTGTGTCATAAATGACCTGACTCTCTGCCTGGCGCCCATGCCCATTTCCCAGCAACAGTACTAGGATAAACATTAAGGTGGATTCTAGTTTAAAATTGCTTTTAATAATGGAATTAACAGTTAGTGCATGCATGCTCTATTTTAATGTTATTAGACTGTCTTTTAGCTGATATGTGACCTTTCTTTCCCGCAGATACTTTCGTGATGCGTAACTTTCTGTATTTTAATGATGTATTCGCCTTTTGTTTTTTTCCACTCAACACTATCGAGTCCTCGTCATTTTCGGGATTAGGGTACTAGACTGTGTTCATATGTAAGACATAGAATTTGGCAATACCTATGATGCACGGACACGGATACGTCGACACGACATGACACAACACTGACACGGGGTTGCGTCATTTTCCAAAAAAATACCGATACGGCGACACGGCTATATATATTTAAATAGTAAAAATAAATTACATATATGCATTGATAGCTCGCAAGAACATTGGTTCACCCTCAGAAATAGCGAGAAAGTTAATGAGAGGCCACCTCTGTGCATCTGATTATCCATCTGAACAAATGGTGATACCCTTTTGAGGCCACGTGCTCCGCGTATGCTCCACCTCGACCTCCACCTGAGGGAGCTAGTGGTGCATGGGAGGAAGCCGGCTGGAGGATGAGATGCAGAGCCATGACATAAGGGAGGCGAGGAGATGCGGAGCCGACGAGATCTTTGGAGTCGTGGCGGCGGCGACGAGAAAGCGATGGCAAGGAGCGCGAGGGGTGATCGGGTGGGGAATGGGGATTGAATCGGCAGTTCAGCACGCCGAGTAGGGTTAGGGCACGCCGCAAGTGGGCCGTGTCCTGGGCCGTGTCGCGTAATTGCCGTGTCCGACACTTGTCGGGAATTTCGAAAATTAAGTTTATTTGGAAATCAGCTGACATGCCACCGATACGTCCACGACGTGTCCATGTATCCGTGTCGGACATGAATACGGCTGTTCAGCCTCGTGTCCGCGCATCAGAGGGCAATACATGTTTAAAGTAAGCAAATCAACTGTATTATCATGGCGGTACAACAAATGTGGTTAGTTTTGTAAACTTGCATTAGCCATATGGTTATTGCGTCTGAGTATTGCTTGCTTTTTTTAATAAATTTGATCAGTTTTGTTTATTTCGCTCATTATTTGTACTTGCACAATTTAATTCTTCACCTCCCAGGTATGAGAATATGGACATTGCTTTACATTATGGTGCTATGTTGAGGGAATGTATTCGCCACCAAAGTATTGCAAGGTGACATTACTGAATTGAAATGCTGATATTTAGTTTTTTTATATATTTTTTTGCTACAATTATGTGATGAAACAAACATCAAAATACATCATGTCACAGTAAAAACCACCATACCTATCAAATGCCCATGCAAGAACCACAGGATGGAGGCCAAGCATTCATTATGACCTTGCAACTTGTTCATCAAGTAGTCAAATACACGTGGAAAAATTATTATCCATAAATAGAAAATTGAAAAGATATGTTGTGGAAACCTGTGCAGAATACATGTGGTTGCAAATTTCGAAGACTGTTTTTTCGTTGGCATTTCATGTACTATATGAATTTTGCTCAAGATTTTTTTCCCATCAGTTCATAGATGTTTGTGTTAACCGTTTGAATGTAGGCATGCATAATTGACACTGAGATCCTGTCTCATGTGAATGGTTCTTGTATAGTGTATACATGTAACAGTACTGTAGCTGATCTGGGAAACTTTTGCATTGTGATTTGGTTGATATTGGGACTGTTTTTATTAGGGTGGGGGGTGTCTGTGATTTTGAGCCCTGTTGCTCTCCATAATAGTACGTGATGATTCAAAATAGTACCATTAACAGATGATATCTAAGCCCAAGCCAATGTAGACCATCGAAATCAAATGCTGTAGATGTTGGAGGTTCCTGCAGAAATAGTGCTTGTTTATCTGAGTATTTATTCATCGACAGGTATGTTTTAGAGACTGATCACATGAAGAAGTTCTTCGACTATATACAACTTCCAAATTTTGACATAGCATCAGATGCTTCTGCAACCTTTAAGGTAAGTTCCTTTTGCTTTCTGGCGCTTGCCTAAAATACTGAATTAAACGATACTTGTGTTCTGTTCAAATGTTGAACTGCCTATCAGCATCATTGCATCCAACATTTTTTAGTCCAGTTTGCTACTCATAGTAATCGAGATTGTGAACATCTATCAATTATTACCACCACTTTGACATGCATGCAATAAATAAATAAATACACACACACATAGTTTCTTTGTTGCTTGTTTGATGTGGCTGATTGACAGCTGTTAATAATCATATATAGGTTCTGCATAGTACGTCTACTGTATCACCCTTTTTTCTGCCAACAGTTATGTTGACGATAAAAAAGATAATACCGTCTTTTTTTCGCACTGAAACTTGGTTCTGGCCATAATATAAGCATGACTTTATAGCTTTAAGGAAAAATACACGATGACTTCGATGTCAGTGAAATCTTGGAATATACATGCTTGCTTGGCTAACGCTGTACCATTTTTCATGCCCATTCCTTTTCATATCTACTATTGTGTGATCGTATTGTTTTACTCTAAACAGGAACTTCTGACAAGGCATAAAGCAACTGTGGCGGAATTTCTTTCCAAGAACTATGACTGGGTCAGTAATTTTTCTCCGCACCTTTATTGTTAAACTATGTCATTTACAAACAATGTTGTATCCTACCTTGTGCTGTATGCCTTCAATCATCCTAAGATCTACCATGATTTGTTAAGTTGTAGTGACTCATTAAATAGCTGTGGTTAAAAGAATAATATAATTCACAACCTCAATTCATGCTCTAGTTGATGTACATCTTGTGTCTTGAGTTAGACGGCAACCTGATCAGCTTGGTCAGATGGGCAAATTGTTGATGAGGTTAATTCAGTGTATTTGCCCTTGATGCATAGCCATGAACCAAAAGCATCTTTTTTATGCTCTGTTCACTTGATGGCCATTCTTCTCGGATTGTATGCAATTGAATTGTCATTTCATATAGATGATGCTTTGATTAATTCAATCCCTCACTTGGTTGGCATCATAACTTATTCTGTTGTCATGATATGTTCTGTTATGCGCATGATATGTTTCTGTTATGCATATGTAATAAGCGTTATCATCTGGCTAAATTGGCACCATTCTTTTTGCATGTCATTTTACACTATTTCTAGCCTTAATCCTTTTCCTTCCCTTTTCCTCAGTTCTTCTCAGAATTCAACTCTAGGTTGCTATCATCAACCAACTACATAACAAAAAGACAAGCTATCAAGGTATTACTGTTTTGTTACATTTGGTTCTCTCTCTGTGTGTGTGTCTGTGTGTGATATGTTTGTATGGAGTGGCTATTCTGTTTACCGTCAAATATATGATTCTTGGCAGATATGGTATATGAAAAATACTCTGTAGCTCATTGTTCCTGACTATGTGTCAGTAGATTTTTTGACCAAATAACTCTATATAGCTTACATACTTCAAACTTCAAAGTGTGAATCATGAAGTGAAGTTAAGAAGTAGCTTGGCTCTGAACTTTCCTTGGCTTTTTTCTATTCTGGTTTGATTGGAACAAACATCTAACACTGTTTTTTGACAACTAACAGCTATTCACTGTTTGCCTTGAAGGATCATTTTTCTTGTAGCAGCGATAGTTTCTTCAAGATCTTGTATGCATTTTGTATCAATCAAGTTTCTCATATTAATGTATTTTCCCCCTTCCAGCTGTTGGGAGACATGCTGCTTGATAGATCAAATTCTGCAGTCATGATGCGATATGTTAGTTCAAAAGATAATCTTATGATTCTGATGAATCTCTTAAGGGTAAGTTTACTTGGCCTGTGAATTTCAGCTTGCAATTTACAATGCTATCCATGCTCAAGTAAGGAGATTGCAGTTTATGCACATGCTTGCATAGTTGCATGTACATGCTAATATTAGAAAATATTAGCATTCCCATGTCCTATCAGAGTTTTTCCCACTAATACTCTGCGTACTGATGATACATAAGAAGCTTTCTTGGACCTGAGCTTATGGACTATGGTTAAGCTGACACCCACCTGAGCAGGATACATTTGTCTCTGGCATTTATGTGTCAAAAGTTGTTTGCTAAAGGGATTGTGAAGAATGCTGTCACAGATTTACTAATGTTCCAAGCAATATATTAGAACATTCACAAAGGAACATGTTGGCGGCCAGGTTTCATATCCTGTTTTTGATCTAGTTTCCGGAGGGCTACTGACACATGTTTCCTTCCAGTTTCCATTGATTCACTGGATTTTCAAATAAAAAACCGCATTGATCTTGATCTTGAACTGGCTAGTCTTCCATGAAACTGTCCAAAATCACCAAGTTATGGACATTTCTTTTGTTGAAATCATGACTCCAAAATTAGGTGGAATCGGTAAGAATTGGGGTTAGAAGTTGTCAAGTTGGTAACTCAGTTAATTTCAGTGGGATTTCTGTGTCAATTAGGCAACAAATGGTTCTTCTTCTTCGATCTGGGAGCTGTAGTCTCCAAGATCCACCATAAGTCCTTTTGTTATGTACCTGCTGGTTGTAGGTTGCTCTATGATTCCATCATGGATGATGGAGCTTTCAAGAATAAAATTAGATATCTTTTTGATTACTTTACATGAACCAAATGTCACCTTATACCATTGAAGAAGTCTTAATTCTTTAGTCATATAAAACTATATTTTGAAATACCAGTCTTTCCTCCACCATTCAAAATACCAGGGCAACTGTTTGATTACTGATCAATAGTTGCATACACTTGCTTTCAGATGATCATAGTTGAAATGCAGAGCACGTCATGTCTCTTGTAACGTACGATTTCTGCCAATGTTTTTATATGCTGCCAATTTTCTTAGTAATTTTGTTAAAATTTCAGGATTCAAGCAAAAATATTCAAATTGAAGCATTTCATGTGTTCAAGGTGAGTACAAATACCCTAGTAAATTTATTCCCTGTAGAAGTATGTTGTTTGTTTAAACTCATTTTGATTATTGCGTTGCTACATATTTCAGCTATTTGCTGCAAATAAAAACAAACCAGCTGAGGTTGTAAACATACTAGTCACAAATAGAAGCAAGCTTCTTCGATTTTTTGCCGGATTCAAGATTGACAAAGGTACTTTTGCCTACTTTAACCACCGTATGTACCTATATTTGCACTTGCTTGCTATTTTTCTCACATGACCTCGCCTGTAGTTCAGTTATAAGTTCAGCTCATCGGCTGCTATAAATATGCCAATTGAGCTTTCCCACTGTAGTTATTGTTTATTATTAGGATTTATTTTGTCACTGTCACAATTCGACATGAACTAATAGTGTTAATTATTGTTTTATCAGAGGATGAGCAGTTTGAGGCAGACAAGGAGCAGGTCATAAAGGAGATATCATCACTGTAGTGTCCCTGATGTTTCTTGCCGAAGAAAAATTAGCCAATGCGTACTTAAGTGGTTTCGCGTGGACTATTCTATTTACCCCACCATGAGAGGCTCTATCATGGATCCAGCGCGAGTACATCTACCTCCCGGTGGGTATTGTTGGGTGGTGATGTTTCGTAATGAAGCTGCTTGTGTAATAATAGACTTCTGCATATTATTATGTTGGATTCAAGAAACGTTATGAATCGCATGGTTCTGTGAAGATGTGATATTTATATAGTTTGGCTATGATTTGACTCCAAAGTGGGGATTATGGTGGTTCTCCTTCACCTTTTCTTTTGGGAACCTTTACCCTATTTTAACAGTTTAATCCCTAACTCGTGAGTAGTCCAACCGTGGTGTGTCTAGACAGAACTTTCAAAGCGTATCACTTTTTTTATAAAAAAAAAACAAGAAGCGTATCACATATTCACATTACGGATGGGCTCAATATGTCTGTAAAAGAAGTTAATGTACGCGGCGGCCCGTGCCTGCCCAGTGCCCAATCCAGGTACCCAGTCATTGCTGGCTCCATGTACCTTGGTAGCTCTTTGCTCTGCCATGCATGGACTGTCGATTTTGCGAACTTGTAACAAAATTCTTTGGTCGAGCATTGTTTCCGAATCCCTCCGTTTCAAAAAAGAAAAGAAAAGAAACTTAGTTTGTAATCATAGCTAGGCAGGTTCTACTTATAACTATTGTTAGGCGATATGGGACTCCGGAATCCTAAACAACCAAAATTAATCATAGCTAGGCAGGTTCTACTTACTTATAACATGTCAAGTTTGAATATGGTTGTAAGAATCCAACGTTTTCTCATTGACGTGTCCTGCTATAGATTCTTAAGCCTTTCAGTTTTTTTTGGGTGCGAGGTAGCATGTTTTAACAGTTTTTTGGTTTTTAAATGCCCATGATATCTACCCGATGGTGACATCATGGGCATTTGCAAACGCCATTTAACAAAATCTTTAACAAAATCTAGCAGCACGGGGGCGTCTTATGAGCTGTGAGTGTTTCCTTGTATTTATCCAGCACAAGTACATTTCGTAGAGAACTAGTAGTTTACAGAATAGATTAAGATGTGTATTCATTCTTGATTTCTCCAATGCAAGCCCATATAAATTTGAAGTATTTTGTTGGTGGCTAATGGCATATCAGTTCTGCTTTCGCGCGTTGACAATAGTATGTTTCCTAGCTTTTCTGTTTTCGTTTTGTTGTAAGACTCTGTATGAGCTTTCAATTAAAGATACGAATTGTTCAAGGATAATTTGGTGTGCATATTTTACTTAAACCAGCCCATTAGAGCAGCATGCCCATTAGATATACAGAAGTACTATACAACACTGGTATGACTTTTAGGAGGAAATCAATGGAACTTCTTATCTTTGGATGTACGTGAAGATTCGTGTACCGTCACCTTCACTTCTTCTCTGGCGACCTCTTCTTCCTCCTCGCCGACGAGCCCGAGGGAGAATCCTACCCCGACCTAGAATTCACCGTCGTCCCCCGGCATAGATGGAGGCCGGGGTGATGACCCGGTGGGAGGGTAGAAGGGTGATGAGCGGTGCCGAGGATGACGGCAACGGAATATACTAGCTATTTTGTTATGTGGGGGCAGCACGGCCCACCGGTCGTGGGTGTGGGGGGTAGGAGGGGTTCATCGCCGGCGACGAGGAGGGGGCGGCGTGGGGTGGGATAGGGTTAGGGCCTCCGCTTGAGCCAGCATAAGAGGAAGGATCACAACAGGCCACGACATCCATTTGATGATCCTAAGTATGTCACCTCGTAGCAACCCTTGATTCTTGTTCGCCTCGGATGGTCAGTCCGGATATGTGCAACACGTCCGCCACACAGCCGCACCTAGCTAGGCAGCAACCAGTTGTCGGAGAATGGGAGAAATCGGCGCCACCGGCCGCCCTCGGCTACTATCTCACCGTGGTGTCGTCTGGTCCCTATTGCCTCACACCCTCGCCGATCGAAGGAAGCTTAGGTCCATCCGATCAATATACTTTGCTCTAAATTTCTCTCAGTTATTCTAATTTGTGAGTTAGGGTTTCAATGTGATGATTATTGGTTGATTTTTCTCGAGTTATAGGGTTAAAACTTAGGGTTTTAATTTTGATTTTTGTAATGCCAGCCTAGTTCGTTGCAAATCGAGGATAAAATTGTAGTATTTGACCGCAATATCAAGTAAGTAAGTCACTGAGCATATTTTCTATTATATTATTTTTAACTATTGAATATATAAATATCTAACTGACTTTTCAATTAATTGGTTATAATTTTATGAACGATATACTTATTTCAATCAGTAAAGCTTGCTGCTTGATTATACGGTTTCATGTACGAATAGAAGCAGCATCTACCTATGTCAGCAAGCATGCTCAGTCATCTCGCAAACCAACATCACACAGAATTTTCGAATGTCCATTCGTATCGGCTTCTAAAATGTTTTTACAGTAAATAACTTTTCTATAGCATCTAACCTTTAAACAAAGTATTTTTAAAAACAAGGTCTACTAATCATTTTTGGTAGATACTATAACAACTTCATTTATATCGATTAAAATTACACGTGAGTCTCTATCTTTTTATACTCTCTCGCGAATAGCAAAAATTATTATTATTCATAAGCTAAAATCAAAAGATATCAATAAAAACCAATATAAACAACCACATCGGCAAATTGATCACGGTACCAATTAAGGTAGAACTTGATGAAGCTACTCCTAATATATATATTGAGTATTGATTCCTCAAAAGAAAATATGTCAAGCATTGACGATTACGCCATGCAACCAAAATCGTACATGTCCAATACTTTTGTTTTTTCAATAGCACTATACACACGACTCTCTGAACAAGGCAACAGATTTTGGTACAGTTAGCATAATAAAAACTACTCATACTCAAGACTACGTACTAAATCAACAGTTAATCTTGACGAAACCTTCTGTCCGCGCGTCTGCTCTTAAGGCGATCCTTCTGCAAAAGGAAAATCAAATGACCATTCAGAATAAAAGAATTGTAACTAATTTGCACAAAGAAGGTTTCCCCGAATGCGTTACCCGAAGACAGCGGCACTGCAGAACTACGAGCCGTCGTTGGCAGCGCTGGAGAACTACCATGGCTTATTGGTGGCACTGGTTGCACTGCGAAATCCATCACCAAATCATTCTTCTCAGAAACATAAAACTACAAAAAAAAATGCTGTAAGATAGTGGTGTAATTAGAAGGTTGGATTACTGTAGCACATGAGAAGTGACTGTGGCGGTAGAATGGTGCTGCATGTGGCTGGAAGGAATATCATGCGGATTGGATCAATGGGATTGGAGGTGAGGTTGTTCAAATCTCCATTCACGCCGTGGCAGAGGCAGATGAGCGCGTTGCTGACGAGCGACCTGAAGCCATCACAGCATGTGCTCGGAGGCGCCCGTACGCTGGTGTTGGTAAGGTATCCCAGACATGGCATCAGCCCTATCAGCGGCGTCAGGCACTCCCTCGGTTGCGGCCTCGAAGGTGGCGCACTTGGTGTTCCCGGTGTGCTGGGGAGTGGCGGCAATGGTGGCAGTGGAGGCAAGCCGGGTAGTGGTGGCAAGCCGGGCAAGCCAGGGAGCGGTGGCAGTGACGGCAAGCTGGGAAGACCGGGCAGTGGCTGAAAGCCGGGGAAAGCAGGGAAAGGTAAAGCCGGTGCAGCGGTGCTCGCTTCTTTGATCGCTGCTTCCTTAACTTCTTGGTCGTCTCCGGCAAGACCTGGCTCTGATGGTTCTTGATTTGCGGCTGTGGGTCTGAGAAACTGGACTCTCGCTTCTGACGGCTGCGGCGTCGCTGCAGCCAAAGCGAAGGTGAAAAGAACGGCGATGAATTTGGGTGGCGCCATCTTTTGCACCGAGAGCTAACTATGCTTGGCGTTGTAGCCGACTTGTGTGGAGGACGTCGACGTGGGCTGGTGCTCAGTGCTGTTGCTGTTCAGATAGAGAATTTAAACATTGGTCTCTGTGTGTTTCTTTTGGTCTAAACTTGATGAGGAAACTGTCCTGGACTCGTTTCTGTCTTGTGACGAACAGCAAATCAGCTACGCGAAAGGGCCAAGGGACAACGGGCGTGCAGTGCAATCCTGTCTTAAAAGGTAAATCTAGTTCCTTGTTCTTAGCTTTGGCCTCATGCTCTTGGCCTCTTGCATGATCTGAACCGAATTACCTTATAGATCTTCAATTGTTGCCAACAGAATTTCCTTGGACTTCTTTGGCAGCTTCACGTTCTTGGCTTGGTGTCTTCTGATTGCATCACTTATTCAATCATTCTTTTTTTGAAACCAAGAGTAGAAGCCCAGCCATTCATTTTAAAGAAAGAGAAATACACCCACCCTAAGGCTGCATCACGTTGAAGATGAGGTTAATACTTCAGTTTCTAATTTTGTAAGTGATATCCGTCCGTATATTCCGTATGTCAAGTGATATGAGGAAGTCTGTCATGACTTCACCTAGGAACAAGATAACATATAGACAGATTGTTATATCTAAATAGACAGGAGTACTGAGTATTCTTCCTTCAACATCTCAGTAATTAGTCTTTTCATGTTCGCTCTGATTGTACCATATTGTCTAATGTATTGTGCAAAGAAGCGGATAATTTTCGTCCGACCGACCGTCCGAAAGATTATGGAACGGATACGGAATAGAGAAATGAATATCCGGCATTATCCGTGTTCAATTCCAACTCCGAGGAAAAAATATGGAATATGATACAAGATAAGCGATATCCGTCTGTATCCGCTCCGATTGCACCTCTAAAAACACATATTATCTATATTGTAATACACTGGTGGATTGATCACGATAAGCATGTTCATGATTTTTTTAATAGGATAAACGTTAGTTACTTTGCAATGTAAGGATGTGTTTGTTCTAATCTTCTTTGTAGCCTGCTCTCGGGCATGCTCAAGACCCCGTAATAATAATCTTTTTTAAAAAAGACCCCGTAACACGTTCGTGAATTGTGATACACAAGCCCTGCGCGTGCAACCGGACACGCGGCCCAGCCCATATATTCCTAGTTAGTTGAAGCACGGCCCTCAAAAGCCAGCAAGAGCACGTGGTTTCGGCCCTTATCGGCGCATGCGGCGCGTCGGACGACCACCCGCGTGGCACGTGGCCGGCTAACTCGAGTCTCGGCCTGTCTGCCGTGCCGTGCTGTGATGCCGTCACACCACACCAGCCGGTAGGGATGCAAATGAGTTAGGTTAATTCTGATCAATCGAACATCGAATTCAATTGGTACTGAATCTGAGAAGAAAATAAAATATTCGATCGAATTCGTTAATGGTATCAGATATTGCGTGTCGGATTAGATAACGAAATCGAGATAGCTATTATCCGACCAAATTACTTGATAGCCGGATAGTCAGATAGTTACTGGATGGATATCCGACACCCCTAACCCTAATAGCAGTTATAGCACATGGGTCTTCTACTCTTCTTTCTCCCATTTCACCACCAAGCGCCAAGCCGCCACGCATTGTCTTCTTTCTCTTGTGACCCCTAATCTCCTATTCAACCATTTTCCCTCTGGCCTTCACTCCTCTAGGCCTCCACGGCTCCACGTCTTGACCTCCATATGCCGAAGTCCCCATCGGCCGCCGCATCCACTTTGGACATGCTACCTCCACGGCTCCACACCTTCACCTCCTGACCTCCATACGCCAAAGTCCCCGCCGGTCGTTGCATCCACTCCGGGCACGCCGCCTCCAAGGCAGCACCAACCGCGTAGTCCAAAGGTATATCTTGTGCAACTTTGGTGGGTATTTTTATGCTATTTCCGTAAGGGATGGTTGAATAAGCATGTTTTAATTTAGAGCTCTATTAGCAACTAAAGATTGCTTATATATGTCTTTTATTCTTGTATTCTGGGTACGCTATTAGGCTTGATGCTTACCAACTAAGGATATAAGAAGGGTAGATACAGGAATAGAATACAAATGGGGCTAGCTTACTGAATGCCGTATTTTTGAGCTTACAGGAATAGGGCAGTCAGACGAAGCGTCTATGACTACAAGGTGGTCGGACGAAACGTTTATGATCGTAAGGCGGTCAGATGAAGTCGGCGGTGAGACAAAACTCTGACGCACGGGCCCGTCCCCCCACCTTTCGAACTCGCGATCGACAAAGGTCGGACAGACGAAGAATAAGAGGATCTGGCCTCTTCATACCTCTCTTAGGGGTTTATATATTTGAGTGGGGTATGATGGTAAATTCATATTGTACTTTTTAATAATTATAAAATATAAGAGTACATTGATACATTTCTCTATACTATTAGACATATTATATATTAGGTCAATTGTAAGATCTAGACATAGAGGATTGAACCATCCCTTCTACAACAGTAATCTCACTGTTGATTAAAAGAAAGCTCTTGGCTTCCTTAAAAAAGTAATGTGGCGTCAGTACGTAGAACATTTTTTGGAATGGATGCAAATTAGACGAGTTTTATTTTCAGATTTCTTTCATGGGGGTAGTCCTCAACGTTGGGCGCGTCGGCGATGCCCCTGCAGGCAGTTGCCACAAGGATGGAGGGGTTTTTTATATTACACTCCTATATTATATATAAATAAAATTAAAAATAACTTATATAATAAATTATTTATATAGTTATTTATAATAATTTTATATAATTAATGAGTTATGTATATAATTATATACATAATAAAAAAAATTATCTATAAAATCATTTATTAAATAGTAGATATTATCTTTTTTTCTTATTTTTTCTCTATATCACTCAAAATTGTATATGGTATAGACTTACAAATAGTTGACGTGCACCAGTGCATGCACTGATGACGACCGTCAACTGCTGCAGCTGGTGGTTGGACGTTTCAAGCAATCGAAGGCGACGCGGCAAAAGAAAAAATTGGCAACATCGCCAGTCGAGGTCTGGTTGAACTGAGGCAGGCGCTTACTAGCTAGGTAGGGGCTTTTCCAACTGAAATTTTAGCGTATCTTAGAAGACTAAAACTTCCGGTCAACGCCGTTGCGAATAATTAACCACCTCCTTATTTTTGAACTGGTTTGAATCGTTCTGGCTCTGTTTCTATTCTATTCATAACGGTCATGATTAACAGCCCGCTCAATTAGACTGAAAAAAGTGATTTATGATTGAAATTACATTATAACTGATGATAGTATATTTAGCGTAATTAAATTTAAAAAAAATTAAAAATAGAAAAAATATGTTAGTCCATCACGGACAGTGCAAACGAATACGGCAAAAAAAACCAGCAAAAAACTGAAAAATACCAAAAAACTAGAAAAAAATAAAATAAAAAATAATAAAAAAGAAGTCAGAAGATCAAATGGAAATGAGCTAAACCTAAGTCAGCGAGCCACGCCAAATCTCCTCACGATAACGTGGACCAAAAATCCCACTAGGTAGTACATCTCTGAATGTTGCTAATTTTGTCCCCACCAAGTCGCTTACCCTGAATTTTGTGCAATAAGGCCCTTTTCTTTGTTTGGGGGAACTACGCACCAAATCCTCCCCCGATTTAATGGACTAGTTCTTTTGACTTATAATTTCTCTCGAATAAATAAATATATGGTTTTTTCGTTACCGTTTTAAGATGGCTTATCGGAATAGCATTTTGAAATGGCTTATTGTTTTATCAGCATTTAATTCGTTTACACAAATACTCGCGTTAGAGCTAAAAACTATAAGCCACAGTTATAAACTATAAACCATAGCTAAAAATAACCCACCCAATGTGTTTTGATTCTTATTCGTGTAGGTGTAACTAAGGTTCACAGAAATGAAAAACTGTCTGATTCTCGAACCATTTTGATTTACTATTAATCACGTGGGAATCAGCCCTAACTTGATCAAATGGTCTGAAATCAAACAACCATGACTTGACTAAATATTTTTGTAAGATGACTAAAGTTGGTTAGAACCAGCTCGGCTCAACCATAACTGCAAACACAACAATGAAATAAAAGACGGGTACGAGTTTGGACTTAATATGGCCTGTTCATATTTGCAGTGGCTACATATTTTAACCGAAAATAAATAGTAGTGCCTGAAAGAAATAGTTATTAGAAAAATAGACGAGCAGTGGAAAAAATAAGGAAGAGATACATGTGTGAGATAAGAGTGAAAGGAGTAGAGTGCGTGATGTGTTCGTGACCTTCTGTCTTATCTCTGGAGCGAGACAGGATCGAGAAAAATAGAAAAATCATTTTAGAAAATTAGGTATTTATATTGGCTCCTATTTTTTCAAACAGAAACCAAAAAACAATATGAACAGTCTTGTACATATTGTTTGAAAATATATAGCTTACTAGCAACAAATCCGCCTGGTTAACCTTGTTACACAAACAATGTAAAAAAAACTTTGTTACACAGATTCTAGAACCAGAATAGCCTAACTCGCGTTCGCTCAAGTTTGTCAAGCATATACCAAATAAACAAAATCTCGTGAGTATGAAGGACCTCGGCACACGTTGTTGTACCGAACTTGTGAGCGCAGCTGCGACGCAACGAACAAAACCCCGAGTCATCTCCCATACCGAACGGCCCTCGGCCCACCACCCAGGCCACGTTACCAACGCGGTTAGGGAAAGCAGAAGAAATTCCCCGGACTCCCGTCAATAAAACCACCCGACCCAACCCGTCTCGCCCAAACCCGCAGCGTACGCGCTCCCATTCCGATCGCGAGATACCGGGGAAGAAGATGAGCTACTACGGCCAGCAGCCGCCCGTCGGCGTCCCGCCGCAGCAAGGTTTGTTTTCCGCTTCCCTTGATCTCCAGCCGTCCTTTCTTTCCGTTTCTTTGTGTGTGAAACTGAATCCTGGCGTGTTGAATCTTCAGGTTACCCGGAGAAGGACGCCTACCCGCCGCCGGGTACCCTCCGGCCGGCTACCCGCCTCAGCAGGGCTACCCGCCGGCTGGATACCCCCAGCAGGGCTACCCGCCGCCGTACGCGCAGCCGCCGCCCCAGCAACAGCAGGGCAGCGGGCCTTCCTTCATGGAGGGATGGTACGTACGCCCCTCTTCCTCCTCCCTCCCCATCTCTATCTGTACATGGATTGATGGATGCGTTGTTGTTAGATTAGATCAAAAGTTGTTCAGCTCTTGTTTAGAGGGTTAGGAACTTAGGATCACTCGGGTCAGATCTGTCCGGCGCCGGCGCCGCCGGCGAGTGTTTCTTGCCGGTTTGGGCGGCCGTCGTGCGCACGTTTGCTGTGGTGGGGTCGTGACTTTTGACGCGTGAGCAAACCCTCGGAAAAGGTTTGCCGGCCGCCCCACGCGGCGTGGGGTTGTCTTCTGCCGTCTGATCTCACATGGACGGCTCGGATATAAAGGTCACTTGTTCTCTGCTCTCAGCAGAAGTATTTTCTGGGAGCGTTTCACATGCGGCTGGAGAAAAGATGAAGTGTTCGGTGGTATAAAAAACGATGCCTTTTAGATTCCCTCGGGAAGAGGCCACCTAGCACAAGCAGGCTAGGATAAAATATTTCCGTCGACGCGGTAAATACCAAAGAACGGTTTCTTCTATCCAAAGACGATCAGTGCAGGTAGATGCCCCGGCGCTATTGTTGTACTATTAATACTTAAACAATTCAGTGGACGGCTGGACATTTTAAAGGCGGATATTATAGATGTTAAGATAGGCATATACTTCTAACTTCTGTACAGATGCCAATAACCTAGTAGTACCTTTCTTGCTTTCAATGTTCAGTGTCATAATTTTTTTCCCGATATTTGTGGTGTAACAGCTTGGCCGCCCTTTGCTGCTGCTGTCTCCTGGACGCCTGCTTCTGAGAATAAAGGCGATGGATACATGAGAGTTAAGGGAAACTACCTCATGAAACTGGAACCGAACTGCCCCTTGTTAGGGAGATGCTATTAGCTTTCTTGTTCGGCATTATCACCTTTTTTACTCCTTCGTGAACCTCTGCAATGGATTTATTCGGTCGGTGTTGATGGGATAACTAGTCTTCTATGCGTATTATGTGGATTTCTGTGTTTCTAGTGGAATTCAACCCGATTGTGGAGTGCAGCATGATGTTTGATTGTTGGGTTTTGATAAACATCATCTGAAATTTTCTTCTAAACAATCATCCAAATTTTTTACCTTTGGATATGTGTGAAGATTCGTGCGTCGTCACCTCCACTTCTTCTCCGCAACACCTTCTTCCTTCTCGCCGGAGAGGCCAAGGAGAGAATCCCGCTCCTCACATCTAGGGTTTACCGTTTCCCTTGGGCATAGAGATAGGCCGGGGACGGTGGGTGGTGGTGGGGGTGACGGGTGGAGTAGGAGGATAGTGGGTGGTACCGGAGGGTGATGGCGGCAGAAGGTATTAGCTATTAGGTTAGGTGAGAGTAGCATGGCGGGGAGTAGGATGTGGCATGGCAAAATTTGGATAGGGTTATATAGTAAGAGGGAAAAGGATGATGACCTTTGCATGTTAATCTCAGTCATAAATTTTAAATGATTGTTTAATAGAAAACATATAGATGATTACTAGATATTAGGGGTGCAATCAGTTCGGATATTTCCCGATCGACCGCTCGATCAAGCCAGTTCGGATGGTATTTCGGAAAATAGTCGGTAATCGGATGGTTTTACCGGATATGTTATCGGAATCGGATAGTGATTGTCGGAATCGGAATCAGGAGAGTAGTTTTGACGGATAGAAGAATACCCGGATATATAATCGGTAATATCTGGTGCTACGAACCCTAGGGATGGGAGAGGAAACGGAGAAGGTGCGGTTTGCGGCGAGTAGGCCGTTGCTTCGGGAAGCGGATTGGCGCGTAGTTGCAGACCTACGGTTTGGGCTTTGCACTTTTCAGGAAGAAGAAATTTCTGCGCGTAGTTGAGGAGACGAAGGATCTTGCATCCGCGGCTCGGCCTGGTATACGCCTAGCTGGTACATTGGGCCCAATGCTATGCTCAGCCTCCATTTTGCTTAAACCCAAGGATACTAATGGCCACACATTTGCTTCGTTGTATGCAATTAATGGACTGTGCTGACATAGATGGCCTTTCTGGCCCAACCATTCCTCTTCTTTTTTCCTCCTTTTCTTCTCGAGTCTCGACCGCAACAGATTTGTCAACCAGCAAACTGCAAATAGTTCTCACTTCTCAGACCAACAAAAACTACGTGCTAAGAATGCAAAATCCTATGTATAGGACTATAGGAGGGCAAAAGAATGTCTATACAAATCTTCCCAAAAATGTCACTTGTCATACGAGGGCAAGCATAACGCATGCATGGCAGCAGCGGAAGCGTTAACGGTAGCGCCGTCACTCGCACCAGCTGTACCGCAGCGCACAGGCAGCATGCCGTCGCAGCCGCGCCTCGCGACGCGCGCGCACTCCTCTCCTCCTGACCCGCCACTCGCGGGGCGTGAGCGCCCGCATGCGGCCTTGCAGCGCTGCAGGGCCCGCCCCGCGCGCGCCCGCCAATCGCAGCGCCGCCACTCGTCGTGCCACCTTCCTGTCCGCTCGCCACGGCACGCAGCACATGCCGTGCATGCAAAAAAGGAGGTAAAAAAGAGAAGGGAGTGAACTATTACCAAGACGACTTCAATTTTTTTATCTCTCAGTCACTTGAAGTTGCACTCTCAATCAACTAAAATTATAGTATTTTAGTTGCACTCTGAATCACCTGAAGTTGCAGTTGTTTTTTTAGAGGGGGCTGCAATTTTAGTTGATTGAGAGTGCAACTTCAAGTGATTGAGAGATAAAAAAATTTCAGTTGCATTGACAATAGCAAAACCGAAAAGAGAATTAATAGGGTACGGTATGCCGTTGGGGTATGCCACCTCCTTGCATCGCCCTTCCTCTCTAAGACAAACGTCGCCGTTCTCCTCCTCTTTTCTCCTGCTCCGACGTCGGCCATAGCTCTTTGCTCCTTCTCCGCCTCCAACCCCCCTCCTCCACCACCATGAATGGCAGCGACCATGTAGCCTCGCCATGCCACCTTCTCCTCCGCCGTCTCTACCCGTCCAACCAAAAATTCACCATGCCGCCACATCACCGTGCCGCCCTCCAGCGTCCCCTTCAACCGTCACCAGACGTCTCCACCTCCGCCCACCGTCTCTCCGCCCTCTCCCTATGTCCGGGGCCGCAGTGAATCTGTCCACGAAAGACGGCGGTAGCACTCCTCGTCGGAGCTCGAGCCTAAGAGAGCTGGATTTCTGTAAATACAGTTACTAGGACTACTACTCCATTGTATGGGCTTGTCTGAATTTCAACTTAAGCTTTGCTAGGAAACGGACGACGACGCATCCGGCGTATGCGAGCGTTATAACCAGGTCTCGTTGTGCGCCACGTTCTCAAGACTGTTCGTCACCAGCTTTTAGTGAATTGAAGGATAGCATATGTCGTTCTAGCTTAGATCATCTGATTGCTCTCGAAAATTTGTATGTACATGCAAAGTCTATGCTCTACGATCAACAGCACGTGCAGATATATCAACGTTAGGCGGTTTGTGTTGGTTTTGGCGGGCAAGCTAGATTAGTACCAGATAGGAGTAGACGGTGAAAACTAGATCGGAAGTACAGGTTAGAACAAGCCTAGCTATTTGGCTCTCACTTTCGTACAAAACTCCCATGAGCACGTATGCCGGTACGCGCATCAGTATGTACATGCACAGCATGATACTATGATCGAAAGGGCAATTTTAGCACAAATCTCATTACAAAAGAATAAAAGAGTAAACTTTACTGCTACTACTACTAGCTGGTTGGTGGCCAATGTCACAGTATATGCCATGCATGAGACCTAACAGCGCCCATAAATGGAGCGCGCGCCAGCCAGTAACCGCGCGCGGCGGGAAGGCGCCCGGGGGGCATGGGCGCATGGCAACGCAAGGGCACTCGCTCGCGTGCAGGGCCTCCTCAGTCCGCGCCACACGCCTCCCATCCCACTGGACGCCACCGGAATCCCACCCCCTCCAAACCGCGCCCCGCGACTCGCCTCCGCCTACGTGTCGTCCGCGTCCCTGCCCGCTCGCCCACGTACCCCGCCCCGCCCTCCCACGTGCCCCTCCTCTGCGCGCATCCGATTGGCCGCCCCGCCTTCTTAGCACGCCCGGCCCGGGCCCCAACGCCGTGTCCTCTGTGCCCCGTCGACTCGACTGACCCCGTCAGGCCACCACCCCAGCCTCGTGCCATGGCCATGGTGCAGCCGGTGGACATGGCCGTCAAGGCCAACGAGATCCTCTCACGGTTCCGCCCCATCGCGCCCAAGCCTGCCCTGCCGATGTTGCCGGCGGGGCAGGCGGGTGACGGGGCCGCAGAGGTGGTTACGAACCGCGTGCTGTGCCAGCTGCACAGCAGGCCGTGCCGGGCGCGGAAGCGCCGGCGCCCGAGCGTCGTGCCGGTGTCCCCGCCAGCTGCTGCCAAGAGGAAGAGGGCGCCGGCGGCGTACCCAGCGCCGCTCCGGTGCGCGGCGGCCACGGACGCGGTGGTGGCCACGGCGACGAGGGTGCATGTGTCCGTGGCCGTTCCGGGCAGTGCATGCCCTCCTTTGGCGTCGTTCTCGCCGGCGAGTGCGGGTTCCGCTGAGCTGACGAGGCCTTCTCCCAAGGTGGCGGTTGAGGAGGAGAGGGACGTCCCCGTGGAGCGTGACCTGCTGCGGAAGCTACTGGAGCCTAAGGTCATCTCGCCGCGGGCGGTGCGTCCCGTGGGCTCCACCATCCACGTCGAGTCCGTTGTCCACGACGGCGTCGACGTGAGCCGCACAGCCGGCTCGAAGACGGCGCAGGAGGTGGAGGCAGAGCTGGAGGCCGACGCTCTCCCGGCGGTCGTCTCGGATTCGAGCAACCGCGTCCGGCTAGTGAACGACGCGTACAAGAAGATGGTGGGGCAGCCCGAGTGCCCGTGGCTAGACGCCGTGGCCGCCGCCGCCGCGTCGAGGAGGATCAGCGGCGAGGTGGAGCTGGTGGTGGCCGAGCCGGCGACGCTGCCGCAGTCCCGCGGGGGGTTCTCGTGCACGGCGAAGATCGAATGGGAGCGCGACGGCAAGCGGGCTTCCATCAGTGCACCGTGCGACGTCAGCCGGCTGCAGTGCGAGTCCAGAGACTACATCTTCACCTGGAGGTTTCGCACCACCGGCGACGCACCTGTCAACCACCGCACCGGTGATGCATGAGACACTGAGAACTCAGCGAAGTACACTACCGCGTGCGAAACCAAGTGCATAGGTGGATGTTAGTAAACTAGATCAGCTGCTTCCTCTCTTGCTACATGCATGACCAAGTTCTAAAGTAGTACATATGAAGTTGACTGGAGAATGCAAGGGAAATTGTAACTTGTGCTACGGTGAAATTGCTCGTCAGTTGGTTTGTTCTTATGCTCCATTTGATAACGCCAGGTGATTGCATCTGCATGCATGCATGTACATCGCAGGTTGACAAAAGAGTAGTCACGTTAGAACTGAAATACATAACAGCAGCCCTGGATATGTTTTCACTAGTTTAGCAGAAAGATTTTATTTGAACGAAAGCTTTATGAAATAAGAAAAAAAGGGTACAAGTAAACTCATCAATCAGCAAACATTTGAGAAGGCAAGTATTCTGTTTGATCGCAATGTGTGCTTATTACATGTTTGATCAAGACATGTTCTAGCTCAAATTGCACGACGGATATCGATCAAAACAAAAACAGTACATGCAAAGGGAAAACATCTTGTGGAGACGAGAAGCTCAGGCTTGCTCCGTCTTCGGGGGTCCTCTCCACTTGAAGTTCTCTGAGTAGGATTTGGGCTGCAAGATTGAAAAGCAACGGTTAATTGCAGGCAAGCGAATAACGTCAATATGCACCGATCTGAACGGCATGACAGTTATAGAACATAAAAGATATGCAACGAAGCTGATGCAGAGGTATCAGCAGATAAACCAATAAATTAAGGGACATCCATCCGACAAATAATAAACGAATATAAGACTTTTTAAGAAAAAGAAATTTCGAGCGATAACAAGCCTTCTGGCCCTTCTCTACTACACAAGCAATTCAAATGCATACGACGACTACGAAATTCTCACAAAGGTGGCCTGATCTTTCGTCAAACGTGGTTTAATTCCGCCTATGCAGATCTGTTTCCAAACTTGCGAATGGGCACGTGTAGTAGTTTAAAGAGTCAAAGTTCAGCTCGCTCACCCTGCCCCACCAAAAGTCTAGTCATGTACAAGACTGCTATAAGCCAGTTCCATCACCAGAATGGACCTGCATCGGTACAGCCAATGTTCTCTACGCGGCATGAACGTCCAATCAAAGTACTGGACTCAAAAGTACGGCGCCAAGCAAGGACAGAAATAGAAAGATGATTTTTTTAGTTAAAGACAGCTAGAAAGAAATTTTGCAAAAGGCAGCTTTTTCTACCAAAGAATTATGCTACTTCCATGAAAAGCCGGTCTTTTTTGTCATCCATACCATTTAAACCAAGGCAGAAGAGCTAGAAATAAGATTTCAACTATATTGAGGTCCTCATGTCAAACTATCAAGAAATATGTAGATTCTGGAAACATGCAAATATCAGTGTAGAGTTGTACATCCACATGCTCTTTAATCTTGTATCCGATACATTTATCTTTTGTTTATAGCAATTCACTCACTGTATGTAATTCTAGACAACTGTATAACAGGTGACTAACATTCACCTCAAAGCCTTAGCAAAATTCCAGTAGTAATTCGGATAATAAGTCAGATCGTTAGCAGGATATATGCAAGAATGCATGCACCGTGAAATGGCTGCCAGAACAGTGGTCGCCTTGCATCAGTAGGCACATAAATTCAACCTGCATGCCAGCCAGTGGTGACTAGCTTGTCCTCATCGAATTGCTACTGTCAAGACATAGGAGTCGATGAGGATGAGAACTCTGGCCATGATCATTGCTTACATTCGATGTACTAGCAAAGCTGATGCCAAATTTGCCTTTCCTCTACCAACCTATAACTTCTAAGTTCTGACAAATATTAAAGGACTCGAACCAAAAGGCCAACTACTTATCTTGAAAGAGGAGCAGCACCTCTCGTTCAGTTGAAAGTACCAGAGACATGAAAATTGTGAAGGTCAACAAATCGGTAAGTGGTACCATCAGCAGCAGGTTGCCCGTTCCATGTGGGCTTCCCCTCCTCACCCCTTCCAATTGTTCCTTCGCGTTCCCTTCATCTCCTCCTCAAGTTGGTCCTTACCATTACTCACCAATCCCTTCCCTCTCCCCCAAGCTAAAGCAGCCCCTACAGTTCGTCCCACATTTCCACCTCTGCCCTCCCAGCCGACACCATTGTCCTACACTGCCAAGGCAGCACTATCCAACTTCCCTCCTAGGTAGGACACCACCCTCTCCTCCACCTCCTCCTTCCAAGTATTGCATAATTATTTTTGTCCTCTCCCTCTACATTAAGGACAACATTGTAATGCATTTGACATTTGTTATCACATCCAACTGGTAGAGAAGGTGTATTCCTTTTGTATTCTTTTGGTAGAGTAGACAAATTCCTTCTGTACTCTCTATATATATATTGCCCTTTGAACCTTATGAATACACACACAATATTCATATCATGGTATCAAAACTATGACACAACCTAGCTATTTCCTTCCGCTGCCATCCCACCACAGCCGTCGTCCTTCCCGACGTCATCGCCGCTTGGAGCGGACCGGCTGCCAACCTGATCGGGCCGCCGTCGCCAACGCCGAGGTCGCCGACATCCAGATCAAGCCACCGCCGCCCAAGGCTGCCGCTCGGACCATCTGCCGGAGAGCGTCACCGCCATCGTCCTTCCCGAGGTCGTCGTCGCGGATCGGGCCGACGTCCGGATCGAGCCGTTCCGCTCAAGGCCACCGCCGGGCCGCCTCGAGCCGATGCCACCCAAAGCCGCCACTCAAACCACCGCCGACCCTCGTCGCCGCCGCCACCGCCTCTAGCCGATGCCGAGCGCCATCGCCTCCGCCGCTCGAGCTGTCGGCCGACTCCTCCTGGCGGCCGCCGCTGAGCCTCCAATCGAGGTCAATGCCGCCGCCTCCAGCCGACAATGCCATTGTTGCTACCTCTGGCCGTCGCTCGCGTTTGTGAATAGAAACCAATCGAAACCGATTCGGTTTCTATAAAAGCAGAAGCTTTCCAAAAAAAGTTCCTTTTTACGTCGATCTAACCGCCGCACCATCCAGCGCCGCCTGTTAGACTTCGTTGCCTTGGTTGTCGCACCGTCCAATGCTGCCGATTCATCAGTTGCGATCTCATTCTCGGGAACACAGCTCCATGGGAGGAACTATAAATTATGGTCTTCACTCATGGAGATCATGTTGTCTTCGCTTCTGGGGACATGTCACTAGTGCACGACCCTGTCCTCCATCGCCGGTTCAGCCTCCTTTTAGACAGCCTACTGCTGCACCTCCTACAGAAGATAAGGCCGCCAAGAAGAAGGCAGAGGTTGCTGTTGATGATGATGAGGCCTTTCAGTATGCTATTGACGCTTTTGAACACTAATGTGCTGATGAGGCATGTGTTCAAGCCATCCTGATGGTCAGCATCGACGACTTCATCTAGTCAGCCATTGTTGGTCTGCGTTCTACTTGTCAAACCTGGGAGTACTTGCGTAAGCGATACCAGCAGAGCAGCGATGCTCAGCTTTTTCGCTTCGACGTGAATTGGATACGCTTCACCAGAAAGATAATGTCGACAACTTCTACCGAGCCCTGGTCAGTCGTTGACGCAAATTAGACAAGTTATCTTCTCCAATTTGCCAGGCATGTCATCGGGTGTAGAAGGCAGATCATTACTGCATTCGCCTATATGACTTCGTCTGTCATCCTCGCCCAGAGTTTGAGCCTCTCAGGGCTCAACTGCTGAGCCGCCCGCCTCGACCGACCGTCATCGAGATGGTATATATATTTTTTATAAGGTGGTATGTACAGTTTTTTAACACACTTCTTTTAATGTACGAATATGAATGTATTAGCAAAATATGCCAAAAACTATGTGTTTTTTTGCAATTTTTTCATGTGGTTGCCATTGGAGTATCTTAGAATAATTATAGAAGTATACCTAAGGTAATAAAAGAGTATATTCAGTTCATTTAAGTGGTATATTATAGGTGAGAGTAGCTATACCTAGAAGTAGAATGTATTTATTCTATATATATTGCCCTTTGGCCTTATGACTACACACAATATTCATAATACTAACATGGATCATATTGCGTCTGGCATGTGCTAATACGCTGCATGCCAACACCTAAGCAACACTATTTACTTATGGTATGTTACAAAACATGAAGTTGTCGAGGAAATAAGCACACATACTACTTTGCATGAAAGTTACCATCAATGTTTCATTAACATGCTCTCTCTTATTGGAAGGTGTTTTCTCTTCACCTGCAGATTTTACTTCACTGTTCTTACTTGCAACTCAATGTTAGGTACTTCAAATGACTATGTCCTATCCAGTAAAACAATTCAAAACATGTGCAAACACACGTTAAAGATTAAATATTCTGCAATCAGAATATGATTTTTTTAGCACAGACAAAAGCTAAAAGACCTATATAAGGATTGGTACTTAAACTGAAAAGGAAAAAAAACGCATGCACTGTTAACAAAATTATAGACATGCAAGATAACCAACATTTGTAAAAACAAGAAGATGCAATGGTGCATTAACCAAGTCAAAATGAAAGATATATAGGGAGACACAGACCTTCAAAACAGGTGTATGGCGTTTCCTAACCTGCAAATAAAAACATGATGTAAGTATAAAATTCTCATTTTCGAAGAAACTTGGGAGGCACATTCCAACAAATTTTAAAACTCATCACAAGTTGTTGAATATATTTCACCGTAGCCCAAAACAGATCCTACTCAAGAATACATTTTACTCTAGAAATATGGATTTACAAATTGTCTATAAGGGCTTCAGTTTAGCTCAGAAATAAAACCAAAGTCCATATGCACTCATCACCAAAGCTACTTAGCACCACCAAATTTGGAAACAAAAAAGTGAACCTTTTTTCTAGTAATATCATTCTCTCACCGTAGTCAAGTTTTTATAGTAATATCATTCTCTCACCCTGACAAGGTAACAATAACTCAATACAATTAAGGTTTGACCTTTCAGACATAGTTTCTCATAATATCTCTAAACCATGTCAAGGATTTAGAGATTCTTTTCAGAACTTTTAATATTGACAACTTAATCAAAAGACACAACTTTAAGGCCAGTGACATAACTTGAAAGGCAAAATGGATGCAATGTAATTTGCAAACAAAAGAATTTCAGTCAAGCCTTAATTGAGCAAAAGTTTTGGTGATAGTATGTGTTCTCAACAAAATGCAGCCTCCCAGTCCAAGACTAGGTATTGTAATCAACCTTGTGCTTTTCAACAATTGACCAAGATAAGGATGCTATTCAGCAAACTGTACTAGGAGACATTAACAGGTAACAGAACATTTCCTATTATTTGGCAATTGATCTATCAACAAAACAAAATTCACTATTACTGGATATTTATACTACATGAACCAGCTTGATGTCTATCTCCACTTATAGATGGACCAAATCAAGCTTGGACAATTAAGCATCAGGGCCCTATAAGACCATTCCCAATATAAACTTTAAAATAAATTAGAAAGAAACAAGAATCGAATGATCCTACATGTTCAAAAGAGTGGAATTAAATCCTGCTTCGATCTTTTCCAATATTCCTGAAGTAGTAGTCCTGAATAGAATACCTAATTTGCTAACTCGATATTATCTATCAGGAAGGGAAAAACAGACACACCACATATTCCCATCCATGTTTTTCAGCAAATGCCTTTGCTGACTCTGCACTGTCAAATGTAAGGCCCGCTTCACCAACATTAGCATATGGATCTCCAGTAGATGTCCATCCCATTAATGGGTTCTCCCACCTATCATGCATTCAAATGTTAGAGCCAGTTTTCCAAAAGAAAAATATCAAGATATATCAAGAACAATGTGACTGAAAGAAAGGTGACTGAAAAGTAGCTTTGCTCAATAGCAGTTCACATTCTGATAATAATGTAAGATCAAAAATATTTTTAATCGCATAGTGCATGGATGAATACAATTACCTACCTTACAAAGCATAAAGGCATACTAATCAAAACACTGCTGGGATCCTAGATCACCATCTTAGTGGTCAGATACAAAACTGCACAATTATGATGTAAGAACTAAGAACATTTCGAAGTTTGTTAAAACTACAACCTAACTGCACGATCAAGCTGGCAGCTAGTAACTCGACCACTGAAGGCTTGTTTGTGATTTGCGTAGGCTGATTTCTAGGTTTTGATCTGCTTCAAAGCTGAAAATAAGGAACAAGAAAAACATACTTTTGCAGTCCAGTGCCTTCTTCAGGCAGTCCAATTACCCTTTTGATCCTATATTCAAATTCTGAGAATGATCTACCATTAACGTATACTTGTTAATAGGTATAAAGTACAAGGCCAAACTGGCAGCTAGATCAGCCACTGAAAGGTTGGTTGTGAGAAATTTGATTGAATTTTACATAGATACACTCTGGGTTACCATAGTCATCGGTTGTTTTCATATACTAAAGTGCCTTCAGTCGGTTCAATTACTCATCAATCGAACAGACAGACCAAGCTATTTTGATCGCTCATTCTGGTTCAATCCAGTCCTCTACTGTTAGAGCACCACTGAATAACTACAAAGGTAAGACTTTGATGAGATCAGAACTCGGAAATCAGAATACTTCATACATTAGCTTTCTGTTAAAGGAAATCGAATACAGACTACAATGCACCATGAGTCTTCTCCCAATCACTGGGATAAGCCCAAGTATGCGCTGACAAGCCCACCACCTACATCCAACCACCATCGATTGATATTGGGTGAGTTCTTTTGAGCTTATAGCTTGTCTTTCTACGGTGACTAGCTTTTAAATGAAATGTCTTTTCAATGCGGGATCTACAAGTCAATTGTAGTAGACAATATCCTAAATTAATCTATATCAGCCAAAATCGCACGAGACTACCCGAGTATCTCTCTCCGTACTCTCTCGCGCGAATAGCCAGAATTCAAAATTTTAAACCAAAAACTATAAACCACAGCCCAAAAGAACCCACCCATTTACTCCAAACATCTGATTTGGGAAAAAAACTAAATATTGTAGTCCTGGTATTTTTTTTCCTTTGCTATCTACTCTGGCCACAAAAATGCTAAATGATGTAGCCTGATTTTTTTATCTTTTCCTAATAATAAGGCCCAAATAGAATCCTCTCTAGATCTTAGCACCTATATCTCTACAAATATTTAAGTGAGAATGTGAATGTAAATCAATGTTAAATTATGTGAGACAATTTGTTTTCCTTTGATACCCCTCTTGAAGTAGCTCATCTAACAGCGACATAAGATTTTGGATGAATGAGTCATGAGAAAGAACCAGCAAAGCAAAACAAGAAACATACTTTTGGGTTGACACAAAGTTGATTCTCCACCTCCCGACTTTGCCTGAACCTTGCTGAGATGCAGTTCTAGCTGGTGAATAGATTACAACCTACTAATTCACAAGGATAAGGTTACCATTTGTGAGACCAAAAAGGTTCCCAAGTAGCTAGTTAAAATGAATATATTATAAGAGCAAAAGACATTATACATCCATATAGTCTACATATCTCTCCACTGCAAATCTGTAACCCTTTTGTTTAAAACTATACTCTACTTATCCTTGTCCCTAGAGGCCTAGATTGTGTATCAACAATATAGGTCTCATTCTCTATAATAAAACTGCAAAAAATATTGACGTTAGATGCTTTCCACAGTTCATCACAGGACATGCCCTCTCCACAGGGCAGCTTTAGATGACCTCTTGAAAAGACAGCCAACAATTAAAAATAAACTATCAGTGGCTCACTATGTGGATTTTGGGAAGTACTATAATAATAAGACCTATGAAGCAGAGCTATAAAAGGACACTGTTTCTTAATCCAACAAGAGCTGCTTTAAATTCAAAAATAAGAGTCATCATTAGTTTCATCTTTCTTTACAAGTAGTTAATATTACCAAATGTAATTTCTTGAACTTCCAGATAAACCAATGTTATCAGATACTGATATGTCAACTTCATGTATGCCTTTTTTCACTCAGATGTCAGGGCCTTCAAGTATCATGCAACTGAACTTCATCAGCACATCATCTCAAAGAGAACTGAGATAACTATGATTACTACTTCTCTAGATGACTAGAGTATAACGGTTTGTTGATTACGGCACCATTTGGCCAACCATAGCATAGTATATATTCTGTTAGATCTATTGGAAGAATATTGTGTATGTCTTCAAAAGACCCAATGAGCAATATATATAGGGTACAAAGGGGACACAAGGCTAAACCCTAGTACAACAGGAAATACCACTAATACCCTTAACACCTCCCTTAAATGCAAGGCGTATGCAATAGCATTGTATTTGAAAAGGGTCGACACTAAAATAGAAAAAATCCGAAGCCCGAGTCTTGATAATGTCGTCGTAGTGTGCAGCTCTTAGAAAAACTGTCAAATCAAGCCGAAGAGAAATAGCTAAAAGTATGGCGGCGAAGATCGAAGCCCAAGATGGCGGCGGCGCAGGGCACAAGAAGCACAACAGAAGCGCAGTGCAGAAGAAACGCGGCGGTCTTAGAAGCTCGGGGTGACGGCTCAGTTACGACTGTGGTGGTGGCTATGCGAGAAAAAAAGAACCACACTCGATCCAAGAGGATGGACCATTGCTGACAAAGAAATTTGTGCTCACACGGCTTGGACGAACTGAAAGATAGAGACTATGGATTTGAATGATACAACGGAAGACTCAAAGGCAATATCCTTCAGCAACTCAACACCTGCAGTACCCAATCCAGAGTGCATGGCCTTCGGTGCATCGTCCATGAACACATCATAACATATGTGCATGGGTAGCAGATCAAACCACCAGAGAAAACTGCAAGCAAGCAACCCTCCTCGGGCTAAGCAGCAGCAATAAAAATCTCCATCCGTCACTCCACTCCCTCCCGTCTCTCTCCCTCTTGTCACCTCTCCCCTCTCTCTCCACCAGCAAAACGACTTGGGCAAGCGCCAGCTGAGAAGAAGTCGACGGAGAAGAGGCTGACCGGAGAGGAGAAGGCTCACAGGAGACGGTGGCCAAAGAGGAGCGCCAGAACTTTCAGCCGGCGATGGAGGTGTCCAGATCCGTCGGATCCGGCGAGGAAGAGCCTGGTGGCCGGTCAGAGAGAAGCGGTCTATAGACTGTTGGCTGGATTGGATCAAGCCAGGAGGCGGATGGCTAGCAGAGGAACCCGAGGTGAGGAGGAAACAAACCGGAGAAGCTGTGGCGACCAAGAGGCGCGACAATGAGGCGGTGAAGATGGCGTGGAGGAGGCCGTGATCCAAGTGGGAGGCGATGCGCACGAGCCGGATCTGGATCCGGTAGAGGCGGTGGCGACGCGAGAGACTAGTGGGATCCAGCGGCGGCGAGAAGAACGCCTGCGGCGGTGGTAGCTGCCCAAAGAAGAGGACAGCGGCGGCTACTGGCACTGGCGCAACGGCTTCCTCCTCCATTGAAGACGTCCAGACGGTGGCGAGAAGAACGTCCGCGGGGCGACACGGCGGAGAGCCGGCGCCGCTTGGGCTGGGCACAAGCCCGTACTCCTGGTGCGACGAGTAACCCGCTAGCTACTATGGCTAGTACGGCACGGGCGACAGTGGACGCCCCCGAGAACGGAGATCACTCCTCCAAGGGCAGCAGATGCGGAAGACGAGCATAGGTTAGGGTTTTAACCTTTGCTCTGATATCATGTTAGATCTATTGGAAGAATATTGTGTATGTCTTCAAGAGGCCCAATGGGTAATATATATAGGGTATAAAGGGGATAAGGCTAAACCCTAGTACAATAGGAAATAGCACTAATATATTCACTATTCAGAAAAAATCAATTCCTTTAAAATCAAACCACGGGTTCTGATATTTTATCTCAACCTTGATTTCACAAGTTTACATCTGCCATTTTGTTGTATATTACCAACACCACAGGCATTTAGCACCTATCCTCCTGAAAATGGGACAATTAGCATACATCCAATATTCTGAGCCCAGAGAACACACAGTTTTCTAACCCAAAACTGTCAAGTTTCATTGGACACACTTTGGGAAACAAGGATATACACTTATGTACGCACACACTGCACATAGGAAACTACTCCATGTCCACATTATGGGCAACGCAAACCAAACCTCCCTACCATTTAACCAAAGTTACACTAAGCGGGAGCTTATACTATTCTCTGTTTCTCTCTAATCGAATGACCGTCCAAACAAAAATGCCTAACCCAGTTGATTCACATCGTCATTGGTTTGGCGTAATCTATGCGCGGGACCCAACCTCCCTCACATTCCTCTTCACCGCAGTCCAAACCAAATGATTGTACAATATCACCACTAAATTCGCATTTCTATCCACTCCAAAGCTCAAACTCCAAGTACAGCTAACGCATCGACCCAACGCCTCCATCCCTACCCAAACCATCTCGAGAGATGCCCACACGGATCCACGAGAAGTAGCACTCTACTACGACGAAATGGAGCGGGAAAGGGCTGGGGGGAGTGTTACCTTGCGGCGGAGGTGCTCCTCGGGGATGCCGGAGACCATGCCGATCTCCCCGGGCTTGATCTCGACGAGGGCGTCGGAGGCCTCCGCGGAGAGCATCCGCGCCGGCGCCGCCGAGAGGAACGCGCGGCCGAGGGATGGGAGGCCCCGCCGGAGCGGGGCGGCGGCCATCGCGTCGGAGCCGTACACCGAATAGGTGGTGGGGAAAAGAGACGGGAGGCGAGAACGAAGAGCTTGCGAGAAGGGCGGCCTTCGCCTGTGCTACTGCTATCCTCCGGTTGGACCGGGAAGGAGCCTAGAGAAGTTGGGGATCGGATCCATGGCTGTGGGCTGGGCCAGTAGACCGTAGTGATGAGCTTGGGACTGTCTATTTAAGTCCGGATGGCTTATGTTGGGCCTTGGGGTTAGGCTAAAATCTGTTCGGTTTGGGGTTGAGTTGCTTTAAGTATCAGCCATAATCTTCATTTTTACTAGATAAGTAGCGGGCTACACATAAAACAACATATATGGGGCATTTGATCATGCATTACAGCTTGCACTAAATAACTTTGTAGTGGAGTCCTGAATAACTCCGCGTGAGGAACGAAAAAGGAGGTAGATGAAAAGAGAGTTTTTACCATCCGTGAATAGGTACCTCTTGGTAAGCAAGGACGAAGACCAGACAATCCAAATGCAAGAACAAAGGGGAAAGAAAATGTACACAGCGAAGGAGACGACAACGACACCTCCACCTCACCTCCATTCAATCCCGCCTCTCCCACAACTAATCCACCTTGCCGCCGATCAATCTTGCCTCTGTCGTCGTCGAATTTGTGTCACCCCCGCTCAATCCCACTCCCATCACTATCAAATCGACGTGGCACGGAAGAAGGGGACGGCGTTGATAGAGCCACACCACCTCCTTCCTTGCGCCACCAACTCCTCCCTCACCGCAGGGCTAGGTAGCGCCATCTCCTCCCTTGTCGTTGTTGTCGTGCTGTCTGTCCCTCATCTTTGTGTTGTGCTGCAGCCGCCACCTCTACCTTCGTTAGTGGAAATATAGAGAAGGCGAGCGTAAGGGGTTTAGCGTGAGGTGTCACCCACCATTGGGGGATGGTAGGGAGGGAGGGAAGGAGAGAGCAAGAGGAGGTAGCGGTAGCCGAAGCGAGTAGATCAGGAGAGGACCTAGGCACGGGTCTTGAAGGTGCACGGACGATCGGATCTATCCCTTAGCGTTGATTAAACGGACAAAAAGCGCTCAAAGCCTGAGCAGAATTCCAAGAACCATGAGGGCTTTTTTGCAAGAAGATGCATGTAAACCCTTCAACCGCCGGTTTGGCTGAGGATTTGCCGGGATTTAAAAAATTTCAAGGTTTTTTGCAAAACCAAAGACGTGGAAGCTCCGGACGACCACCAATTCCATCTCCTTTAAGAGAGGATATATATAATCATTCTCTCTCTCATATAATATATGCGCACACATGAACACACACTCCAATGCGACTTAGGTAAAAAAATTTATCGGAATATTTTATTTTTGCTATATACCATTTTTTATATGTAAAAGGAGTACATACACTAATTGTGTTATAAAATTTGGATTTTGATTAATTTTTTTCATGGAAGTTACTTTAGAGTATATTATAATCATTATTAGAGTATGCTTATATAGATAAAAAGGTATAACAACACTATTTAAACGGTATATAAGGAGTGTGTGTATATATCACGAACCAACAAAACAATGAGACTTTTCCCTGCTAAGCAATCGAGATGCCACATGATCAAATCTTGCAAAATCCACAAATAGAACCACCGAACATGTAGTTAGTGGCACTCGGCTGTCTTAGACACAAAACACGGGTGCTACACCGGTTGGACTAACCATCTGCTGTCGGTGTCCTACTATACACTCTATTTGGTTACAACGATATACATTTGATGGAGCCATTACTAGCTATAAGAGGGCGCTAAAATTCCATTTTTTTTGCCCTAACAAATAGCACTTCCTTATGATCCAAAAAAAACAGCAATTCCATTTTCCCCCCCACAGTCATCAAGAAAATCGAACATCCCCTAAAATCACAGTCACCGTCATTCTATCGCAAGTTCATCTTCTCCATTACTTATATGTTACGCCTCATTCTGCTATGAACTCGTGATCGCATGATGGCATGGGGTGAGGAAGTGATACCAACCTTCTGCATTAATTCTGCCCGCATGGTGACACAATCCATCCAGAAGGTTTGAAATCAAGAGCCTCGTGCTAATCAATTGGCGTGGAAGCTTATCCCTGCAGGGTGCCGGCTGCTGACAGACTTGAAAATGATACACAAGTTCATTAACTATTGTTGATGAGATAGCCTTGAAAAGATTTATTAGGGGCATATTGCAATTGCTCGGTGATTTTTCTTTCGAACTTGCATATACACATGCACTCCCGTCGTCATCACTTCCGTGTTTTCGAGCACTTTCGTGCGAGATTTCCCATCATTATTCAGATAGGCAGGTATTAGTGCTATTCCACTGAATCAGGCATCAGCGCATGCAGCAAACTGCAGGACATTCCTACCCTAACCGCGTGAAAAAATCTAGAGCATTTCAGCTGAAAACTCTGGTTTAATCATCCTAGAAGGGCAGCCTAGCTGCCATTGTCAAAACAGAAGTAGAGGAGCAAAACAATGGGCACTGCAGGGCAGGCTGCCGCCGATTTGCTAATTTTCTCGTTTGACTTGACAGCAGAATACTAGTAGTGGTATACTGCACGCAGGAAGAATTCACAGAATTTAAACCCGTTCAAGGACACGTATTAATTTATGTGACACGATAAGCTTCAGAGAATCGGAGTCCACGGCTTGCCGAGCAATCAAATCTTACCGCTGGTCAGCAGCTCGATCGCGAACACTGCAAACGCGACGTGCTAATCCTGAGAAGAAAATTAGGCGATCGGCACCGAAATCACGAGAGCGACGTTGAAATCTCGTGCCGCTCGTGGAATGAAATCAATCTAGCCAACCGGTGGCCGCTCAGGTCTAGATCAAGCAACTTGGAGTCGATTTATCCGGACAAGCTAAATTAAATTATAAACCCATGATTAATATTCTCTCTGGTCTATTGCAATTTGCATCCACTGCTGAAACGCAGAATCATATGCCTTGCGATGCCAGATCAGAATATTAGATCATTGGTTGGGCGTAGAGCATCAGATTTTATGAAAACGGTAGGCCGTTGGATAGCTACAGGAGACGATACTCCTGTAGACGCTGAGCTCGACGGGTAACCGATTGATGGCAAGTATCCAGAAACAAATACGCACGTCATCGATAACCTGATGCATCGCGGCAAGTTCTTGCGTATTCTCGTGCAGGCACAAATATACCGGGTCAAACGTGCCAAACAAGCCATTAAATTGAATAGTATTTCGTACCTCCATACTTGACCACGCACGCACCAACCTGCAGCCTTCATATGAATATGATCATAGCGAGACAGGAAGAAATCATAAGCAGCTTGAGCTTGTAGCATATCCTCTTTAAAAGCAGTTCTTGTTGACTGAAGAAAGCCATAAACGGTATGCAAGAAATGATGTTCTGCGGCACGGGCAGCTTCAAGGACGCGTGCGGCGGCGGCAGCGTCAAGACGCCGGCCGCCAAGGAAAAGAAGGCACCGCGCGCCAAGGAGGAGGAGAAGAAGAAGACCGGCAAGAAGGAGAACCCGTACGCGTCGCGCGGCCTCGACAAGTTCTCCACCGTGGTCGTCGAGCTCGAGTCCCGGCGTGAGATGATCCTGCGCCGCGTCGGCCCGGTCGGCGGCGACCACGTCATGGTCCGGTTCGTGCAGTCTGAGGCCAAAGAATGGGTGCCCATCGTCGTCAAGCTCCCGCCGGAAGAGCAGCAGCAGGCTGCAGACGCCAAGGGCGACGCCAAGAAGTGCAAGCCCGCCTCGACGACGTCAAAGCTGTCGACGCCACCAACGGAGCCTGCCAGCCCCAGAGAAGACATTAAGCCCGCTGCTGCGGCTAAGGTGACGGCGGTCGCTGCAGTGAAGGTGACGGCAGTAGCTGCGGGGCCAGCGAAGAAGAAAGCCGCCGTTGAGAGGTGGTCGTGGGGGAAGAAGGTGAGGCCGCACCACTGCATGCCGTTCGTTGCGGTGCTGATGCTGGTGAGCATGGTGGTGTTCGGGAGGGTGTTCGCCATCTGCTGCGCCTCCATTTGGTGGTACCTCGTGCCGATCTTGAGCAGCTCTAATGGCGGCGAGGAAGGGCAGGGCGTGAGGAGAGCCATGGCGAAGGTCGGAAAGGATCTTGGCAGCAAGAAGGCGAGTGACAGGAAGATCGGTGAGAAACTCGTGGCGCCATTGCCTCCTGCACATGGCAAGAAGGGTAGCTCTGGTGCCCATGAGGTTATTTCACCTAGAAGCCATGCACATGGGAAGAAAGGGTAAATCGCATGGATTTACCACAGTGAGAACAGGTTTTGTTGTAAATTTTGTATAGTAGGGTGGCCAGAAAGATAAAGTTTTCCAGGTTATCTTTCGTCCCGCTTTTCAGTTGGATTTATTCTTTTTCCCAAAAGAACTGATTGTAATTGTAGCGTTCATGTACACTACATAAGCCCTGCAATGTGTGGCTACCCAAAAAGTGTTCATAAAGCTTACAAAATTCTGACAATTAACTCTTGTTCATGGTATAGTGCACACCAAGTTCATTGTTTATTTTCATCTGCTGTCCTCTTCTTTACGAATTCTGGTCAATTTCGGAGAGTACCAATACGTCAGTACGCTGTGGAAGTGTGTTGCTTCCTGTACCCATCCACCTCGATTTTAGGTATAAATCCGTCCATAAAGAACTTTTAGATTCAGGCATGTGCATCAGCGTCACAGAGGACAATGAAACGAAAGTCAGCATGTGTACTTCTAGATGTTTGAAAACCTACTTGCTTGAGTGCTTCACATTCTACTCGATTAACACTGGTAGCCAGTTATGCTTGGCATGTGCACGCTTATCCATCCCAGTTCCTCTCATTCAAGATAATAAAAACAGTTTGGGCTCGATAAATCCTACAATGAAACGTAACTGCAGATTTTACATTGTGAATTTGTGGTTGATAGCACAAGTCGATGTGCCAATGGTGAAATTCTTTCATAAGCAAAACTAGTTTTGTTATGCTCTCTGGGCATCAACCAGAACACCCACTAGTAGTAATAACTAATAACTACAAATCAGTAACAAAACCAGAATGAATTTGCTGTTAGACTAACGAGAACTAAAAGGAGAAAGAAAGCTTGAAACCTGAGAAGGAAACATCACAATGGTGCAATACAACAATTTCCCCTCTCCTTACAAAATGTAATATCAGGATCAATCATGCCTTCGTGCCATCAATCCTGAATCACAATGGAAAGAATAAGTAGTAGAAAGTGTTACGAAGAGCAAAGCAATACAGAAAACAAATGCATCATACAGGGCCAGAGGAACAAATAAATAGAATCGACAAGAATTCAAAAGGAAATGCCCACTACCCATTATACTAACCAAGAATTCAGAAGGATTAAATTATGGACAATTAATAAAACGGACCAAAATTGTTAATTGGATGCAGGGGTTGCAGTTTTACTCGAAGCCACGATTAACTCCAGAGATTTCTTCCAAAATTGTGTATATTCCACATGTATCTCTACATATCCAATTTGAAGCCCACCCATGCAGATGACTTAAAAAACACTAACTGATGGTAGATTGGCAGGTATCATGAAGGAATGTTTCACTGAAGCATGAAGTTGTACGCACACCACATCAGAGAGGTAAAACTTTTGGTATAAAACTTGACATACTGACATAGAAACCTACCCTCAATCTCTTCCTATGATCTGATTCAATTCGTGAGGTGTAATGTTTCTTCCTTGCATGAACCGATGTATCTCTTTCTTCTAAAGTGCTCTGAGAAGAGGCTCGTATTGTGCATTACGAAAGAAGCCTTCACGGTCCTTAGGTTTGATGATAGGGTATTTGGAGGAGGATTGCATTGACTTTAAGGAGTTGGAAGTTGCTTTCCCGGGATCACGTTTGATGATACTTAGTTGTGTGTTGTTCATCTCGCTGGAAAAGGCTACCTCTACTGCTAAGTTGTATATGTAAACGTTGTACTTCTTTATAAACTAAGGCAACGATGATTAGTTCTTTGGAAGCTATGCTTTCATACTTACCTGGAATTTTAAAATGTTTGGAATGCATGAAAGTATCAACAAATGTTATATTTATTTCATCTAGCATTTAAAACATTCAGGTTATATTCTTCATGCATGGTTGTGTAAGATTTAAAATTTCGTTGTAACGCATGAGCACCTTACTAGTTGTTAATGGAGGTTAAGTTTTCTCAAGGCGTCCCGATTTCAATGTTGCAGAAGTTAGATGGCTCCAATCTTTGCTGATATAAAAGGTGTAAGCTTTCAATTCTGGTGCGCTCTTTTTTCCACACCTCTGTTAAGCTGAGACATGGTTGTTAGATTTGCCTCACCTTTGCCATGTTATGTTGCCTTGTAATGCAAAGTAGCGAAAATTGATCATTGCCACTTTGAAAGGCTTTGCCATTGCCTCAAAATTGACTTAGTAAAATATCATGCAGACATGTACATCTTGATTACCATGCTATTTGTGCCATTTAGCTCATTTAATAATTTTTGCTAACTGAGGTGGAAAGACAATCCTACCCTTTAAGTTTTGCGTCAGGAGTATCGGCCGCGGGAGGAGGCTGGGAGGGCCAGGCGCTGCGGAAGGCCACGGGAGACCATCGGGATGCATGGGAGGCGGGAGCGGGCAGCCATGGAGATGGCGGTGCTGCCGGAGACGCCACGCGGAGGCCGGCCGCCGAGGCGGGGAGGCAGAGGCGCTGGCAGCTGAGGGGGCCGAGCGGGAGGCGCGAGCGGGAGGATTGGTACCGTGATTTGCTAAGGGTAGGATTGTCTTTCCACCTCCGTAAATTGCAAAAATTATTAAATGAGCTAAATGGCACAAATGGCATGGTAATCAAGATGTACATGTGCATGGCATTTTTAGTCAATTTTGAAAGTGGCAATTGCCCACTCTTCAAAGTGGCAAAGTAGCAGTGGCGTGCGTGTTGGTTTATACAGAAGGAACTCGCAAAGTAGCGATACAAGTACTTAACCTCAAACCACAAAGAAACGAAGCCATGCACACAACAACCAGCACATCGTGCCATGACGAAGCGATGGAGCTTAAAATTAAATCCTCCATAATGCATTCTAATCTTCCAGATCCTCTAGATAGAGATTGCATTGCTTTGCATGTGATTTCCATTTCCCTTATTACAAAAGGAAGCAGTATATATACCTCAAGCACGCTCCTCCAATGTACACTTACAAAGCGAGAAGCAGAAGCAGCACAGCCAACCGGTAGTTCATTGCCCTTTGCCCTGGCAAGCCTGCCTCAGAGGCACGGGCGGGTCCGAGAGTGCGCCGCCGGCGATCTGATCGAACACGAACTTGTTCGCGGCCTCAGTGAAGTGGATGCCGTCCCAGCTCACCCTCTTGGACGGGTCGTTGCAGGATTTCCCCACCACCACCCACGTCCCGTTCACCTGGACCTTCCCGCCGCAGCCGATGTTCTGGTCGAAGTTGTACCGGCCGCCGTGCCCGCAGCAGGTGAGCAGAGGGTCGTCGAAGCCTGCAGACAATCGCCAGCTTCAGCTTGCTTTCTCCAAGACACTACACATCAGCTATATGTACGCATCTGTTCAGTCATGGCAGTGGAGTTCATCAGTGAGGGTGATTGTACTTTACCGAGCTTCTTGGCTTCGCTTATCAGCTTGTACTTGGCGAAGTAGACGTCGACGTAGGTGAACGCAGCATCAGGGTGGGTTTTCCGGAGACGAGCCACAGTTTCTTTAAGCCTTAGGTTGAAGAGCTGTGCGACCTTGTTGTAGGTGATGGAGCAGCCAGCGTTGTCCTTGCCAGCGGCGATGTCGGGGCGGTGCACCAGAGCGTAAGGGAGGCAGCCGATAGGCCCCGTGTTGTGAATCCAGAAGTACCTTCCTCCGAGCCAGTGCACATTCTGCAGATTTCCAATCAGTTGCTAATACTCGATGTAACACTGTCTGCTCCCTCTGTGGAAGAGCAATCTGGCGTTGCTTTATTTTGTGATGCGACTAGTACTGTATAAGCAGTACCTGGATTATTGATGTGAGCCTCTCCATAAGATCAGGGATTGATGCTATGACTTCTTCAGTAGTCATGTTGGCGAAGTAGCCTGTGGTAATGTCATTTTGGCCGATATCGAAGGTGTAAAGCGCCTGGGAGAAGTATTCAGCCTTTGGTAGGATCTCCCTGTAGATACCACCTAGAAGAAAAACAGAAGGACAATAACTCAATAGATCAAAACAGATATGTTACAGAAGAGATAAAGCATATATCTTGAGTTCTACATAGAACTAACAGAGATGGATTTTGGTTTAGTCATCACTTATCACCTTTGTTGTTATAAACGAACTGGCTTCTGTTGATGAATTGTTCAAATTCCCAGGACTGCACGTCCAAGGAGATTGGGCTGAAACCAGAGAGGAACAGAGACGTATTCTGTCGTCTGATTGATGAACCCGCTGTTGCAAAATTGGCTCCTTGTGAGAAGTTACTTCCTATTGAGTTGAGATACGCGCTGAGGTAAGGTATTCCCAGGCTTTCAGCTGCAATATCAGGGGAAAAAGATAAGAGTATATTACACAGTAGCACTTTGCATTTGATTGTTCAAACAGCAACGGTAATAGTTAAAGGCAAAATGTCTTGAGAGCCTGAAGCTTTATAACAAACAGTTGCCAGTCAAGTAACCAAAGCTCGCAGAAGAGATGATTACTGCCATTCATTAATCATTACAACTCAAACTAGGGCGCCATATGTCATTACAACTCAAGCGGGGACTGAGAAAAAATAATATTGTTTTATTGATATATTACATGTTTTTAATATGAAATAAGTATTATATATATGGACTAAAACATGTATATATACACTAGAATTTAAGTCTTGAAGCTATATATCGCAAAAAAAAAAAACTATACACAAATACTCATAAATTAATGAGTAAAGTCATATTAGCAATTAAAATCTATATGTAAACTCTATCCCCCCGGCCCCATGCTAGCCTTCGCAGGTGTGGGGCAGGACTGCGGAGACGTCCCCCGGTCATTTCCCGCACCATTGCCATCCCTAACTCAGCAGGTAAATGGTAGAAAAAACATTTCCGGTGTCATGTACCAAGTGAAACTACAGATCAACATAGTGAGGCAAACTGAAACTAGGTAGTTGCACAAAGTTATACTAGTTTGTGAGTTATGATGAACTTTCTTGCGTTAAGGGCTTAATGGAGAGTGGCCCAAAGATTAGGAAGGAGCTACAGAGACAAAACTAAGGTGAATAATGTACTGTGCAATGTGAACACAAAATTAGCGCAAGCTAATGCGGCAATTTATAGTGACGAATTTCAATCTATTTCTTCCCATTCACTGTGCATTTCGTGCTTAATTAACTTCGTACACTGTACTCACGCTCTCTTCTTTAAGCTAGTGTCTCCCTTTATCCCTCAACTCCAATAAGAATATTTAAAGCTAAACACCCATATTCTGGCACTGCAACCCAAATCTCTTCCGCGATTATTCCATGGCACTGGCATATATGATATGACCAGCCTGCAGCTCATGTTTGTTTGCTTCCCTATTTTTTAGCCAATTACGGCCTGTTCTTTATAGCTATGGTTTATGATTTTAACTGAAATTTTGAATTTTAGCTGTTTGCAACAGATTATAGAGAGAGATACTCGTTTGCGATTTTGAATGGTGTAGATATTAGACTTTTAACGTAAACTACAATTAACTTATAGATCTTGTCTTGAAAAATACTCCGTTTAAACGTTAGGTATTATAACAAAAATCAAAAGCCAATTTCAAAAGCCGAAAAGAACACCCTACTACCTAAAGCTTTTTTAGAGAGTGGAGGCCCGCCGAAACTACTACCTTAAGCTAATGTTTCTTTCTGTCCCTCGCCTCAAATCAGCATCCCATAAGCTAAGAGAGTATCTGATATTCTCCAGCTGCATACCCAGAACCAAATCTCTACTGCATCTCCCGGTAACGATCGCCTGGCAATGGCATAGGATCGCGTCCAAAGATGCTTTGCGCAAGTTACTACTAGCCTTTTTTGTCAGATTGCGGGAATAAATCAAGATCGTGTCGGTAGGCAGCTACAGTGAACAATCAATCGCGTGCCGGATGGACGCATGGGCAGCACACATCATTGCGGGTTCATGGAACTCACGGATTAGCTGGCTCTAGCTAGCCAAGCCGGCCGGCCCGACCACCGCAGAAATGGCCTTTCAGAATTCAGACATTCTGAAGCAACGAGTCTTTTCTGCTTGGTCCATCCTTTCCAGAGACATCTTTCCTTATTTGCTTTTCTTACTTTGTCATGTTCGTCGTTCCAACACAGAGCGACAGAAAGTAAACCAAACGGCATCGTATGTGCAACACTAGCGCTACTCCGGTTCTTAATTTTTAACTCTTCTTGGCACTGAAGCTATAGGCTACGGCGGTATAAGCCCATGTATAATAGTTTATCTTTTAAAATTATCTATAAAATTTGTATCTTATCTAAAGATAGTGCTAGAGACAGTCTTTTCAATAGTAAATCAATTATTTAATTATTTTATATTATTTTTATCATAACCTTTTATCTCACACTCTTTCACTATTGCGTTGGTTTACAGATAAGTAGTCCTCTCCTTATCTCTTATTTATATAAGATTTTATTTATTTAATATATGTAAGAGATAACTGAGATAATAATATTGAAGTTGCCATAAGTGTCTGCCTACCTCAGTGTTTTTTTTCCAGAAAAGATTACTACTCCGAATAGTGAATATACTACTACTATTTGTATGCAAACTTTTCCTTGAAATTCTTTTTCGTGACTGCACCTAAACGCGGAACGCGAATTAAGGCTACATTTATTGGTTCCAGCAGGTGAAGGCGGTACGTTTTGGCTCCATCAATCCATGGGCCCTACGTGCAGTTGTGTAGACGAAGAGGACGGTGAAAAGTAAAACGAAAAAAAAACGCAAGATCCACAGAAACAGAGACTACTGTGATTATTAATTAGTAAAGTAAAAAAAATAGACTGCGGTTGTTGTGACTGACGCACGTACATACCCATGAAGTCGATGACGAGACGGCCGTCGCAGTAGCGGCCGACGGGCATGCCGAAGAAGGTCCTGCCGTTGGGCGGCGGCGCGGCGCCGAAGGTGGCCGACAGCCCGCCCGTGTCCGAGTTGGAGTCGCCGAAGTTGAACACGGCCGGGAAGTAGCAGTCGGCGCCCGCGCCCGCGGAAATCTGCAGCACCAGAAGGACCGACAGCAGCGCGGTTCTCGCGGCGGCGGCGCAGCCAAAGCAACACGACGCCATTTCCCCCCGCGGTGTCGTAGGTGTGGGTGGCGGCACTGAGTGAGAGTGATGAGCGAGTGAGGCGCGCAGGAAGGATGGGGGGCGCCGGTTGCGGTGGCGGTGGTGGGGCTTTGAGGCGGACGCGCGGATGGATGGGCGGATCGGCGGATAGAGATGGGCGAGTGAATCCAATGCGGGCGGTCGGGCGCGCGCGGTGCCGTCGCCGATAGCGATAGGCGGGCGCGATGGGATCACTGATGGGATCGTTGGAGTCTTGGACTTGGGAGTGTCGTGGCGTGCGTACGAGCGGGGTGCCGGGGTCCAGCCCCCCGCGCGCGCTCTGTTGGTGCAGTACACGCCTGCACGGTGTGCGCGCCGGCCCGCGGACTCACGGGCGAGAGGGGATTCGTCGCTGGGCTCGTGGCCTCGTTTCGTCACTGCTGGCTGCGCACCGCACGCGTCGAAACGGAGATTTTTTTTTTGTTACGCCCCGCTTTCGCCCTGGACGTTTGGAGAGTACCGTAACGGCTGTGGAGCCTGGAGCTGCGCTACTAGCGCGAGAGGTAGAAGGGAACCCTAAGCCCAAGAAAGAAGCAAGCAAAAATCTCTAGTGTTGAGATTTGGCAGGAAGGGAAAACGAAGTTGGGAGTGCCCGGCAGCTCAAGCCATCATGTGTGTCATCAATGGTAGTTCGTGAAAGAGAAAAAGGGGGAACATGACGCACGTGGAGTCTACGGATGGGATTTTCGGTGAAGTGGATCACATCATTGGGTTTGAATGATCGGTAGTACTATTATATATGGCTCTTATCTCTTGGACGACTGGGGTATGTTCTTTTTTGCTGCGGCTTATGATTTTTTGCTGGTTTGTGATTTTTGGGCTATTTATATGAGAGATTACAGAGTAACAGAAATTCACGTGCGGTTTTACCGATATAAATTAAGTCAGTAAAGTATGTACTACAATTAACTAGTATGTTCTATCTTAAAAAAATATTCTATTTAAAAGCTAGTTACTGTAGAAAAGCCGAAAAACAGCTTTTAAAAGCTGAAAAGAACAGGACCTGGATCGTGTTAGTCTTGGTCAATCGGGCATAACGTTTAGTTGTTTCTAGTTGGGTGTCCGTCCTGTCAGTGCCGAAAATAGGGTGAAATCAAACCGTAACTAATAGGACGAATAATATGACATGAAAACGAATAATATGACATGAGTTAACTAAACATGCATTTGATAGGTCGCCCCGCTAGGTACTGTTGGTTGATCTATGCTCAAGCACATTATATAATATATTCGATCGGTCACATAAATAATTTATAGTTTGGCATTGTAATTGGTTCATAACTTATTTTTCATTGTTTATCACTGTAGCTAGTTTATTTTGTACTATGTCTGCCAGTACCTTTTTGGCGTAATTTAATTTTAAAAAATTAAAATAGAAAAGATAGATTAGCCTATCATGGCAATAAATAGAATACGAAAAAAAATAAAAAAAATCAGAAAATGACGAAATTAAAAAACTAGAAGTTAGAAGCCAAAAGCCTAACGGAGAAGTGGAAATGAGTTGGGCAATTTGTTATGAAAAATGATGGTCCGTTGGCTTTATTTGTATTGAGTGTTTGACCTGCAATTTATGGTTACAAAATACCACAGGAGCTCTCCGATCCACGGCGGGAGGGGTGGAGGCCGCGGGCGTAGCGGCGGAGGGCGCCGGCTTGCGTTGTTTAGGCGCTTGCCCAGGCAAAGGCGGTGGTTTTCTGCTATACAGTACATATCCTTAGTTGTAAAAAGTAAAACATTTGGTGGTGTACAAGGGAAAAGCCGATGGGCCGCTGAATTTTCCGTACGCTATTTTCATTTATCCGGAGTTCTTCCTGGAATCGATGAATGTTGGGTCTAGATAGGGGCGGGATGTGATACAGCTCAATTAATTTGACCAGTGACCACTCTAAGCATTTGGTACGTTGTTCATTTCATTCGGCCCATGGCGCATAGATTCCAATCTCGTTTTGCCAATGCAGAACGGGCTAATGCTCTCTCTCTTTTGGTGAGACGAACTGTTCTCTAATATTCCACTATTGCTGAGTTCAAAAAAAAAACTCCCTGCCCCGCTTGCATTACCAGAGGTGTGCTTTTGGGCTTGCATTACAAGAGGGGTTCTTTTGGGCTGCGTTTGATAGATTTCTCAACAAAATCAATACAATAGCTATGCAAAAGTTATGCCCGTTTTACTAAAGGTGTCTCGGAATGGAATCCTACTCGGACTCAGTCGGGAGATTATGAAATTTTGGAGAAAGCGAGGCGGGAAACATATCACAGACGGTTTTTAATACAAACCGCCTGTGATAATTTAATTATCACATGCTGTTTGTATTATCACAGACGATTTAAATAAAAAATCATGTGTGATATTTGGCAATATCACAGACAGATCATGGTGAACACCGTCTGTGAAGTATCACAGACGGTTCTTACCAAATGCATGCCATGGGTACATATCCAGTGGCGAAAAGATAGAAAATACAATGAAGTTAACTCGGTAATAAAAAAGTAACTCTAAAACATATGAATATGTTTTCAGTGAGTAGCGATATCTCATTTGCATGTGATAACTAATTACGTACTCGTGCGTTGTAACGAAACTCATTCAATTGAATGTATAGAGAATCATGCTATAGAAGAGAGTTGCTCTGATTAGTTGGAAAGTGGAGAATGGTAAGAAGTTAAGGAAATAGAGCGGTTAGAGGAGAATGAACGTACAACCACCAACTCATTCTTTTATAATAGTAATGATTAGTAAAATTAGTGACAATAAATTGTAAGTGATGAGGAACATTGAAAATAAACGAAACGTACCACGAAGGTGCTAGCATCTAAAGATGTCTTTCAACGAGAGAACCCAACTCCTGTAAATACATCATTACCAAATGTGTTGGGTTGTAACAACTTCCTAAAAAGGAAATATTAGAAACAAAAAGCGGTATCTTTTTCCATACTATATTCTAACTAATCAAATATATTAAACCATGATTCTTGAAAAGATCTCCACACGGTACCATCCATTATTTTGGAAAAGGCATGTCCAATTGCTTGAGTTGGACCATTTAATAAATATATCCTCCTTACTTGATTACTAATTTCATTGGCATAGTCTTCTATTGGTATGCCATGTGCCGGATCGACAATAATTTTTTAGGATTAAATTATAATCGAAACCTCTTTGGTTGAATTGTGCTCCCAATGGTTGTGGGAGTACTAGTTAAATTACTTATGAAATAGTTACGTAAAATTCGTTTTTCCATTATTTCAATCTACAAACAAATTGTACAATTCATCGCTACACAAAATATAGTTAGATGGTCTAAAACTGTAGATTATTATTTAATTGTATATGCAATATAGTTAGATGGCCTAAAACTGTAGATTATTATTTAATTGTATATGCAATATATTTATACAACATCAAGTAATCAGCAATAGTAAAAATTAATAGCTAGAGAATAATAACCAACAAATGACTACTCACTACCTCAGTAAGTCGGTGGTAGGTCGGATTGGCTGTTGCCTGTTGCGTAGCTGCAACTCCTCTCGGGCTCTCTCTCAAGAAATCCTCACTGGCCCAATCTCGATCGCCTCATGGTCTCTTCCCCGCAGTGCAGGTCGCCAGCCCTGGTCGGTCGGGCCCCGCGAGCATGAGACGCCTCCTCCCCGCAGCGCAGACTGCAACCCCGGCCGATCGGCCCACGCCCTGGCCCTGGGAGCATGAGCCACCGCCCTGGTATGTGTCGAGTTGCCGACCACCGCCCTGGCCCCTGCCGCCTCCCGCACTGCCCCCAATCCTCGCGCCACCGGCCGCCACAAAGGAGTGGGGACTCGGGACCTCAGTCGCAGCCCGCACGCGCACCCTATCCTCATATAGAGGGTGGGGGTGGATCTGTGAGATTTTATTGCTAGTTGCTACTTGGGCCTTGTGCTGAGTGTTGTGGGCCAATTAAATGAGAAAAACCTATCACCATCTTCTTCTTCTATTTGCTCTTCTCCTTCAGGAGTTAGGACCTCCATTCCATCATTTCCATCGCCGTCCATCCCGAGGGGGAGGGGGCTCCGACGAAGGGTAGGCCGAAGCCCCTCGATGGATTTGGCCCTGTATGTATCATACATTGTGAAAAAGTTTCAGTACCTCTAAGCTATACACAAAACACTTCCAATAGGTGCATCAAACTCTTGGTCCAAGTTTTTGCCAAACTTTGGTAAGAAAATGAACTAAAGAGACAATGCGAAGAGAATCTTATTAAATTTTGATAACAATCTAAATAGATGCTAAATTTGTTCAGGGACCCGCCTCCCTAGCCCTCGGCCCCGAGGATTAAAAATAGGTTAACATATTTTTAAAAATAATATTATGACTTTATTTATTAATTTATAATCATTTAGACTTACTTTTACAAAAATATAGCTTTAAAATATATATTATATATATATATATATATATTCAAGTTTTAGTTTAAATAAATAGGAAAAGAATACATTCTTCTATATTAAAAACTATAACCTATTATTTAATTTTACCGAGTCCGTGAGGGCCTCATGGGAAGGATGGCCCTCGCCTGCTCGCTAGCCTAGCGGGCCTAGCCCTATTCCCCACGGGTTGGGGAGGCGCCCCACCCCGATGGGGAAATTTCCGTGGAAATAGCCATAATTTTACGCTTCCTTCCAGGGACGGAGCGACCCACCTACCCGTCTACTCCTCATTAGGGTTTGGATCCTCTTATTTGCGGAAGGTAAGTCGACAATGATAGTAGTATGACTTTCGATGATTCTAAACCATCCGACCAGAGAAAGAACGGTTGAGGATTTCAAACTGTGATGCATAGTTTCTTCCCATCATGGGGAATTGGTTTGGTGACATCAAAAGATCGCTACTAAAAATTGAGTACACTTTAATACCACTCAGAGATTACGACGTTCCGTTATATACCATTCCGTCAACATCCATTACACTTTTCCTTTATTTTTTTCTTGGCTGAGCCTTTGAAGGTTAATAACTCATTTCCCTCGCTACCAAATCATGTCGAGCCTAACTAGACCAATCAGGTCAGAGTCCCAGTCAAAGCCCTCTTCTCCTAGGCAAAGTCCCCTCCTCACCCCTTCATCACCGTTGAAATCTCTGTCCCGCACGGGGACAACGCGCCTCCATTCCGGATCAACGGCACTGCAACTCAAATCCCTCGCTTTAGGATTCAAAAACAGCATGCAACAAGGTACTACAACTATTGCTATATAAATTGAGAGTACATATTGTTCAAGAAAACTATATTGCTACACAATTTGGGACTACCAACAACTGCTACACAAAATTACTCTAGAAAACTATAGCAGAGTAGCATTCAATGTACTCAAAAACAACAACCATCAACGAAAAATTTCTAACGACCACCGACCGCACAAAGGAGGATCTCCGACTCAAGCAAGCGGTGGAGAGGAGCGGAGAGGAATGCAAACATTTCCATCGAGGATGACAACGCGGGCACACCACAATGGGCGGCCATAAATATCCAAGAACGCATTAGAGGAGAGCGTGGAGAGAAACACGGATGTCTCCTGTTGAGGACGATAACACCAAGAACGCCGCCATGGCCACGAGTGGCGAGCTTCAAACATGTGGCAGGGAGCAGAGGAGAAGAACATGAATGGATCCTTGGCGCCGGGGAGGCGGAGCGGAGGAGGCAGAGATGGGGAACGACGATGGTGCGCCTCGTGAGGGTCTACGGAGGCAGCGGTGAGAGCTACATGACGGAACAAATTGAGGAGGCAGTGGTGAGACTAAAGGATAAACGATAAGTTTAGACGATGCTAACGATCAAGTGGACGAAATGATATATAACAAATGACATGATCTTTATATGGTATTAAAGTGTACTTGATCTTTTCAGTGGTATAAAAACTAAACTCATGATCTTTCTATGTCACCAAACCTATTATTTTTATAAAATATTTAATCATTTGTATTATAGTTAATGTACACTTAATGATTTATCCCTCATATATCAGTGCACACCATCAACTGTTGGACAAATAATCAAATCCCCTATTCCTATTATTAATCACTGTGCACCGCGGTGCTCCTCTCACGAACTCTCTCCTCTCCGCCCCACCCCACAAACCGCCCTCCCAACCTCAAAACCCTCGCCGCCTCCTCTCCCCGTGCTCCCATGGTCGCCGCCGCCTCGGAGGAGGCCATCAAGGTGAGCCATCTCTAGCCTTTCCCCTGGGTTATGGGGATCTCCCCAGTCCGTGTTTTTTTTCCGTCGAATTTTGGTGCGCCTGGGGGCTGATTATCTGCTATCGTGGTGCTGGTGTTCGCGTGCGCAGGCGGCGAAGGTCCTGATGGTCGGGGCGGGAGGCATCGGGTGCGAGCTGCTCAAGACGCTCGCGCTCTCCGATTTCAGCGACATCCACATCGTGAGTCTGTTGGCTACATGCTTCCTCGCTCTTAGTTAACACTGTTCCTAGGTTTATAGCCGTGCTGCTCGAATCGAGCTTGTGCGTTAGCTATGTAGATAGCAGCGCGGTGGATGGCTGGTGTGCTTCTGAGTTAGTAGTGGGATCTGTGAATCTGTGATAGGGATAGCGTTGCCTAGAAGCTGAAAAGTGGATCAGTAAACTGTGTAGAGCATATGAGAGGGCTATTTGATACTCTATTGAAGGTTTTCCTGTAGTCTGCTCTTACTTGCAACTATGCTTGTTAAGGGTTGTATTGATTTTTAGGACGCAGGTCGTTCCTTGTTAGAATTGTGCATAGGGTCTTTACTCTTGCCCACTAGGTGACTGCTGCGTCGCTACTTCTTCTATTTGCTCTTCTCCTTCAGGAGTTAGGACCTCCATTCCATCATTTCCATCGCCGTCCATCCCTAGGGGGAGGGGGCTCCGACGAAGGGTAGGCTGAAGCCCCCCGGTGGATTTGGCCCTGTATGTATCATACATTGTGAAAAATATTCGGTACCTCTAAGCTATACACAAAACACTTCCAATAGGTGCATCAAACTCTTGGTCCAAGTTTTTGCCAAACTTTGGTAAGAAAATGAACTAAAGAAACAATGCGAAGAGAATCTTACTAAATTTTGATAACAATCCAAATAGATGCTAAATTTGTTCAAAGTACCAGATTTTGGTAAACAACCACCCGTGCCATCTCTTCTCACCTAGACTAGCCCGCTTGCGCAAAAGATTAGCCGAAAACGAGTATGATTGTTTGGTTAGAAGGCGATGCATGGCCATTAATTTTTGGGCGCTAAAGATTGGTAGTGCTGGCTAATTTTGCCTGTGTTTTTGGTATATAGCCAAAATTTTGGTTATATTTCCTTCAAATTGACATTCTTATTCTTTTTCTTATAAAATCTTAACTTAAATCAAAGGGACCAGTTTCAAGACAAATTTCTGTTATTACAATTACAAACCCAATAACCCTGGTAGGAGTTACAAATTGAACATTGGGACGATTGTGAACAGTAATCTATAGTATATGGATGAATTAATGAAAAGGGGCTCATGAGAAATGGCCAATATGCAATATGAACTCAGCACATATATATACACACCAGTATTTGTTTTGCTAGAACTACGATAGGAAATGTTGTTGATGTCCCGCACCTAGAGATGGCAACGGGTATAAACCACGGGTTTTGCTATCCCAAACCGTGTCCATGAAAATTGGATGCCCGTTAAAACCCATGCCCATGACGGGTGCATTTTGCACCCATGCCCACTCTGCAACTGTACCCACGGTCGCCCGTAACAACAGCTGTGCAGATTGCAGATAGTGCAATGCTTAGCAAGTCAACAATAAATTCAATTTATGTGCTACTATGTATGAAACAAGCAACGACAAATCCACAATGCACATCACTAGTTCACTCCATCAATTCTCAGTTCATAGTTCATTGGCATAGCATATCATTACAAGTTCACGGTTCACAACTCATTTAAAACCAAAGAGAGACATCAATTGCTCCTTGTACTTGACTAATGGGCTATGGGTGGATTGGTTTCGGGAGGTGTGAGTGCAGGTTTATAACCCTATGGATCGGGTTTATATTACCCATGGGTTTACGGGTTTGGGTACTATAGGAACGCATCGAACCCAGACCCATGGGTTAGGCTTTTGCCCATTAAGACCCATGGGTTAGGAAATTGACCCGCACCCATGCCCTAATAGAGTAAAACCCACCAGTATCGGGTTTCGGGTACCCATTGCCATCTCTACCCGCACCAACTGTGTCTGAGGATTTCAGTGACATTGCAATGAGCAAACCGAACTCATTCATATGCCAACTTAAGAAGAAAAAAAACTAATGAAGGGTCTCGGCACTGGGCCTTTCAGCCCTCACTAGACCAAGTAGACCAAGCTAGCCCAAGCCTTGGATCTGTGTTCAAGCCCTGCTAGGGTATTCGAACCGTTTTGAACACATGATTTTCGTTGAAACCAATCTAATTTCTGTAGATTCCCATGTTTCAAACTATCTCACTAATCTTGATCGAAATGGTTAAAATTGGCCCGGCAAAGTAGCCTCTGAGGAAAAAAACATGCTTTGCCTAGATCTTATCTAATCTATTTCCTGCATTGCTCTGTCTACATCATATCTGTGCACTGCATTTGCCATGTCTTCCAAAATATCATTTGTATTTTTCTAGCAGTGTAGTTAGTCAATTAGGGTCGGATACGGGGTACTCCTATAGTCCCCCAAAAGACAAATCGATTTGCACAGAACCGGTTCCATTCAGTCAGCTCCTGGCTCAGGTCAAAAGCCCAAGAGGTCAATACAGTAACCCCCCTCGCCCAAAGCCACACAACTCCCAGCGGGCCCCACCTCCCATAGACCTTAAGCCTGAGGCACATGGGCCAATCCGGCCGTCCCCACCGTCCTGCAACGGCAAGGCTGCGTGCCTGCGTCCGTCCGATCCTCCCGCATCAAGACACAGAGAGAGAGAGAGAGAGAGAGGAAAGAGGCGAGCTGCGCAGCGCAAGCGAGGCGAGCTGCGACCCCTGAATTTTCCACGACGCCTCCTTTCCGGGGAAGGAGCGACGCGGACGCGACTCATCAAAGCCCTCCCCCTCCCCCCCAAATCGCCCTCCCCCAAATTCCCATCGTCCTTTTCCTCCTCAACCCAAACCCCCCAACCCTCGCGCTCCGCGGGACCCTCGTGCTCCTCCCATGGCTTCCGCCTCCGCCGCCTCGGAGGAGGCCATCAAGGTGAGCCGTCTCTAGCCCTTCCCCTCCCGCTTCGCCACGGGGGGGTTAGGGGGTCTCCCCAGCCCGTGCCGCTTCTTTTTTTTGTGTCGAATTTTGGCGCGCCTGGGGGCTGATTTGGCTGGTTTGGTTTCGTGGTGCTTGTGTCCGCGTGCGCGCAGGCCGCGAAGGTGCTGATGGTCGGGGCGGGAGGCATCGGGTGCGAGCTGCTCAAGACGCTCGCGCTCTCCGGCTTCAGCGACATCCACATCGTGAGTCTGTTGTTAGCTACATGCTTCCTCGCTCGTAATTACCACTGTTCCTAGGTTTATAGCCGTGCTGCTGGAATCGAGCTTGTGCATTAGCTAGGTAGATAGCAGCGCGCTGGATGGCTGGTGCGCCTCTGAGTTAGTAGCGGGATCTGTGATAGGGATAGCGTTGACCACAAGCTGAAAAGTGGATAAGTGAACTGTGATGGGGTAATTGAAGGTTTTCCTGCAGGCTGCTCTTACTTGCAACTATGCTTGTTAAGGGTCGTGTTGTTTTTTAGGACGCAGGTCGCTCCTTGTTAGAATTATTCATAGGGTCTTACTCTTGCCCAGTAGGTGATCTGCTGTGCCGCTACCTACGTTTGTTTCACTGTTGGTGTGAAAGGTTTCCTCTTTACGGTAATTCCTTAAGGTTGATGTACCTAGTAAAAGAGGCTTGTGAATGGACACGATGTAGTCCTGTTCAGGTAACCAAAGCTACACAAATCAATGTGCTCGAGACAGCTGCAATGCACTTGGTTGTTATTGATGGGCCACTTGCTAGGTTATTATTGACGTCTTTATCACGTTTTCTCTTGGTTGGATTAAATCTGTGGTTCTATTTACAAAGAAAAAACTATGTCATGGGAAACAAAACCTTTATCAGACTGCATTTTGGTACACCACAGGGAGATAAAATGATTCCTTATTCATTCTTTCCACATTTGTTTTTTCATTTCTTTTCCTTCTTTCATCTGCTTTCTCATTTAATATGATTTGCTTCATGCTTGTAACATATTAGTTCATATGCTTTTGTCAAAGGTCATTTTCCCCTTAGTGCTGACAGAACTTATGAAAAAAATATGTCGATTTCCTGTCAAATAGTGTACCCAAGGAATTTGATCTTTTTCTTTGCAGATTGACTTGGACACAATTGAGGTCAGCAATCTGAACAGACAGTTTTTATTTCGGAAGAGTCATGTTGGACAGTCAAAAGCCCATGTAAGTACAATTTCTACATAGTTATCTGTGGGCTTTCTATTATGTTTTTGTTGTCTTCACTTGATTATTGCTGCTGCTTATGATATTGTATCACTGATCTTGCCAGGTTGCTCGAGATGCTGTTCAGAAATTTAGGCCAAATATCAATATAACATCATATCATGCAAATGTGAAGGAATCTCAGTTCAATGTTGAATTCTTCAAGAAATTTAATGTAGTTCTGAATGGCCTTGATAACTTGGACGCTAGACGACATGTTAATCGCCTCTGCCTTGCAGCTGAAGTTCCTTTGGTTGAAAGTGGAACGACTGGGTTTTTGGGACAGGTGAGGTGATTAAACACCGCAGTTGTAATCTCAGCAACTCTTGTGCTACTATGCATGGAGCTGTAATTCTTAGTGGCCTATCATTGTGCTGCTAATTTGTACTGTTACTTTATAGCTTTTCCACTCTTTGTATGTGTTAAGTATGCAAGGTATATCTTTTTTTACTGATGGCTGTGAGTACTGGTATGCTAGTCTTTCTTTTTTCGCTGGGAGTACTCCTGTTACTGGTGATTCCCTGTTATTAAATTGTTGGCCAGTATGCGGAGCCGCATACTATCTCCTGAGGAAATCCTTGGTAGTTTCTTTTCTTTTTGTTAGTGACCGGCAGTAATATTTACTATAGGCATACAGCCTTCCGGTTGAGTATCTGTTGTATGCTGGCCATTGTGTACCGCATGGCTGAATCCTTGGCCTGGACCTTTGGATAATTACATGATGGGTCCACAGAGGGAAATGTGTAGTCATTCCTTAACTGGGCCTTTTGAGTGCAGATAAGCAAATATGGATAGGAGAAAGTAGGCATTTCCCCCCTTTTCCACAAAATTTACATGTGCATCTTTTGAATATAAACTGTGTATTTAGAAAAGGAAATTTTGCAGAATTTAATTTCTAATCTTCTCCTTACACAGCACACAAGTATCTCCTGGTGGTAGCTATGCTTTTTTTTGTACATTCCACATAGGTTACACATATTTTTTAGGTAGTTTGGTACATTGCATACAGTGCATAATCTAGCTGTGTATATTTCCCCTTTCTGGTTTTGTTGGTGTGATTTTTCATCTTTTTTTCCAAGTTTAAATGTTTTTGAAGTACTTTCGGTGAGACAATGAGTGGCATACAAAGGATGATGCAAACCTTCAGTTCAGTGGCATATAAGGAAATAATCCAATAACATTGATGTGCACATTCGAACGACTAGTCGGCAAGTCGAACGACTAGCGCAGCTAGTCGAGTCGACGGCACTAGCCGGTGCCTGTGTGCCGACTTGTCGACTAATCGACGATTAGTCGCGACTAGTCGCGCGACTTAATAACAGTCTCAACATTGGTAGCTTATCTTTTAGTACAGTTGGCAGATATGATATACTATAAAATAAACAAAGACGGTTTCAATAACAACAGTGTTGTTAAGTCCACAACGCAAAAACTCATTCATAAGTATACTAAGATCCAATCATTAAATGGTATCCGCTCCAAATCAAGGTACACATAAGAACTCTTGAGTTTTAATAACCAGTGCCCATGCATCACATGCCAACAACTGATATATTTCATGCTCACTGCAAAATTGTACAACGTCCAAGTTTCTAAATTATCGAATTTCTTGGACACTGTATAGTCTAAACACTTCTATGCAAACTCACAAGCAAACTGTTGGATGAGATTTGGTGTTGTGGGATCCCTCATATATGATTTCTTAATCTGAGCAACAAGCAAGTAGTAGTAGAGTAGTCGACGACTAGTTGGGATTAGTCACGACTAATCTTCAAGTCGGTAGCATCACGACTCGACTCGACTTTACGACTTAATAACCTTGATGTTGACTAAACTAATCAATGAGCCTCTGCTAAATAGTTCAAGTTAATAGTTGCTAAAAATACTTGTCATTCCATATTTTGCAGGTTACTGTTCATGCCAAGGGTAAAACTGAGTGCTACGAATGTCAACCAAAGCCTGTCCCAAAATCATATCCAGTCTGCACAATTACAAGCACTCCATCAAAGGTTCCTTTTACCACTCTTGTTGCCCCACTTTCCTTTTGCCTTCCCCCCTCCCCCCGTTTTTTTGTAAGCTGCATTTCTTACCATGTTTTTGTTTCTATTCTTGCATTTCTGTTAAGACTAATTTTCTACTCCTGCAGCCTTTTGTTGGTTTAGACTGTTTGTAACATGCAAATTTTTTGTTAGATATGGGAGGGGATATGTATTATGTAGTTTTTATTCATGGCTTGCTGCCCCTGCTTATATATGAGAATATGCTTGTTTAGTTTACTCCATCTTTGGTTACTCGAGTAATTTCGATGGAACCTGGCAAGAAATTTTACTTCAACTGATGCTATTGGACTTAGTTTTAAGGACATGCCTGTTATGGTATCATTTATGTGCGTTGAATATCTTGGAATCCACAAAATGCGAGTTGCATACACAAAATGTGTATTCTTCTAACAAACATTTGCTCACTTGTTTTGGGCAATTCTGATGTAACTAAATTTGAATATCAACATGTTAGCTTGCTAGTTTTGGCAATACTTTTGTGAACTTACAATCTTGTTAACTATAGTACCAGATTAGTTTTTAATGCTAGCATTAATGTCTGATTTCATCTCCTCTTTGCAGTTTGTTCACTGCATTGTTTGGGCAAAGGAGCTGCTTTTTGCAAAGCTGTTTGGTGATAAAAACCAGGATAATGATCTTAATGTGCATTCAAAAGATGGTACCAGTTCAAAATCAGATGTATTTGAAAGAAATGTAGATGAAGATCTTGAAAAATATGCTCGGAGGATCTATGATCATGTATTTGGTTACAACATTGAAGTTGCCTTAGAGAATGAAGAAACTTGGAAGAATCGAAAAAGGCCAAATCCAATATACATCAGAGACATATTACCTGAAGAAGCTGTTCAGCAAAATGGTAGTGCACGTGACTGCAATGATGAGGAGCAGGAAGAGCCATCTGCAATGGTGTCTCTAGGTCTTAGAAATCCACAAGAGATATGGACTCTTGCTGACAATTCAAGTGTGTTCTTGGAGGCTTTAAAATTATTTTTTGAAAAAAGAGAGAAGGTTTGTATGAAATCTGTTCTGAATTCTATAACCTTTAAAAATTGCTTTACTTTATATAATTGAGATTTTCCTTTTTTTAGGACATTGGGAACTTGGTTTTTGACAAGGATGACCAATTGGCTGTCGAGTTTGTTACTGCTGCAGCTAATATCAGAGCTTCCTCTTTTGGAATACCACTGCATAGCCTTTTTGAAGCTAAAGGTGTTGCTGGGAACATAGTACATGCTGTGGCAACAACAAATGCTATAATAGCTGGTCTAATTGTTATTGAAGCAATCAAAGTGCTCCAGGGTGATTATCAGAAATATAGGTGACTACATTATTAATTTGTTACATGACATTGTTTTGCCAATGCTTTCTACCTAAGATACTACAGTTCAGTATTAGTACCTGCTTTCTGGATAGGCTACTTTCCAAAGAGTCCTGATGCCAATTTTCTAGACTTTAATGGCACTTTCCTTCCTTTAAATATGCTATCGTATATTATTCGCATGTGTTGCTTTGGCTTTTCCACTGGTAATATGAAAGCATTGTAACTTCATTGGTTCACATTTTTACAGAATGACATATTGTCTTGAACATCCTTCAAGGAAAATCCTCTTGATGCCTGTAGAGCCTTTTGAACCTAATAAATCATGCTATGTCTGCTCTGAGGTATTTTGCACTTGTCTAGGATAATGATATTCTTATGTTTTATTGCTTTTGGTTCTGACCTGAAACTTAAACTGAATGCATCAGACCCCTCTACTTCTGGAGGTTAACACTAAGACAACAAAGCTTAGGGAGGTCATTGACAAGATTATAAAAAGCAAACTTGGAATGAACCTCCCTTTGGTAATGATTGGCTCCACGCTTGTTTTCGAGGATGGCGATGGCTTAGAGGAAGATGAGGCTGCAAACTATGCTTTAAACCTTGAGAAGGTACTACCTTCCTATAGTGTTCCCCGTTCAAGGCAGGGAGATGATACACTCCATAGCATTTATTTCTTTTTTTAGCCTGTCGCCCCTGTAGTTGCAAATTGCTACATGTTATTTATTTATTGCCAGCTTAGTGTTGACCGATTATTACAGGTCTTGGCTGAACTTCCAGCTCCAGTTACTAATGGTACAAAGCTTACTGTCGAGGATTTCCAGCAGGAATTATCATGCAGCATTAACATCAAGCACAGGTTCGTATCTGTCTTTTTCACTATATAGCTTATGCTTTTCTTTTTCTGTAAACCTTGCATGCTGGCCTCTTTGTGTGTCAGATTATGTCTTTTACAATTATACGGCAGCTGTATGTTTGTATATAATTTCCTGGTTCCCTGTGCCTTTCAACAATCTTTTCAAAAGGTTGGGATCTTGCCGGAGGTACGATTGCTCTGATGCAATTAAGTCCTAGGTAGATGCAGATGATAGTTAACTGCTAGTGTATAATGTACTTAAGAGCGCTTATATTTCATATATCTGCACTAAATAAATTTAGCAAATGATGGTTACAAAGTAATATTGTGCCAAAACTGCCGTTGTTTTATGCAATGTTTAACATACAAATTGGCTCTAACATGTAAGATTGTTGACTCGTTCCATACTTAATATCACATCACAAATACATGTATATGAAATTGCCTCTCATTCTATGCTATATATGAATGGAAGCTGCATGCTATAATTCTGTAGTAGTGCGTTCATACAATTCACTACTCTTTCAAGGGGGTAGACCTTCATTTATTCAGTGATCAATGCAGGGAAGAGTTCGATGAGGAAAAAGAGCCTGATGGAATGGTTCTATCTGGATGGTCTGCTCAAGTGGATAAGCAAGTTACGAGTAATGGGGAGAACAAATCGGTTGCTTCTTCATCCAGTGCACATGACACTGATGATATTGTCAAGGATATATCCGCCAAATCTGGAATGAAGCGCAAGGTGGATGAAATATTAGAAACAAAGGAAAATTGTGATGCTTCCAGTAGTGCTCAAGTTGTCGAAGACGACGACGACGACGATATTTTTATGCTTGCTGAGGACCCAAACTTAGTCAAGAAACAGAGATTGCAATAGCAAGCCGTTTCGTCTCACAGTTCCAGAGATAACAGCTGTTGACTACCGCTGTCATGGCTAACACATTGTTCCAACATAACATCTTTTGTAACTTATCTATGTGGTGATGATAGGCTGATGATGTTGAGCTGCCAGTAACTGTACTCGGGACATTTCTGGGCCTTAGATACCGTGCTATAGGAATGTAATTTGTAGTTTTTTTAGGCACAGGAGCTGCTAATGCCCTGCTGACAGTTAGCCGTTAGGTTGCACTTGTGTTTCTCAGGATCGGAGCAACGGTGATGATTTTTTGTTCACTTTTTGAGTAATGTATTTTTAGAATCGTTTCCAGGGTTTTGATGAGTGGTGCTAGTGTCTTGGTACGATAGACAGCAAGACATTGGTGCCCAAGTTTTTTGCCGGTGTGCTAGGAGCCTAGGACCGAGTTCGAAAGGAGCTGACACCTTTCGGTGCTCCGTCGGAAGAGCTCGACGGGCGCGGGCCGTACCCACTACACGTCGCGCGGCGTTAGAGGAGCACAGTGGCGTACCTCCACGTCAGAGTACAGTGGCGTGCACACGCGAATAGTGAGAACAGGAAAGAACTGTAATAGCTACTGTGCAGCACTGTTTGAATATCACTGTAGTGAATAGTGCTGTGCCGACGGTGTTTCTATCGGACGTCTGGTATAGGTGGTGATTGGTTCGGCTGAAAGCTGAAAGTTTATGGCTGAAAACACTGTAGCTGGCTGAAAAAACACTGTAGTTGAGAGATGCTTATTTAACATAATTAAATTTAAAAAAATTGAAAATAATAAAAAATATGTTAGCCCATCACAGACAACGCAAACGAATACAAGAAAAAAAGAACCGACAAAAAAGCTCAAAAAAATCAAAAATTCAGAGAAAGACGAAATTATGAATAGTACAAAAATAAATTTAAGCTATAAGCTTAAGCCATATTGAACGCTGCCATAATCGAAAGTCAAGCTAATGTGCTCGTCTGACTTATTACTCGTACCAACGGTATTTTAACATCTAATCTTAACGTTCTTATTCTGATCGGACGTCCAGAATCATCAAAGGTCATGTACCTGTGTTCGCAAAATCTTCTGCGCTACCACTGGCGCATTAGCGCTTTCGCGCGTTGATTTCGTACCCGTCGATTTTTTCGAAGCGTGGTTTGGCGGCTAGGAGCAATTGCGTCGTCTCGGTATAACCCAATTAATCGACCATGAAAACCCGGTGAAGTAGTTATATGACAACTGGGGTATATTTCTTGCGGGCCCACGTTTCAGTATCATGTGTTAAAACTTCCTATCCCAAGTAATAGTGATATTTTTTCGACAATGATTATGATAACTTCACATTGTTATGGAACACATGGAAACTTATTGATCTTTTTGCGCGGTAATTTATTGGAAATTGAAATGGTAACATATGATGCAAGTAATAGTAATTTTTGAACCTGTTCAATATCAGAAACTGATGGTAGCATTTAAAGGTTTGGCTGGTAATTTATAAAATATATGGATAGTAACTTACGTTACAATTGATGGTAATTTTTAAAAATTTCCAAATCCACAAAGATAATTACAATTTGAACTAGTGTTGTATTTGTTAAAAACTGGAGTATATAATTTGGTGTCCAACTATTCACATGTTTTGTTTTTTTTCAATAAATGCACAACTTAATGGTAACTTTTGACTTTAGGGAGATAAATGTAAAGTATGGATGATAACTTATATTTACTTGTGATGCTAACTTATTAAAAGTACATATGATACCTTTTTATTTCTTTGTTGCTTTTTCAAATTTTAAGCTGGTGGTTTTATACGCAGTCATGGAGGTAGTGATTATAACATGTATGTGATTTTTTAGAGTTCCGGGTTGTGGAGCTAGTAGGAGAGGTAGTGATTGTTTTTTAGGCTTAGTTGTGCTCATGTCTTAGTGAACCATGCAATGCCGGAGGTGAAGAGGGAGGTGATCTAATGGTTGGGTGTCTATTTTTTCTCTATGCTCCTTTTTTTTTTGCATATGATTAATGTATCATGTTTTTGTTGTATGGATAAACAATTGAAAGCAGAGCACAACTTCTAATTGCACAGGCAGACTAGCAAAGGCTTGTATGTTCTAGTCTTATTACCAGATCTTCAAGGAATTCTGCATCATGGATCATTCGGACTAGTCACATCTTTTTTTAAACTCCAGAAATCCCATGTTTAGTTAGAATTTCATGCACTACTGTAACTTGTTCACTTTGGGTTGAATTAATCACATGAGTGCAGCAATAGAAAACAAACTACTAAGCGGTAACCATCCGATGTCTAATTTGTTATGTTGTTGTGCAATTAATCAATGTAACTTTTGAATTTATTTTTCAAATTCAACCTAGCCAAGCCAACACTGATGTTTCACCCCGGTAAGGAATCCACTAGACCGAGACCCCCTTTTGAGCCGAGTGAGACTTTTCATGGCCTACGCCACGCTCACTTTTAACCTACAGCGAGACTCAGGTTGGGACCTGCAAATTAATCAACCAGGAGCTCGCTCAGGCGGTGAATGGGGAACACAACATGGGGAGTACTCGGGCTCGGGATAGAGGGGACAAGGGGCTTCAGCGCACAAAGGAGGCAAAAAGGAGGGGAGGATGGGCGTGGGGGAGGGTTTAAATAGGCACGGGGAGGAGTAACGGACGAGCACGACCTCGCCGGAGTGAAGACGAAAGGAAACGGCGCGGCGTCGGTTATCGGACTTTAAAACGGAAGGGAAACGGGTGGAAATAAAAGCGGGAGTGAAAAGGGCATTCAATGGCCATTAATGGCGTGGAGAAACAGACGGACAGTGAAGAGACGAGCTCGGGCGCGCACGATAATGGCGGCGGCGCGAGGAGGAAGAAAGGGAGAAGGAAGGAAGAGCTGACAGCCGGGGGCCACATGTCGGCGAGAGAGGAGAAGAAAGAGCGGGCGGCTGGATGATGGACACACGTCAAAGGAATAGATTAGGGCTGTCAAATGAGGAGCGAAGGGGTAAGTGAATGCGGGTGGTTGAGATTAGATCGGGCGACGATGATTAAATCTAGACCGTTGGTGAGAAACGAAGGGGTAAGTGAAGGCGGACGGTCGAGATTTGATCGGCTGAGAATAGATTGATCCTGGGTTTGACATGTGTCAGCCCAGGGGGATTTTAGGTTTAAAATTCTGTTTTTGATTTTCAGAAATACTAGGAAGCTTTGAAATACTTAGAAAATAGCAAATAAAGTCTAAAATTCTAGGAAAATTCACAGAATACTGATCGGGCTCATCACTGGAGGTCTCGTCACCATTCCCACAACAGGAGGGAGAGTGTGATCATCAGAGAGCATCCTTTAGCCTTCCTCCGAGAGGGTGATGAGAATCTGAGGGTAGGGCAAAAACCTCATGTCTAGAATCCCCATTTATGAGGGATGCCCCCTCATCTGAAGAATCATCGAGCGAGATTATCTCGCAGCATGAAGTAAACCCTTACAGGTAGGGGAAGTCTGGGTTATAACCGTCCCCAGCCTGATCTATTCCCTACGAGAATGCGGATGAACACGGAGTGTGCCCGCCCATTGCATTCGCCGAGTTGACCAGGGAATCACCACTAGCAGTTGGCGATGTGCTCTCTAATCGGTAGAGTCTGGGACTCTCAGAAACTACACGGGGTGATGCCGTGGGACTCGAACGCTTGAGAACGGACCCATCATCGCGTTGCGAGTCCTTATCATGGTTGGGTTGACCCTTGCCGTTGTCCTGCGCTAGAAGACACCTCAACGCATCGGATGATAACCGCCCCCTCCACAACCATCTGCGGCCAACGGCGCCATCGCCGCCTCACCGTGCCGCCTCTCGACCCCTTCCCACCGCGCCGCCCCGTCCAACCTAATTGCCACAACCATCGTTGTCACCGCCCTCCGACTGCACCCATCACCCCCGTCATCGCCCACCGCCTCTCCCCGACCTCCTTCTATGTCCGAGGGAAGAGTGAACCTATAGCAGGGGAGATCTGGCGGCGGAGGAGAGTGAGGGCATAACGACGGTGAGGAGGGAGGGAGTGGTGGACAGGAGCAAGAGGGAGCATGAGAGGGTGGGAGCAGCGCCGCTTTGGGAGGGAGAAGGTGCATGAGAGAGAGGGTAGGTATACTATCGAACGGTATACTGTTCCATAGTTTTTCTCAATTCTAAAACACAGTGTAACATTTATAACTATGATTTACAAGGGACAAGATATTTGTATCACATCAGCATTTCGTCAACTAGGCAGCAACAACATAGCGCGGTGAAACTGCATCACATAAGAAACTGTCATGAGAATAAAGCCTCTATTTCTTCGCAGCAAGATTCGAAATGAATTATAGACTTGCATTGTTAATTTTGCTCTAGGAGAAAAAGCACACATCGTAAATAAACTGAGAGAACACAAGAGAATTTCTGAATTTCTCTATTATCTTATTTGCTATCACTTTCTCCTTCTGTTCTTCTTCTTATAAAACTGGTTACAAGCCTTCTTAATATATAGACTAATATTCTTCTACTAGCATACGTATTCGGATGTTAAGTTAGACATAACTTCAACTTAAATCACATATAAAGACTAACACTACTAGATCTTAAACTCGAAGTGAAGATACAAAGCCAAGTCTGGGCATAGAAGGAGCAGAAGGCTCGTATGGCGACGGGGGCGTCATCGGCCCAGAAGGTCCTGAAAATGCAAATTGCGACAAGATCACGGGAACGAAAGGTGAATATTAACATTCAAAAATGTTGCTTAAGACTTGGTTCAGAAAACATGTTGCTTGGAAAACGTGATCAGCATTGCCCCTAACGTGCACAAATATAAAACTACATTTGTTTCAAGATCGTTCTCTTTGCCAAAAAACGATACAGTTTGCAAAGAAAACCCAAGCAATAGATGCCGCTTTTGTCAATGGGAAAAAAAACGACGGGGAAACAAATCTGAAATGGTTATATAACTCGTGCCCTATCGTGATGAAAACTGTTCCGATGTTGCATCTCGAGGCACCGTAAGTTTTGCAATGGAGCTATGAACGAATGGTATCAACAAATGGAATGAGAGAGAGAGAGAGAGAGAGAGAGAGAGAGAGAGCAAAGGGAAACCTCAAAGCCAGAAACGTTTTCTAGACGAAGAGATTTGTTTGTCCAATAAGCCCCTCAAAAAAAGGCGATGGTGTACTTGCCATGAACAAGAACTGTTATGAGCTTGTTGGCTACTCCATATCACCTATGTACGTAGCTCACCGTTTTCTCACCTGTTTAATCTGATTTTGGTACCACTTTGCCCCCCCTTCCTGTAAGCCTGTAACGTACCGGCGAGATGCACCCAACAAAGGCAGTCCTCGTGGTGGTGGTGCTGTCCCGATTTGCGGTTTCACCGTCAACTGTGCGTGCCGCGTGCGTGCGCCTTCGTGGTTGCCAGAACCGACCACGCGGTTCACCACCGGTTGCTTCGCCGCGCTTCTCTGTACTTTCCCCCATTGTCAAACGCGAAACAGCGAAAGGCTACCCTTCCTTTTGCCCTTCTTTCTTCCTTCTCTTTCCGTGTGTGCGTTGCATGTGTGCCATGCAGCACGTCTTGGTGGCGAAATAGACCTTTTCTTGTTTTCTAAATCACTTAGTTAATCAGTGTATTATCTTAGTTGAGTATCAGTACTATTACAGTTTTTTTTCGAATTAGTACCTGAGCAATTGGGCAAATCCATCAACAACGTAGCTGCTTTAATTCACAATTTACATTGCCAAGCGATTAACATGTACAAAGCAAGCATGCCGGCAGTCTAAGCCGTGCATCCTCGGGTCAGACGCTTATTTGTTTCCTTGAATTGAATTTCACAATCTGATAGATAGAGATATACGTATCGCGTAAGTACAGTTCTGTTCAGCGCTTCAGAGAAAGCCATCGTTGATCGATCAGTTTCGGTGTCTCACAGCCTCCTGCTGCTCTCGAGCCTTGTGTAACCGAGTATGCAGTTGGCGTAGGCCACGTTCTTAAGCGCCTTGCCGTGCCACCTGCCGACGGCGGCGACGCCGGAGCGGAGCGTCTTGAGCAGGCAGTCCGACGTCCTCACGACGCTCCGGACGCCCATGGGCAGCGAGAGGTAGGGCGCGTTGAAGAGGTGGAACTCGAGCGCGGCCTGCTGCTGCCGCGGCGCCGCCATGAGCATCCTGGCGACCTGCCGCGCGAAGCCGGCGCCCAGGGAGTGGCCGCAGAGGCAGACGTTCTCGGAGCCGAACCTATCGATGGTCGCCCTCAGCGCATGCATTGCGCCGGGGAGCCGCGCCGAGCCGCGGAGGCTGTTCCGCGCGAGCAGGCGGAGCTCGTCCTCGACGTCGCGCCGGATGGTCGGCGCTCGCAGCAGCGTGCCCCGGAACGCGATCACCGCGCTCGGCGCGCCGCTCGGCCTGTCGCCGTCAACGCCGAGCAGGTGATGGTCCCACTCGAAGATTGCTCCGAACACGGAGCCGTCCCGCTCGTCCACCAGCTCGTGCGCCAGCCGGTAGCTGAACGGCTTCCACCACCGCTGCGCCACCTCCGCCGCGTCCCGCCGCTCCTGCCTCTCCAGCTCCAGCAGGTACACCGCCTCGATCAGGTACGCCATCACCATCCTCCTGTAATCCTCGTCCCTCCTGCAAAAGAACAAAACAACCAATGCGGACATCAGAAACACGCATTTAATTCCGTTTTCCCGGTTAAGGAGGATTAGCCACGCATTTAATTCTTGGCGCAAGAAAGAATCGAAATCAAGGTACAAGAAGCTGCTTACCAGCTAGTGTGTGTGAGCCCTCGCGAAGAAGTCGAGCAGGACAAGTTCGCATGCGACGCCATTGCCATTGCCATGGCTAGCTAGCTAGCTAACCACTCACCAACTACCTTCCTAACGCTGTGCAGTAAGTGCAGCTGTGATCGTTGGCGTAGGGAAGGTGTGCCAGGGGAGGCGGCAAATATATATGCGGAGGGGGTGGTGGTGCAGGATTAAGCCGAATTTGCTACCTAGCTAGTGGAGCGAGGCTTTCTTTAATGGCGGGAATAAAGGCGACGCACCGGAACAAAGATCGGACGCTAGCTAGCTAGCTCGCCCTTTTCAGTCTAATTTTACGACTTGACTGGATCGATCGATCGAGCGAGATCTGAGCAACGTGCTGCCCGTTGGCGCGAATAGTTGCGTCCAGCCTGAAAGGCGAGGGCTCGGACGGACTTCGTCGATTGCAAGCTTTAGGGGGGCATATATTCCCCACGGCCTAACCTGGACCATGCGGCACCTTGGATGGCTCGTCCCAGAGATATATAATTAGCCATCCAATCTCACAGTCTTTTCTGTCTCTCTGTACGTGTAGCGTGTGTGTATGACAAATTGATTGGGCGTTGCGTTCGTAAGGCGATCTTTCTTGCCCGACCAGCCGTTGGTGCGGGAACAGCTAGAGGGCAGTGGAATATCTGAGTGGTTGCTAGCTTTTACTTTCGTCAGGAGGAACGGTGGCGATTGATTAGGGCGAAGGTTAGAGAGTCGTTTGGGCACGTTTTTGCACTAATCCGGGGAATCTGTTCCCTCTCAGCCTCGATAATCCGGTCGTGCTCCGCCCTGTTGATTCGTTCACACATGCCGCGGCGTTTAATTGCATGCTTTCTTGCTCACGGTGGACATGAGGAAAACCCGAGCCAGGTCACGCTGCTAACTAAGGCCGGGGTGATGGAACTAAACAGTAAATAATAGGCTATAACAAATCACTAGAGGCTGCCAAGAGTTTTGCCTACATTACAAGTGGAGATGGGTAAAATAAACTGTCTCTATCTGGCCCCTTTCTTCCCTAGAGCTGTATATACATGGACTTAAAGCTAGATTACACGAGTGCTCTTGCTATACAAATGTCATTTTGCATGCGTAGTAGACCTCTTGGTTCGGCAGGCCGAATAGGTAAAGGTGGGGATCACCCCTCCAACAGAAAGCTTGGATCCCTTTGGGCCAGCTTGAAGTCGAGCTCGAGCTGGACACTGTGGGATGATTGGGTACCTTGGTCGAGATAGGCTCACCGTAGCCTAATACTACGTAGTTTAGGAAGAAAAAAAAGCTAAACTGGGCCGGGTCAAGCAAGACACGGTGCACACTTGAGACACGCTAGGATGAACGTCTCCGCTCGTTTCGGCTTCAGTTTCTGGCTTTTGGCTTATTTTTCACTATTCATAAATTTCGTCTTTTTCTGAACTTTTGGTTTTTTTAGCTTTTTTGCCAGTTCTTTTTTCCCATATTTGTTTGCGTTGTCCGTGATGAGCTAGCATATATATTTTTTTCTATTTTTCAATTTTTTTAAATTTAATTACGCTAAATAAGTCACCTTCAATTACAGTGAAATTTTAGCCGCTATAGTGTAATTTCGGTCATAAGCCACAACTTTTCAGCCCAACCCAACGGGACCGAAATTAGGCTCAAGGATCTAATTATCAGGACTCGACTGTTGGTCAAGGTTGGTTGACACACGAGATCGCTACGCCGCTAGCAAATTTCTTCCGAATAGATCTATGATTTTATTTCTGAATTATGGTAGCTACAAAATATCCTTCTGGCACTTTTAAATCCTAGCACAAAATTAGTATCTCTAAAAGCCACAGAATTAGCCTCTAACCCATCTCTATTTATAGTTTAGGGCCCAAAACATAGGTTGAGTCTAAGACCACGAGTTCTAATCCAATTCCAACATCAAAGGGACCTGAAACCCTTCCTAACACGGGTTTTCTAAAATTCTAACTTTTCTAACTTGTCACGTATTGAAGCCTCCAGGACCGCATCTCCCGTAGCTTCTCCACGCATCATCCATCACGTGTCGTAGCCTCCGAACCGTACCTCCGTAGTTCCAACACGTATCATCCATCTCTGATCTCCATGTGCCCCAAGCATAAGCCTGACCATCTCGTGGCCTCCTTGACTGTCTGAACCTCGAATCTCCCATTCTAGTTCCGGTCCATCTCATCACCGACCATGATCGTCTTTATGCTCAATCTGCACATGCAAAGACCAAAGAACATTTTTCCAGCACAAGTTCGTCCCAACTTGACCAATATCAATCCACACAGACTACACACCTCAAGTAACGGTAAACAACATCATCAATTATTTATCACAAATTAACCATTGTCAATTATTCATCACCAAAATATCCTAGATCAGGCCACATGGTCTAACATGTTTTATCTGTAGCCTATGCAGTTATAAGTATATGTGTGAACCAATTATTTTGGATCCGTTGGGAGATCGAGAGATTTTTTTTTGCTTTTCAGTTGTTTTTTTTAGCTTTTTTTAGTAATTACTATTTATAAGACTACTAAATTATAGTAAAAAGTTATAATCTGCTGCTCAAAAGAACATGTCATAGCCGGGTGGTTTGCTGTGGGGTCCAGTACCAAGGCGTTTTTTTCTCTTATTGTATTTTTTAATTGAAATATTAGTAGATCCTAAATTACTTCATGTTAGCAATTTAGCACCGCACTTCTACATCCCGAAACCCGTCGAGATTTCGAACCCGGCTGGGATTGCTTTCGATCTACAACTCTACCCTACTACTCAAAGTACTATTCTAGGATTTTTTTTTTTGCATGGGCAACTTGTGATCATCCGCTGGTCTGGACATTAAATATCAGCATGATCGCGAATCCAATAATTGTGATCTGAACCAAACATTATCAAACTATTTCTATCGAGACTCGGGTTCGCCAGTCGTGAGTGGAAAGTGGAGTTGTCCTTATTGACGTCAATTTTTTAGCACGATAATCGAAAGAGAAATTCCTATCCGATCTGATGCCTTCGTACGCAAGTGGTAAGGAAGAAACAGTCTGAACGTGTGACATGGTTGGATCTGATGTTTGAGACGATAAATTCCCCCTAATCAGGGGGGCACTTTTGTGACTTGGGCGTCGAAGGCATGGTAGAAACTATAGGATCTGGTAGGTGTGTAAGCTAGGACTAATCGGGAGCAGAATTATCTAGGTACGTAGCTGAGATATGAAGTGCTGGAAAGATAAGACTGAAGTAAAGTGAGATCAACGTCAGTGTAAAAGGTAGTAATGTTCCTGTTTATCCTTATCTCTGCGATGAATATGTACGGGGAATATTGACGATGCTTCGTGCTTGATGGAGGATGCGATGGGTTTCTTCTGTTCAATGCAGGAGACCTGACTCCTGAGTCCTCACCCGATGGGAGTCGTGGAACCCAATACCGCGTGCACCATTGGCATCATGACAGTGTAAGAACTGCTACAGCGTTGCTCGTCTGCAAGACAGGCCGGCCCTGGACGACGTGCTCTCGGAGCGGTGTGTGCGGCCTCTTCAGTACTACTGCACCTTGGTGCTAATGCTATGGCCTTGTATGTTTGGTTTCAGACTTTCAGTTTCAATCATCATGGTGGTATGGGATATGGTCTGCATAGCGATGGCATTATACTACCCAGGACTCCAACTCAGCTTAAGGAGTTCAGACTCATACATCACTCGCTTGTGCAGATATTTATGTCGTAGGGGCGGCCTCACCGGCTCCACCGACTTGATAAAGCCACTGAGTATAAGCACGACCCCTTCGCACAAGATGAAGGGTGCGAGATTGTAGGTACAACCCTAGATCTAACCTCATTATTGATAGATCACGCACACGTAGCAACTAAGGGTTGAATTTTCCTATTTATAAGTGGTTGTATCCACTAAGGGTTGTTGGTTGCTATGATCTTACGGTAGGTGAGGAGTCTTCGCTATATAATCCCTTATATGTGTTGAGAGAGGTGTGTTCTTTAGGGTTGAGAAGAGAGGCTTTGAGAGTGAGGTTAGGGTTTTTTTGTGTTGGATACCTTGTGTGTGCTCTAGACTTAAAGCACTTTCCTCTATAAGAGAGTGGCTGTAAAATATTACTGTTCAAGTGAAATGAACATCCAAAGTTCGTCCAAGTGAGTTATGCCATGGATCTCTCCTGGTGCTTTTGATTTGCTTGGCTTTCTTGTTTGGATTTTTATCTCCTCTTGATCTCACCTGGTGCCAAGGATGTGTAAGAGGTAAAGATGTCTGCTGAAGATCAGATCTCATTCATCTAGCCACTTTCTATGGGAAGTTCTTGTGATTGCCCAGTTTTTGCTCAAGAGAGGAGTGATTTTGGGGTTTTGATCTTGTGGGCATTTTAGCTTAAGTTCGTGATGTGACCTAGCTTGCTATGACATGTGAGAAACCATCTAAGGTCAACTAGATCAAGACTCATGAGTAAGAGTAGATCATGGTTTCTCTCTTTTGCTCGATTTTGGTGTAACCTTGTTTTGGCATTGATTTTTATGATTCATGATTGAAATAGGTTTCTGACATCCTTGGAAGGATTTGCACTAAGTTTCATCTTGTTTGGATAATTGGTTTAAGAGTTAATCATTTTCTTGATCGTGTGTTAGACCATTGTGATCCGAGCGGTCAGATCGCCCAACTGGTCCTACCGGTGACACAAGTGCGGTCATACCGGCCTAGCGGTCCAACCGCCCTCTGGCCAGCGGTCGAGTGATCTTTGTGATCTTTGGCTCTTGACTTTGGTAATAGCTTGTAGACTTGAGTTTTCTACTGCACTGTATTGATAATACTAGGGAAAGATTTTGAGAAATCATTTACCTTCCTCTGACTTGCTATACCCGATCCTACAATGACCATATTTTAAGATTGCTTCCCGTGGGGTGTTCACCCTCTGGTCGTGAGGAGGCACCCGAAAGCCCATTTCCTTTTACTGTTTGGTCTATAACCATAACAATCTATGTAATTTGTTTTGCACAGATAGTTACTAATGAATGTTAGGGCACAGACAAAGAGCTTCATTCAAGATAACTGAAGCAAATTAAGGCCTTAAAGCATATTAATAAGTCGTAAACCTCTCAATAAAAGAAAAGTTGGGTGGGCCAGAATTGGGCGCGATCGAGCCCAGTGCCAGCCTACCCAACCTGGGCCTTGAAAGTGTAAGAAGTGAGCCCTGTTATTAGATGAGATGAGCTAGTGTCTGCTGCTGAATTTTCAGTACAGTTCAGGTGATCACCACATCAATAACTCAAGCATGGCACAGGAATGACACATGATATGTTCTTTTTGTTTCTCTTATTTTATTCTTTTCTAGTTCACTGTTTTAGGATCTTGTCTGGTTGCAACAGGAACGCATATAAAACTACTACTGCTGGTGGGGTGGCAATGAATGTATACAGTTAAAGCAGCTGTCTCTTCCTATATGGTTCCAATATTTTCCTTTCCGTTCTTTTGCTTTGGTTGGTGTTGGATGGGTCTTCATGCATGTGTCATCAAACACAAAGCAAAAAATCAACTGTAAATTGCTAGTACATGAATTTTGAGAACATTTGCAGTTAAATCATGTGATCCACAGCCTTACTTATTTCAGTTTTTTTTTTCTGAGAAAACACAATCCATGTCTTTTGAACACAACAGTGGTGGATAGTGGATACCAATCCATCATTCCAGCTAGCTATGATGCATTGCCCAACACATCGGTCTGACAAAGAAAAATGGCCAATGTGCAATGTGCTAGCAACAGTGATATCTCACAGAATAATAGGGGCAGAATAGGATATGATCGATCTCACGAAAGAAGCTCAGCAAAGCAACCAATTGCCGTGCTCGTATGAATCGCATTATGGGCGGCAAGGCAAGCTAGGCGAAGGCATGGTCAGGTCAGGGTGTGTGTGTGTGTGTTTGCAGCCGCTAGCATGCGTGAAGCTTTGAGCTGGCCCTCACTACATCATGCTCACAAGTGTGGCTACACTATGGCTAGCTTGCCGTGGCCCATCCCTCTCCACCTCTTCCAGATCTTGGACCGTGGCACAAGGGAGAAATTGGCAACAGAAAATGGAGGGGATACTGTCCCATTTTGCAAGGACAGTTGTGATCATCCTTTTTCCAATCTGGACTGTTAATTAGACTGTAATTCTACTTTTCGACAGTTGGAACAGGAGAAACGGGTTGACTAATCGACAGGGACCGTCACATAAAAACACTGCCACCAAATTTTGCACGCCACGACTCAAAGAAGCAGGCTCATACATGTGTAAACTGATCGGACGGTGACGGGTTGTCCCCTTCGATTCCCTAATAATGTGACCCTGTGCTCCTGTACCATCCAAATCTCAACCAACGGTGTGTGTGAGAAGATGAATATACTGAATGGATGATTGTATTGAGCCTTGAGGGTAGTTTATATATAGTACAAGGCTTAGAGAGTAAGAAGTCTCTCATAGAGATAAGGTAGGTATCACATGATTACAAATCATAAACTAACAAATATAGAGATATGCCAATATACTCTAACATCCCCCGTAGTCGTAGCGGTAGCGTCGCGGACAGCAAGAGCAGGAGCGGACGGTCAGACTGGAAGGAAACCGTCGCGGACAGCATGAGTGTCTCGGACGATCAGATTGGAGAGGAAGCCGAAGGTGGGGAACCGTCGGACTAACATCCCCCGCAATCGTAGCGGGAGCGCCGGAGACTGCTGTGGCGTTGCGGACGCGGTGACTATAGAGAGAACCGACGAGTTTGCTCAAGTTACTGATAGCCATTTGTTGCCAAGGTAGCCGAGAGAGTGGTGACCATGGTCGTAGCCGTGGAGGAGGGAGCTATGTCGAGGTGGTTGGTGCGAGGTCGTCACTGTGGCCGGGGTAGTGAAGTTGATGTAAAGGAGGTCATGGCTGAGGTTGGTGTAGAGGTTGCCGATGTCGACCGGCCATGGTCGATCAGGAAGATGAGAGAAAGGAGTAGAGATAGGTCCTCCGAGGGAACCGGTTGGAGCTACCATGGTTATTCGTCCGTGGTCGAACAGCCGTGATTGAACAGTCGTGGTCGAACAACCGTGATCGAATCGGCCATGGTTATGGTCGAACGACCGTGATCAAACGGACGTTGGTGAACGTGGTCGAAAGTGGTCGAAGATGAAGTAGAGGGAGCCAGCCGGATCTGGGGAGCAGGTCGTACGGCCGTGGTCGAAGATGAAGCAAAGGTGGCCGGGCGGATCCGGGAAGGAGGTCAGCCGGCCGTGGTCATAGATGAAGCAGAGGGAAGGCCGGTCGGATCTGGAAAGGAGGAGGCGCGATCAAATGCATGGTTGTAGACATGGTCGTGGGCGTGGTCGTAGGCGTGGTCGAAGGATCTGGGCGAGGCACCATTAGATCCAGCGCGAAGGAGGCCAGATCCGGGATCGGCAGCACCGAGGAAGGCCGGGGCGAGCTGAAGGCAGTGGCGCCGTCTGCCGGGGAGCCTAGATCTAGGGCTGTGGAGACGAGCGGTGGAGAGTGCCGGCTCTAGATTCGGGCAAAAAGACCACCGAGGAGAGCAGAGAGACAGCAAAGTTGGGGAGCCGTTGGCACAAAGAAGCGTCTGGATGAGGACGGTGGTGAAGACGATGGCAATGGTGACCACAGGCACTCAGTGGTGCAATGGCTCGTACTCACGGGTGATGGGCCGGCGATGATGATCCGGTGTGATGATGACGGTAAACGGGGCGCTCTAAAGGCCGCAGAGGGAGGGCCGTGTCGACGAGCATGCTGTGTCACACCACGACATCATCGGAGGAGAGGAGGCGCTAGAGAGGTCAAAGCCAAGGCGGTGAAGTCCAGAGCTGAGGAACGTCGACGGGCAGCAGGGCAACGTAAACTGATCTATGATCGAAAAAAGTGGAGAAAAACTGATCTGAAGATGACTAGAGAAAACTCTAATTAGTAGCCGATCAGATGATCGGCGACATGACTTAAACTATATATTGCGCAGCACCCGGGAGAGATCATGGAGACGAGATCATCTCCCAGGGGCGGCACGATGGAAGCTGTGGAGGCGACGACTCAAGAGTGGCGCTGCTCTAATACCATATGGGAAGATAAATATACTGTAATAGATGATTGTATTGAGCCTCGAAGGGACACCGTCACACTAACACCAAAACAAAATTTCGCACACCACAGCCTTTTTTAGGGCGCCACAGGAGAGCTGCGCTGTGAGTACAACAGTGTTTGCATTCTCTTATTTGAACATAGTTCGCGTGCTTCTGTACCGTTCAAATCTGGCCCAAAAGTGTTTAGGAAAATGCAATGACGACGGGACTAAAGTTCCTGCGATCTCCTATTTTAAACATGGCTGGTGTACTGGAGGTGTCAACCGTGCAGGTCTTTTGCCCGCATGACTGCGGGTCTACGGCCGGTGGTAGGAAAGGGCATGGATGATGCCGTTGAACATGAAAGAACGGGGAGAAGACAAAACAGAGAAAAAGACACCGGGCAGCAGCGGTTTTATATAGGCATGCGTGATTGCTTTGAGTCCTGAGGCGAATGCGTGATGATGGTGTCGCCGTACTTTGGCCTCCTCCGTCATTGATTCAAAGGGAGGAAAAGGAGAGAGTGAGAAATAAAGCTTCCGGCATGGCAGCCAAAGCGAGCGCATCGCGCGCATCGGGCGGCGAACGGCTACCGGATGATTCCACTTCGGAGAATCTCTTCGTGATTGGGATGCAAAGCTGGTTTAATTTTCTCCAAGAAGTTAACACGCCATCTTCTGAACTTTGCTTGGCAATTCATTGGCACTGTAATAATCCTTCAGGTGCAGCCGGACTAAAGAGAGGGAAAATTACATCAGAGTTGTCAACTCGTGAACACCGATTCGGAGAAAAAACAGAGGATTTAGATAAGAACAGTTGCAACTCTGGAATAATTGATAATATTTATGTCATTTTTCAATCCTACTTGTTGGTTTGTATGGTTTTTCTGGCAATCCAAACTGGACATGGAAGCACACTGATCATTGGACTGAAAATTCTATTTGTTGGGTGTACAGGATGTATATACCGGTATACATGCCATGTGTGGCGCGATTATCACGCCATACCGGGTGCAAATGAAATCAGGCAAAATCCGTTCACATGGCGTCCATGCTATGCTTGCTGCTACGGAAGCGTACATAGTATGAGAATTTTTGTCGCTTTTGCAGCTCCATCTACGACGGCATTAACCCATGTCGACTCCATGATCTGTGTTTAATGCGAGAAATCGCTTTAGAATTTTTTGCCATGGGGTATAAGAAACGGATGTGGCAGTGTACTAAAGTACACAAAAATAAATAAACACAAAAAAGTAGAAAAAATATGTATTTCATTCATTCATTTGAAAATAACAAAATTATATATTCTCTTTATGTGTATACGCTCTATAGCTTGCTTTGCATAGCAGATCTGATATAGGCGTTGTGGTCTCCTAGTTCCCAGAGCTTCGGAAGGCTCCCGATTAATTACATCCGTGGGGTAAACCCACAGAATACCTCCGATTAAGCTGTGTATTGGTCGTCGTCTTCAGTCTTCGCTTCATGTTCTCCATGCATATGATGAATGGTTAATGTAGATGTGGACGTTGGCATGATCCATAACCTCATCGGTCTATGGGGCTGTTGACAGCGTAGCCTTTGCATTGGCCACGCCTGTCCGTGCCGATCGACCTCGTCGGTATCAAACGACACACAAAATTAAAGTGGTTAAAAGTATGTATGATTCACGTCAAGCATAACTGATCTAACGATATGATAGCAGAATCGGTGTAGTAGACATAATTAATTCGGGCGGTGAGGCTAGCAGAGCAGAACGCCTGGATCAGATATCGAAGTGGTCAAAAGTAACCAAATGGGAAGGACCCCTCTGCTGTGCAGACGCACTTAGCTGAACTCAAGTGTCGTAAGGGCAAACCTTCCTTACTTTTAACAGAGTAGAACGCTAGGGTCGATACAAGACTCCTCGAAAGCCGGAAAGCCATCAGCACTCGGTAGTGATTGATAGTTGAAAGCCAAAAACCATCGGCAGAAACCATCAAATATCGGATGTAGTCTGTAGTCAAAAGCCGGAAGCCATCGACAATCAAAAATAGTCGATACTCGAAAGTCGAAAGTCATCAGCAATCGAACATAATTGGTGGTCAAAAGCCAGGAACCATCAGCAATCAGAAATAGTCGAAGATTGAAAGCCGGAAGCCATCAGCAATCAAACGTAGTTGGTGGTCGAAAGCTGAAAACCATCGGCAATCAGAAATAGTCGAAGGACAAAAACCGAAAGTCATTAGTAATCAAACATAGTTGGTGGTCGAATGCCGAAAGCCATCAGCAATCGAACATAGTTGTTGGTTGAAAGCAGTCGTGGTCAAAAACCATCGGAAGACGTCCGTGGTCGAAATACATCAGAACTGACCCGTGGTCGAAAGCCATCGTAGTAGAAATCCATCAGAAGCGATCCGTGGCCAAAAACTATCGGAAGGCGTATGTGGTCGAAAGCCATCGTAGTCAAAATTCAACGGAACCGTCCCGTGGTCGAAATCCATCGGAAGGCATCCGTGGTGAAAATCCAATGGAAGTTGTCCGTGCTCATAGGCCAGCATGGTCGAAATTCATCGGAAATCCATCGAAAACCCTATGTGGTCATAAGCGATCGTGTATCAAATGCGATCGAAGATGTTCGGGCATCGAAGGGGGTCTAAGACATCAGAGCGCAGTCGATGGTCATAAGCGGCTGAGTATCAACGACGGTCGATGATGTTTGAGCATGGCGGACGGTCGTAAGTGACCGAGTATAGGGGATGGTCGACGACGTCCAAGCACAGCGGACAGTCATAAACTCCCTGGCACAACAAGCGGTTGACGTCCAGGTACAGCTGGCGGTCGTAAGCTCCTTGGCACGGCAAGCGGTCGATGATTTCCAGGTACAGCCGACGGTCGTAAGTGACCAGACACAGCAGGTGGTTGTGAGAGACCAAGTACAGTGGGTTACTATCACTGCCTTTTGACAAAACGAGTGACTAAGCTTTGTTTTGCTTAGCCCAGATGTTGCGACCTGAATTTGGTTACTATCATAATCACTTGAGTGAAGATCTTGAATATCTTGAGGGGAAAAGTTTTGGAAATTATTCACCCATCTGTGACAACATTGCCCTACACGTAGGGGTGCAAATGGAGTGGATAATCTTCATCCGTCCGACCGACCGAAGACTTGTGAAACGGATACAGAAGGGTTAGATAGATATCTGGCACTATCCGTGTATGACTCCGACTCCAAGAAAAAAATATGGAATAGGATACAGGATAAGTGATATCCGCTCGTATATATCCGTATGTCAAGTGATATGATGAAGTTTGTTGTGACTTCACCTAGGAATAAAATAACATATAGACAGATTATCACATCTAAATAGGCGGGAGTACTAAGTGTTCTTCCTTCAACATCTCAGTAATTAGTCTCCCCATGGTCGTTCTGATTGTACCATACTGTCCATTGTTCTGTGCAAAGAATCGGATAATTTCCGTCCGACCGACCGTCCGAAAGATTATGGAACAGGTACAGAATGGAGAAATGAATATCCGGTATTATCCATGTTCGACTTCAAAAAAAAATATGAAGTAAGATACAGAATAAACGATATCCATCCATATCCGTTCCAATTGCATCCCTACCTACACGTACAATCAAGATGCATGCCGGCCACAAGGCAGCAGTCTAATACTTAATCTCATGCTCAACACACTGCAAACACACGACTTCTCATTCAGTACTTTCCTCTAACTTGACCTACCGCAACCGGGCATCTCCATGACCCCATCACTGCACAAACATATGACATTAGGTAAAGAGAGAGATAGGGGAGCAGCGCTAGCAACAACAGCAGCAGCCTGCAATGCATGCAGGATGCTGCTGTGGGCAACACAGCACAAGGGAGACGCACCAAACATATCTTTTAGGAGCCGAGATGGCTAAGCTCGTCTACAGCTTCGGCCGGCATCGTGCTAAACGATGTGCGATAGACAGGCCCGTCTTTTTGGTCTTACGAAAGGATCGAAACTGGCGACTAATTTGCGACAAAATTCGAAAGAATTGTCATGTATCTAGGACCTTTCTCTAATATCTAAAAGGAGATGTAAAAGAATGTGTACATACGGCAGGCCAGCCTTGATGATTGTGGTGGTGGTGGCCAACGCACGCGGTGTTTGTTCCAGCTTTTGCTTGTTTCTTTCTTTATTTTTCTGCCGTGCGGGCTAGCTAGCTACTTGTGCTTTCTTTAGCCACAAAATCGTAAAATCGGCTGACGGCCAGAGTCGTAAAATCGACTGTCGACCACATAATCATAAATGTCACTGTCGGCCACCTAGTCGTAAAAGCCTCTACGACCACCAAATTATAAAAGCCTCTGCGACCACCAAGTCGTAAAGTCAGAAGTCGTTAAGCCTACCGACCACTAAATCGTAAACAGCGATAGCGCTGGAACTCACACAGAAGCACTCGCAGACCACAAAGTCGGAAGAGGAGAAGTCATGAAGCTTGCCGATCATCAAGTCCTAAGAGACTCATACCACAAGTTAAAAGAGGCATGAGCTCTAGAACTCACAGACTAAGCCAACTTCTATATAACCCTCAAAAACCAAACGCAGCCTCTACACAAACTCTAATCCAAAGGTCAATTACTCATCACAACCATGGGATAACCTCCATATGGTCTCACAAAGGTTTTAATTTTCTTGTGATTTCTATTGTTGCTTTTATTATTTTTTTTACTTTGACGATGACGTTTCATAATAGTATCTTAATTTGATTGGATGTAGGGTGCTACAGAAATATTATTTTTCTTGCCTCAGCAGTGGATGCCTGACAAAGCCCTCCAAGGTTGCCATCATTCCGGCTTGAACGGTCATTTCAGACGCGCACTACAGTCTTGCTGCGTCCCAGGATTGTTGGGCCGGGCATGTGCACAATTGTACATACCTTCAATTCTTATCTCTGAACTTAACGGCCGAATGAAGTGCTGTTAATGTTAGAGGTATTGGTTATCGCTTATCAGTAAACAGAAATTTCACAATGTTTGAAACGCTAGATTCCCACAGAAATTTCACATAAACAATTCAATTCCAGTATGAACTAGAAAAAAAATCTCCACATTCGTAACGAGGCATTAGCCTGCTCATGCAAAATTCCTGTATTCTAATCAGCCTCTAACCATCGATACCGTACGTACCGAGCATACGCATAACATACTTGAAGTCTTGAACCATGCGAAACGATAGCTGCAATAATTCAACGGAGGTACAACTGTCTAGCTCAACCTAAAAAAATCTCAATTATAATTCAACGGAGGTACACAACCAACTGGTTTAGCATCAAGATAATTGCAAGCCCCATTAACCATATAACTCGTGGTAACATGAAGCATATATGTATCTTCTCTCATCAACATACAGAAGGTAGAAAACGAAACAATACTGGCAGAGTTGCAGTTGGCCTATCCCTGCACTGTCACAAACGTAACAGTCTCGAGTTCGTTAGCCAAAGCCAACAAAAAAACCTAAAAGCAGGGCAGGCTAGAGCTCGGCAGTAAGATCGAGATGGAGAAAGCAAAGGCAAAAGGCACCCACGCCCACTGAACCGCGCACACCGCTGCCTGCCGCCTGCTGCCCCCAGTAGATTTAAAGAACCCCTCCAATAAGAACCAAGCATCATCCCATCCCATCCCTTCCCTCGTCGATCCGGCCAAAAGCACGGCAAATATTATCGATCTCAACAAAAGAGAAGTGGAACTGGTGGAGAGGAGGCAGAAAGAAGGAAAGCGAGCGCATCACGCGGATCTTTTCCCACTCAAAAGAATTACATAGACGCTTAGATTACTCACAATTTACATAGCCGGGCCTCCTAGGTAGCTAGCTCCTACGCAAGAGTCACTGCTCAGCCTCAGCTCAGCTCGCCATTAAAATCCCTTGTTACCACCTTGCTCTAACCCTTGTAACAACGACGGGCACAGAAGCTCGTGGTGGTAGTACTGCTCCTTATGTTGCCTCCTCGCCGTAGCTTACATGGATACGTTGTTTAGGTTGGTTAGCCTCCAAGCCACCGAGCAGCAGCAGCAGCAATCGGCCTCCTACAACTCCAGGAGCACCACCTCAAGCAGCTCAAGGTCGTCCTCCCACCAGACCAACGCCTCCTACAACTACTACTACCACAGCAACAGCAGCGGCGGCGGCGGTCAGTATTACTATAGCCAGCACCAGCACCAGCAGCCGTACTACCTGGAGCCGTACCAAGAAGAATGCGGCAACGCCCACCACCACCTGTACATGGATGAAGACTTCTCTTCGTCGTCGTCGTCGAGGCACTTCCACTCGCACGGCGCGCCGGTGCAGCCGCCGACGTCGTCCACGCCCACGCCGACGGCGCCGACGCCCCCGCTGTCCACGTCGTCCACGGCGGCGGGGGCGGGGCACGCGCTGTTCGAGGCGGCCGATCTGTCGTTCCCACCGGACCTCAACCTCGACTTCTCGTCCCCGGCGTCGTCGTCCGGCGGGGGACAGCGTCATCTGCGGCGGTTGGGGAGGGGCGGGGAGGTGGGCCAGCCAGCTGCTGCTGGAGTGCGCCCGTGCGGTGGCGGCGCGCGACAGCCAGCGCGTGCAGCAGCTGATGTGGATGCTCAACGAACTGGCGTCGCCGTACGGCGACGTGGAGCAGAAGCTGGCGTCCTACTTCCTGCAGGGGCTTTTCGCGCGACTCACGGCGTCCGGGCCGCGGACGCTGCGCACGCTTGCGGCGGCGTCCGACCGGAACACGTCGTTCGACTCGACGCGGCGCACGGCGCTGCGGTTCCAGGAGCTCAGCCCCTGGTCGTCGTTCGGGCACGTGGCCGCCAATGGAGCCATCCTGGAGTCGTTCTTGGAGGCGGCGGCGGCATCGTCGGAGCCGCAGAGGTTTCACATCCTCGACCTGAGCAACACGTTCTGCACGCAGTGGCCGACACTGCTCGAAGCGCTGGCCACGCGGTCCGCCGATGACACGCCGCACCTGTCCATCACCACCGTGGTGTCCGCAGCGCCGTCCGCACCGACTGCGGCCGTGCAGCGCGTGATGCGGGAGATCGGGCAGCGCATGGAGAAGTTCGCGCGGCTGATGGGCGTGCCCTTCCGCTTCCGCGCCGTGCACCACGCCGGGGACCTCGCGGAGCTCGACCTCGACGAGCTCGACCTCCGCGAGGGCGGCGCCACCACCGCGCTCGCCGTCAATTGCGTTAACTCGCTGCGCGGCGTCGTGCCTGGCGGTGCCCGCCGGCGCGACGCGTTCACCGCGTCCCTCCACCGGCTCGACCCGCGGGTCTTGACCGTCGTCGAGGAGGAGGCCGACCTGGTAGCGTCTGACCCCGACGAATCCGACGAAGGCGGCGACACGGAGGCTTCATTCTTGAAGGTGTTCGGCGAGGGCTTACGGTTCTTCTCGGCTTACATGGATTCGCTAGAGGAGAGCTTCCCGAAGACTAGCAACGAGAGGCTGGCATTGGAGAGGGGAGCGGGGCGTGCCATTGTCGACCTGGTCTCGTGCCCGGCGTCGGAGTCCATGGAGCGGCGGGAGACGGCGGCGGCATGGGCGCGGCGCATGCGGTCGGCCGGGTTCTCTCCGGTGTCATTCAGCGAGGACGTAGCCGACGACGTACGGTCACTGCTCCGCCGGTACCGGGAGGGCTGGTCGATGCGCGAGGCCGGCACGGACGACTCGGCGGCTGGAGCAGGCGTGTTTCTTGCGTGGAAGGAGCAGCCTCTCGTGTGGGCGAGCGCGTGGAGGCCATGATCGATCGAGGTCGAACTCACCAATGCAAATGCAACCTCGGTGAGTGGAACAGCTGGAGATTCGAATGGATGCATCCATGAGTTGCGTCGTCGCACGCACGTACGTACGTGTATATGGCTAGCTAGCTCCTGTGTATCTTGAAATCAATGGCTCACACTACACATGTAGGGTTTTGAAACAGCGTAAGCGTAGGAAGCTACAGGAATGGCTCACGTACACATTGGTTGCAGCGAGATGATCGAGGAGGTGATCATAGTTTTAGTTTTTAGACTTGCATCGATTTTTAATCATCGATCGTCACAAGTTCTTGGCGTGATGATTTTGATTTGCTTGTTTCCGTTTTTTTTTTTCCTTTCGTACTGCGTTTGTTCTTGTAAGGTTAACAGCTCTTCTTCCTCTTGGAGACATTTACGTGCATGGTTTTGTCATACGGCCGGCATCCCCTACATAGCTAGCTTCTTGCATCGATGCTTTGCATGGTGGTTGAGATGTTACCACCTGTCTTCTTGATGGGAGGAAGTTTAGGACAGACATTTGCACGGACTACTACTAGTCATCAAACATCAAGAACTAAAGCTTGCTACACCACATGAGCTAATACTTTATTTTTCTCTATGAAAGATGGTTAATTGGCGCTCTTTTTTTGTCATTGTATTTTTCCCTTTTCTTCCCGTTAATTAGCAACATGAAAGAAAAGCATATTGGACAGACTCTATATAGCTTGGTCAAAAAAGATTATGATCATTTACATTAGCTTTACATATGGCTTATGTTAGCTTAAGTTTTTGGAGCAAATAGACCGGTTTTAATTTTAGGTTGAAAGTGACAAATGGCCCTATGTTGGTTTGGCAGACAAACTTAGGGTTCATTTGTTTTTTAGAATATCTAGTGAAAAGATACACACAGCAGTTAATAAATTGGTGCCCATATCTTTTGTCCAAGAAGCCGGATCACGTTTGTTGTGTCTACTGCAAGCTAAGACCTTTGAAATCTTTTGGAAAGAATGACCGGCCTGTTGTTGACAGATTGGTTTCTTCGCGTTAATCAATCAGTTAATTAACTTAATTTTGATTCTCAGTATAAGACAAGATCAGAGTTGTTACGAGTTTGCAACATAGTGGGCATGCAGTGACAACAATCAATGGTATTATCAAAACATAATAGGTCGAAGAATACGATAAAAGAGAAGCATGAGGAATGCCGATCTCAGGGGATTAGTTGATGGGGTGATATCATGAGCTCAGAGCCATTTTCTAGAAAAAAAAAATCATTATTTGCACACGCTTCCCTTGTCCTCTTCTTGAAGAAGCATCTGTCCCATTGCCACATTTCAATCTTGACATAAACATCTCCCCGACTTTTACTTTGGCCTTAGTTTTTATTTTATCTGTTTCACGAATAAATTAGCTAAAGCACTCACAATCTGTGGTAAAATACAAATCAAATCACAATAATGATCGCCGAAAAAACATTCTAATAAAATCTTACAGAAATGCTACGTGCACAAAGAGACATGTGCGGACTTCATAAGATATAAACTAGAACGCAGGTCATTAATCGCCAACATATATCACGACATAAGCGTTAACTGGCAACCCATCAGTGAGATTTCATGTGTGTTGTACGTGTTTTATTCTTAGTTATGCACATCATCCGATACATACTGTGAATTTGTGACATTGTTGTCTTGATTTAATTACACTGAAGTACTTACCAGCCCAAGTATTTACAAGTGCCGAGCTGCAAGTACCAGCAGGCGATCGAGAGGCATGGGTATATATGCCTGCTTACCCATCTAGCTTGCTACGGTACGAGATGATCGGTCGCAAAGGTAAAAAAAGGGCAGTGCGAGTAGGGCTATAAAAAAAAGCTCAAGACTAATAAACTGCTCGAGCTTAACTCAGTCTAGACCCGATTTGAGCTTAGCTCGAGCTTACAACGAGCCGAGCTCGAGCCTCATCGTGAGCTCGCAAGCCTGTTCAAACCGAACTCGAATAGTTCGACCAAAACTCGGCTCCTCAGTCAATCAGTCCTCAGGTCCTCAAACAACGTTCTACAGGCGAGGCGAGTGAGGAATGGAAATGCGATGGAGGGATCACTCCAATTACGACAGCGATAGCGACTGGGAGGGCGTGAAGAGCATGAAGCTCGATGAGGAGTTCAGCGCCACCTCCGGCACCAGCGTCCCCAAGGAGGTGCAGCTAAGGTTGTACAGCCTCTACAATCGCCACTGAGGGGCCCTATGCGGCGCCATAGCCGTCTGCCCTCAAGTTCAAGGCCCACGCCAAGAGGTAGATTCCACCCCTTGTATTGCTAAGTTTGTAGGGATTTGGTTTGATCTTCTATTAGAGTTAGGTTTAGCCTTACTGTTTTGGGACCAGGGTTTATGAAATGGATTGGATTTGATCGATATCTATAATTAGCCTCTATTACTACGGAAATTGCTGATCAAATGTAAATTATGGTGTTATTTGTGTTTTGCACTAACCAAGAGAGGTTGTTCTAACAATTCATGGATCAAAACCTGTGTGTATTGCGTCTAATAGTCTGATTCACAGCCGGATCATTTGTTTGCTTCCAGTAGTATTAAGACCATATACTACAAAAAGAATTACACATTATTTTCAAGATTTGGTTGCAATCTGTTGGAGATCCATTTCTTGCTGTTGCGGCTCGTGAGCTGGCTCAAACCGGCTTGAACCGGAAAACGAGCCAAGCCAAGCTGGGCTTCTGGCTCGTTTCCTGAACGAGTCGAGCTGAGCCGTAGCTCCGTGCAAGCTTGGGCGAGCATTGCTCGAGCTGACTCGTCTCGGGTCATTTTCATCCTTAGCTGTGGATTTTGGTTTATGATTTTTGAATTCTGGATATTCGCGAGAGACATTATGCAGAGAAAAACAGTCGTATGTGATTTTAACCGATATAACTGAACTCAGTACAATATCTACTATAATCTATCTGTAGACTCTATCTTCAAAAGACGTATCATTTGTAAGATAGTTTTTATAGAAAAAGTGATGAGCCAAGCCAAAGTTAAAGCCAAAGTACAAAAAAAAACGGCCATCGCTTGGGCGACCGAGCCCTTTGCGCCCGCGGAGAAGTGTAGTGCCTAAACGCAACGCACGCGCGGGGGCGAGAGAGAGGTAGAGAGAGAGAGACGGACGGAGCGTGACCGTGTGGGCGTGGGGTGCGGACGGCCGGAGGGGGGAAGCGAATCTTAGGACGGGCGCTGCTGGAATCTAACAAAAGAAGGTGGCCTTGGACTGGCCGGCCGGCTAGCTAGTGGCCTGCCTGCGCGTACGTACGTACGGGTCCCCCACGATCTTTTACCTTTTCCCACTTTTCTCCCGCGAAATTATTACGCCGACCCACTCATGCTCACCCGCCCCGGCCCATCCGTCGACAGCGTCGCTGTCCACCGCCAGACCAGCTCCCCTCTCAGCTAATCAACACTTGCACCACTGCGCCCGTCTATCATCTATTCATGACCCACTGCCCAATCGAGATCCAAACTAATCAACACATACATATATATATATATATATATATATATATATATATGTATGTATGTATATAGTCCTCGTAAAAAGGGAAAGCACTTCTAAGATAATGTAAAGAAAAATATAAATAAATCAGAGAAAAAAAGAAAGCAACATATTTTAAATAAATTTTGCCTTCTATCTTCCAGAAGACATGGCTGTTTACAACGGCACCTTTGTCTAACACCTCTATATCCACCCTTTTTGGGAAAACTAAACGAAGTTGCAATGCGGAGGTAGGTTTGTCCCACCATGTGTGGATTGGACTTTAAACCAATTTTGAACCTAGCTAGGATGCTAAAGTAACTAATGCATTACTATGGTCATGTCTTAAACGATTTTAGCTTCTGACTTTTTAGCTTTCGGTTTATTTAAACCAGAAACCACTTGAAACGTATCGACTTCTAATTTTAGCTTATTTTGACTTTTTTTTAGCCTTTTCAGCTTTTTTACCTTTTCTTTTTTTCACCTTGTACCTTTGCATTGCCTGTGACGATATAATGGTTTTTTATTTTTCTTTTAATTGAAGGACTTAGAAAAAACTAATAGCTGCTATGATATAATTTTAGTCAAAAGTTAATAGTTAAAACTAGAAACAAGTTTAAACTCTGTGAAACAGGCTCTAAGTATTATCCGGCAATCTCACATGTGGAGCGTTGGATAAGATTCGGATATATAAGATGTAAATATATTTGAGGTGGTGGTAGGATACCCTCGCATATAAATGTTCAATCCATAAGGTGTTGTTTGCAAAATGCTCAAGTCTAATTAAATCTTATCCGTTCAAATATCTTCTAAAGCTCCATACCGTGAGTCTTCGTGATAGCGCCTCGATATAAGTTTGGAATTGTTGATACAAATCTTATGGTAGCTATTTTTTAAAATTTGATTTCTGATCATCTGTTTTTATAAATTTAATCTCTCTATGGATCTATCGAATCCGATAGATACCTACGAAGTTAGAGAAGTTCGACTCAGTAGGTTGCTTGCTGAGCAATCCGTCCACGACAGGCCGCATGAATACCTATTGGGCATGCTTAATCATCGTGTTAATTCAGAACTAATCAACCTCAATGACACTTATCGGGTTACTCGGTAGGCAACCTGCCAAGCCAGAGGTGCTCGGTAAGCAACCTACTGAGTCTAGAGAGTTCGATTGGTGCCTGCCAAGCTATTGTAGCTCGGCAGGTATCTGTCGGACTCGGTAGATCACAGAGGGAAGTTAGATTTACAAAAAACGGATGTTTGGATGCTAAATTTAAAAAAAATAGTTACAGTGTTATTTATATAAGCAGTGCATAAGTTTGCACTATATGATTTATTGAAGGCTTTTTCTAAGCAATCATGTTGCACGTTTTTAAATTACGAAGGATGGAGGGCGTGATGGGAACGTCCTTGATATACAGAAGTGCGTGGAGCCGTGGAGTACAATCAGCTCGACGCATCAGAAAGTTTTCGCTTTCTTATATGTGGGACAAAATGGGCCATAAGCTGAGCGAATTTTCAATCCAGTTCTGAACAAATCATGATACTGGCAGTCCTTTTGCAGCCTTTGTAATAGTCGGGAATGCATGCTATTGATTTTATCCAAGAAGAAAAAAGGGTAAGCTCTGAAGTCCAGTGGAGATTTCTCTTCTTTTGGGTCATATATATTTTACTACAACTCTACAAGAGAACAGATATACTATACTGACCCTGGCATATGTTGAGAACTTCACTTTTAAAACCTTGTCGTCATAAAACATGCAATTATTGATAGTTAGCAAGCAACCTGTGTCCAACTACTTCAATAAGTAAAGGAACCTCAACAGGAATTCAAGCAGAGATTGGAGGAGCAAACAAAAGTTCATGAAGATTCTGAAGATGATTATCTTCAGATGATGTGTACATGATGAGTGAGATCGGATAACTCTGTCTCTAAGCATCAAGCTGATTTGTCCGTTTGAACTGAATCGATGCGAAATTGCGAACGCGATACCTCTATAGAAGGCTTTATCTGAACATCATCTCTGCGCTACATGTACATGGGCAGGCATGGCTGATGTCTGCTAGCTCTTTATACAAAGAGAGTTCAGCAAGCACAAATGCAGGAGATGGTTGCACAAGTTACGAGAGTAGTTTTCCTAGCTAAAGTATCAGCATGTAATACTACGATTAATTCTTCCTCGTAGATCCTTCGTGGATGGCTAACTCTTGGCAAAACTTACATTCCATGAACTTCACTAGGCTGTACTAAGAATATGTAAAGTCAGACCAGCAGATGATACTTGATGTTGCATTTTATGGAAGCAGAGAGAGTGGGCACTGCTTTTTTTTAGGCTTTATAAAGTGTCCTATTATTGGAATTAATATTGTTGTTGATAGTAATCGTGTGTTGAGTATGTGATCGTGTGTGGAGTACTCGTGTATTCAAGTACTGTATGTAGAGTACTTGTTACAATACGTTTACGAGTACTCCCTACGTCCTGTGACCACGGTGCTACAATGATCTTTGACCAGTGTGCTACAGTGTTACGCGCACGACTTCGACCACGGTGCCTTCTCGACTGTGGTGATATAGTTCTATATGAGTACGACTACGAGCATGGTGCTACATTACCCCTCGACCGGCTTGCTACAGTGCTTCTACAACTATGATTTCGACCATGAGGGCTTCCGACTACCGGCTATTGCCGATGTCTGGTGGCTTCCGACTACTGGCTGCTTCGACGCCCAATGGCTGGTACAGTACTTCAACGAGTACTCCGTTCGACCAGTGTGCTAGCATACTCCAACGAGTGCTCCATTCGGCCATGCTGGTACAGTACTCCAACGAGTACTCAGTTCGACCACGTGCTAAAGTACTTTTACGAGTACGTCCTACGACCACGGTGCTACAATGATCTTCGACCAGGGGTCCTACAATACTTTTACAAGTACGTCATTCGACCATGGACTTTTTCAGATGGCTTTCAACCATAGGCTGATTCAGATGGCTTTCGACCACGGGCTAGTTCCGATGGCTTTCGACCAACAACTATGTTCGATTGTCGATGGCTTCCGGCCTTCGACCACCTACTATGTTCGATTGCTGACGACTTCAGGTTTTCGTCCTTCGACTATTTCCGATTATTGATGGCTTCCAGCTGTTGACCACCAACTATGTTTGATTGCTGATGGCTTCCGGCTTTCGATCTTTGACTATTTCCGATTGCTGATGGTTTCTGGCTTTCGACCACCAATTATGTTCGATTGTTGCTGACTTTCGGCCTTCGACTACCGACTATTTTCGATTGTCGATAGCTTTTGACTTTCAACTACCGACTACATCCGATAGCTAATGGTTTCTGTCGATGGTTCCCGGGTTTCAACTATCAATCACTCCTGAGTGCTGATGGCTTTTCGGCTTTCGAGGAGTCTTTTCCAGCGGTCGTTTGATACCAACAAGGTCGAGCGGCATAGGCGGGTGTGGCCAATGCAAGGGCTACATTATCAACAGCTCCATAGATTGACGAGGCTATGGATAATGCCAACACCCATATCTACATTAATCATTCATCACATGTATGGAGAACGTCAAGCAAAGACTGAAAACTACGACCAATGCGTAGATTAATCGGAGGTATTCTGTAGGTTTATCATGCGGAAGTAATTAACTAGGAGCCTTCCGAGCCCCCAGGAACCAGGAGAACACAACGCCTAAGTCATGTCTGCTATGCAGAGCAGGCTATTGAGCGCAATCATATAAAGGGAACTTGTAATTTTGTTATTCTCAGGTAAATGAATAAAATACATGTTTTCTCTAGTTTTTTTGTGTTTATCTTTTTTTTGTACTTTAGTACACTGGTACGCTCGTACCTTATACCCTAGGGCAAAAAATCCGTGAGCTATTTCTCATGTCAAACACACACACCCATATATATAGGTACAAACACATATATGTGTATGTGTGTGTGTGTTACGAACATTCCCTTCGAGAATAACGTTCAAGCCAGTGATGACAAGCATCGTGCATGTACCTCTAGTTCTTCCATACCTACGTCTAAACGACGGATTTGAGACAGTGCAAGCAGCCAAGCAGTGCTTCTTGAGCATGCAGATCGATCGATGCCAAATGGGTTCAGATAATGGAGTACAACGGAGTAGTAGTTATGTATTTGTTCCATAACGATACAATTGCGCCCATGCATTCATCACTGGCAGCGCGATCGAAAAGACTGCTTTAGGTCGATGAACGAGGCGATTAGCTTGTCTGCTTGAGAAAGCAAACTTTTTTTGTACGTTCTGATCATGGTCATGGCATGGCCCAGTTGAGTGATCGCCTTCAAAGCTGATCGAGTGTGTGTGTGGTGCATACATGCATGCATGCATGCATGCATGGCCTTTTTGTCAGGCAACTTACTCAGACTGACCTAAGAAAGACCGACAACCATCCAGGCACGAAAATACATGCAATGCGCTGACATCGGCAGCTTGTCCCCGGCACTGCACATCATGCATCGGCTAGCATACCTAGGAAATGCAGCTAGTAACAACCAGTAAGTACTTTCAAGTGTGGTATTGGGGTGATCAATATGGCTTATGGCTTAAAGCTTAAGCTTATTTTTGCACTATTCATAATTTCGTTTTTTTCTGAATTTTTGATTTTTTTGAGCTTTTTTGTCGGTTCTTTTTTTTCTCGTATTCGTTTGCGTTGTCTGTGATGGGCTAACATATTTTTTATATTTTTCAATTTTTTTAAATTTAATTATGTTAAATAAGCCTCTCTCAGCTACAATGTTTTTTTCAGCCAGCTACAGTGTTTTCAGCCATAAGCTTTCAGCTTTCAGCCGAACCGATCACCACCTAAGTTCTAGCCCATTACCTGTAGGATACACATGCTAGTACTTACATTACATGCATTTTCATTCATTCATTCATTCATCCTCACTGTTCAATGAGTCCATTGTGGCATGTGAAAAGGGGGGAGATCATATCCATGCACATCCCCAAAGGAGAAGTGGAAATAGGACATGTTCTTTTCGGCTGCGGTTTATAGTTTTTGGCTGAAATTTTTGAATTTTAGCTATTTACGGTACAGATTACGGAGAGACAAATACTCATTTGCGATTTTGACAAGTACAAATGTTGGGATTTTAACGTGTAGATCGTTTAACCTGTAGACCCCATCTTAAAAAAATACTTCATTTAAAAGTTAGGTACTGTAGTAAAAGCCAAAAGCCGCCAAGCCAAAAGCCGCCGGCTTCAGAGGAAAAATACTTGCTTGTGGTCGAATCATGCAGGGCAGGAAAGCGAGCATGCATGAAGAGAGGGCACTGTGCAAAAGTAGGGCATACACATTGCCGCGCGGGCCCCCCCTGCCTGCAGAATGATTCCACGCAAAAGCAGCTAACTGCTTGCGCCATTGACATGTCGTTCGTGCCCCTATCCTTTTCAAATTTTCAATCGAGAATCTCAACTGCTAAGTACACAAAGGATGTCATGTCCGAAGGTGATATCTCATGGCTATGTGCGTGTAGTGTACCCCCCGTGCGGAGCACATCGAAATGGCACTTCGGTTCCCGAATAATTCTGATTGCGTGCATGGATATATATATATATATATATATATATATATATATATATATATCCACGATGAAGAGTGGCTTTCGATCGTATGAGGGAAGAATGGCGACGGCGATGGCAATTTGGGGTGTCGAGATTGATGGTTTTCCGTTTTTCCTGGTTGTCTGGTTTTCGATGGAAGCAACGGCACTGTGAGTGTAAACTGTGGGCGGTTTGTCGTGCGTTGTTCGAACGTAGCGGCGAATGACAACAAGACATATCCAACAAGGCATGCAGACACTGACTGTTGCCGACGACGGACGTGCCGGTGCCGCACATGCAGATCGATCGATACTTAGCTCGCAGACAGTTTTTATCGTCAGGGGAAAAACGCATGCAATTCCTTAGCTTCCACGGTAATCCTCACACCCGGGTCCATGCGACGTGCACACGGTTGAGTCACACGTACGATCGATCGAGCTAGTCGACGACGCACATCCAGTGGCCGAGTACGTACGTTTAGCACGAGTGGACGGATCGATCGATGTAGAGATGACTTCGAACGACAGAAGGCACGATCACTGCTATCGATCGGTCGGTCATATGCGCAGGCTTGTACGCATGCGGTTGTTGCTGAACATTTCCGTTTCAAGTCTTCGATCAACTATTGCATTTGCGGCTGGGTGCATGGGCTCCAGACCCGGCCGGGTGCCTAGCTATAGGCTGTAATGCATGATTGATTTTATCTTGCGCATTACGTAGATAAGTGGTAGGTTTGAGAATTCGCATAGCGACCTGTAATGCATGCATGGTCGTCGTTATCAACTACGGTTGACAGGATCTGATGGACGTACCTCTCGCGAGGTTCCGCCGGCGCATGTGCCGTGCAGGGCGGAAGGAGCCGTAATGATGCCCGGCCGGCCGCGAGAGGCCGGTTTAACGCCGGCAAGGAAGCGGGCACGCTGCAAAGCGAGCCGTCGCTGCCCCCCGCACTGGAGCCTCGGCAGCGACCACTTCACCCGCCGATCCCGGTCACCTCGAGCCGGGCTGCCCCCCATCCTTCGCGTAGCCACTGGCAGGCCAGTACAGTCTCGATGATTTGGTTCGAACACCGCGGCGCAATCAGGCTACGGCAGATAAGGAGGATCACACGCATGCATGCTGCTCATCTGATGGATGAATGCATGGAGGAGATCTAGGCCCAGTGATAAAGCCTTGAGCCGTACAGAAATTTCGGCTGTGTCCACTCCAATACTGATCGAGGATTTAATGAATGTGTTGAGGAGTTTTGTGTAACGTCGATCGATTGGACAGTTTGAGTCGTGTGTCTGTCACGATGTGGTCTGATCGATTTAAGCCCGTTAAATGGAAATATAACGATGAGTCTCCTGCAAACGCGGACGTCCCCCGAATAACGTTTTTTTGATAGAACAAAGATTTATAACCTAGGGTGTGGTTGGCCGGTGTCCAACAATAATAAATATGGCAATTTGTGGCGTGACCAACGCAAAACGTTGAGATCCACGTTGAATCAGAAGAGTGGTAGCATATGTACGCACGACTAGTTCTAAATTTTGGTGTGATATTTGCAAAGATTCCAATGCACTATAGATAGGTGCTATAAGAATATGACTTGCAATAAATGCAAAAGGCAAGGTCATATTGCCAAATATTGTAAATCCCGAGACAACAATCGGACAAATTTCTTAGAAGAAGAGGATAATTCAGAAATGGCAAATTATTCTTGCCAAATTAACCAAGATAAAAAATAAGATAGTTGGATTGTGGACAGTGATTGCACAAACCATATGTTTGCCAATTGGGATATATTTTGACATGTTGATTCATCATATCAGGCGAAGATATGCATGAGAAATAGTACTTTAGCCTAATCTAAAGGTAAGGGCTGTATAGCTGTCCATCTGGAAGATGGTCAAAAATTTATTCGAGATGTTTTATTGATACCTAATTTGAAGCAAAATTTGCTAATTATTGGGCAACTACTAGAACATGGATACGCTTTTCATTTTGAAGATTTCCCTTGCAAGATACTAGATTGCAAAAATGGGAATTGCCTTATAGCAAAGACAGATATGGAGAAAAGTATGAATTTTTCACTGAAAATGAGTTATCCCCCTCAATTGGCTTTACGAAGTGAGGTTGGCGACAACTTTGAATTATAGCACAAGAGGTGTGGCCATCTCAATTACAAAGCCATGAAGCTGCTTAGAGTCAAAGGTATGTTACAAGGTTGACCATTCATTAATTTAAAATATGATCCATGTGAAGGTTGTATTTTTGACAAACAAATTCAGGCATCTTTTCCACATAGAGGAGCTTAGCGAGCACGTGCACCTTTGGAATTAGCGCACAGTGATATTGTCGAAACAATACCAACAATGTCAGAAGACAAGAATTATATTTTATGACTTTTATTGATGATTATACAAGGATGTCATGAGTTTATTTTCTAAAAGAATGGTTAGAAGCACTAGAAGTGTTTAAAAAATTCAAGACTATGGTGGAAAATCAAAGCAACCAAAAATTAAAGTACTTCACAGTGATCAAGGTGGCGGGTATATCTCAAAAAATATTTGAGAAATATTATGATAATATTAGTATTCAAAGGCAATTGACGGTACTCTATAGTCCTCAGCAAAATGGTGTTGCCGAAAGAAAAAAAATCGAATAATTGTAAATATCGGCAAAAAAAACAACATGAGCCAACTATAGTTTATTGTGATAGTAAATCAATCAATACGATAAGTGATAATCCGGTCAGTCATGATAGAACCAAGCATATTGTAATTAAATATCACTACATTCCAGAAGCAGTTGAACATCGAGAGGTTAAACTAGAATTTTGTCATATAGATCAACAAATAACAGATGTTTTTACAAAGGCTTTGTCCAGAGAAAAAATTATCTGTAATATGGAGCTAGTTGGTGTCTCAAGAAAATAAATTAGTGGAGGAGTTTGTTGGAGATTATTAATTTATTTTCTTGAGTAAACAAAGTAAAATTGGATTTGACTAGAGGTAAGTTAGCTGCATGAACCGACAATGGAAGTGGGCATGCTTGATTAGTACTTAGTTACTGTTGGTCTTTGAAGCTTCTAGCAAAAACAAGAGTTGGATTGAGCTGGCAACGAAATAGTACATGAGCTGGACATGAAGTCTTAAGAGGTAAAAAAGGTCAAGAGCATATTGATTAGCTGAGTGAACTAGAGCTTAGTTAGTGCTGCTCTGTTCTTGTACTGAGTACAGCATGAATGTAAGCTGTACATTTGAGTCGGTTTAGCCTAGAGTCGGCATTTGAAGTCTATAACTAGACTTGAGTAGCTCCTTTGCAATGACATTACTATTATAAAAGAACGAGCTGATGGTTGTAGGTTTATTCTCTTCTAACCGTTCTATTCCTTTAACTTCTCATCATTCTTTACTTTTCAACCGATCAGAGCAACTCTCTTCTATAACACAATTTTCTATATATTCAATGAGTTCCGTTGCAACACACGGGTACATAACTAGTAAGCTTGTAAGCTTCAGCTCTGAGTAAATAAAGTTAGATTTTGTGATACTACAACTCCTCTGTTCTATTTATCTATCCCTTGTTTTCTTGAGTAATCCATTCCCAACATTTTGCACAAACACAGACAGATTCTAGCACAGATCGATAGAGCAGAGAAATCGAATGGACAGGAAATTTGAATATGACATTTCGATCGCGTAAATTTGAACTCCCTGATTAAACACATAGTACTGTCAACAGATTGAGTACACGGATTCGAGAAATTGGGCTAAAATTTGGAACAAGGCGTATTAAGATCAATAGATTAAGGACAAAATTCGGGGATTTTGGCGATAAGCACCAAACAAGGCAGCTTAAGCACTTCAATTCGAACTTGACTAAACCTAGAATAAGATGAAAATTCGAGAACGCACGAGGATTTTCAATTAATCCAGGCTATGTACACTAATTCGAACTCGTCTTTAAACCTAGAATAAGCATACAAATTCCAGAGTGCACGAGAAATTTGAATTAGCCCAAGCTATGCACACGAATTAGAACCATGTCCTCCAAACCTAGAATAAGCACAAAAATTCGAGAACGCACGAGAGATTATAAATTAGACCAGGTTAAGCACACTAACTCAAAATCGTTCAAAAACCTAGGGTAAAACCGAAATTAAGCTCACGAACTCGAACAGAACCCTGGAGTAAAACCGAAAAATTAAGCGCACGAACTCGAACTCGTCCAAAAACTTAGAGTAAAATCGAGAAATTAAGCACGCGAATGCAGAAATGGACGGGGGACGGAGAAGTCGCGGTCCATCGCTCGGGAGAGGAGGAGACAGGACGGAGAAGCGAGGAGGTACGGAGAAGTGAGGACGAGGCGGGGAAGCGAAATGAGATGGACGCGTCCGCGCGGGAGCTAAATTCGAGAGAAGGCGGCGGGTCACCTGCTGGGCCTGTCATGGGCCGTAAGCGCCCTTTCTAGGCTTTGCTCGCATCAGCTGGGCAGAACCATGGCCCAACCTCCACTGTGAAACATGCGCAATTGCTGCGCCACCCCAGCGTCCGTTGAATTTTTTTTCTTTTCCTTTTCTTCTCGAAGTGTGTCACAATCCCTTACAAAGTTGAAGTGATTCACAAGGATCCAGTGGCTAGTATAGGTTCTAGTAGCAGAATCGGACGGCAAATGCGACTGGAAATGGAGAAGCGGACTGGGAACTAGAGAAGCAAAAGGTTGGGAAAAGTTACATAGCCAATTCGGTGAACACTTGTTCCATGCCTTCGTGTCTGGTGTCGCTGCCCCGTTGTACTGGACCCATCCGACTTGGGCCACGACTGGGCCACGCTCGTGTCTCCTTGGCCCATGGCCCACGCCACCGAGTCCGTCCGTGACGAAGTGGGGGCTGCCCTCGTATCGTATACCTCCAATAGGGGTTCCCCTCGTGTACGAGGGTCTTGGAACACATAAATTTTGAATAAAACTGTTTACTTTCTACATGAATCTAGAAAACTTCTCATGTTCCAAACAAGACCTCAAAGGATTCCCTACCAACATGAGACCCAGCAAGTCTTACGAATGAGCCTACTGGCTTCCAAGAAATGGAACATTACCAGGAGATCACATTCGCTTGGCTAGCTTATTAACACGACTGTGACCACAACGACCCTCCCTACCTATGTCATGAATCAATTCTACGACAGTATGAAGACTGATATCTGAGTTCACATTTTAACAGCAGAAGTTTTCAGGTTAGATGTTTACTGAAGTCAACATCTCAAGCACAACGGATCCGAAAGGATAATGCGTTCTTTATAGATAATACTGGTGTGTGCGCTTCCAGCAGAGTTTCAAGAGGACTGGATACAAAGAATGGTCATTTGCTGTTCTAGAAAAGCTGCGGTATATCATTCTGATCCATCTGGGAAATGTTCAAGTGCATTTTGTTTTCCATTAACATAAAACTCAATCACTGCTTTCATGCGCTCCGACTTATCAGGATGGTAGTTCAAATGCACAATGACTGGCTTCAACTTCCGCAGATGAGCATCTTTCCTCACAGTCTTGAAGAGAACTTTGCTGTTCATAAAGAGGTAGATATCCATGGTTCTTTTGGATGCATGAAGACCTTCATAACCAGGATGCGAGGGGAAAAACAGCTCCTCATTGAAAACTGCTTGGTCCCATGATTTGGGTTCACGAGAAAGGCGACCAGCTACCCTATCCAAGAGCTCAATTGAAGGAACTGTTGGTCTTATGAAGAAAAATCCAGAATTATAAACCCATATACGCATCGTGTGTGCATATCTCGCCCAGCCCATTGAAGGCTCATCAAACACGTCATTGAAGCCATAAGCTGTCATATTGTTGTGGCCATCGCTCATGGACTCTATATCAGAATCTCTGTAAAGATAATCAAAGGGATTTTGGAAGAAAATAATATCAATATCAGAGAGGAGAACACAGTATCCAAGCTGCAAGAATTCCCTCAATATGCGAAACTTCAGTGCAGAAACAGCATGGTTTCCACCTGTCTTTCCAATGTTGTCAACGCCTACATCAGGGTCCCGCCGGTAAACTGGGACATCTTTGGACTTGCAGAAGCTCTCTATGTTGTCATCTAATGCAACAACTAAATAATTTGAAATCCCAACTCGTTTGATGTTAGTAAACCACATCTCAAGCATCTCTTTCACATTTGAGTTTGCCAATGCAACGATAAGTTCGTTCTTTACAGCAACCTGTTGCAATATCTTGGCCAATCTGGGATTGATGTATTCATCAGGAATAACTGTTGGATTTGTTCTAAGAGCCTTCACAGTACCAAAAGGACCAGCTTTATACAGAGCCTCGTTGTTTCCTTGTCCAGCCATTTGAAGCTTTATTGATAGTTCATTTATCAGCTTCCTAAATTCAGCATTTTTTCTCTCCAATGATGCCAACTGTGACTTTAGATTGGCAACTCCCTCAGGTGTCTCACAAGCAACTGAGTCAGCCTAAAGAATAAAGATAGAAAATATAGTTGTAAAAACAGTATGTGATAACAAAGAAAACATTCTTCAGCAAAATGCATCTAATGTTCTAATCAAATTATTAAACAACCAACAAGGAACATGTAAGTGCATAAGCTATGAAGAAAGATTATAAACATTTGATTTTTGGCATAGATGTGCACGATATTGAACAAAATGGTTCTGTAGTATCCTGTAACACTGCATACAAACATCGAGCAGACAAATAAATGATTGCACCTTATAAGTTTTTGGCAGTGAAATGATTATATGACTATCTCAGTACAAGAAGTTTCAGGATTCCTTGGTTACCTTCACGGCATTCACTTAATGTGGCTTCTTCAATACTAAATTTGTGCTCATTAGTCAATTGTTTGCACTTGAGCAACACTTTGCATTTATCTTATTATGTACTATGTTAAATGCTAATACTTAATCTTAAATAATACGTGTTTATAAGTGAAATGAAAGGTCGTATAATTTTGAAATACAAAGCGATAATTTAGAAATAATATACATTACAAACCATTAGTAAAACAAAATGTAGGTTGTAGAAGTCTAAAATGCTCTATAGTGTAGCCTGCTGAAATTATCCTTATTTGCTTGGAAGCATATCCTCTGCCATAGGGCAGAGAACACATTGCAGACACTGTGAAACGAGTCTGCGATGGCAGATGACTGTAGCAAAAGCAGGGGAGGACACTGCAGCTACTGTAGCATGCCGACGCTTCTTGCTGTTCGTATTTACTGTATCTGCAGGTCCGGTCTGTCCGCGTTGGATCCAACGGCTGATAGGAAAAGGCAAGGATACTGTGCTCCACTGACTTTGCTAATACAATTCCTATTTAGTTAGATAGGAATAAAGCAACCACCACGACCACCCAACAAAGACAAAACACTCTCTCGATAAGAAACAGTGAAATAGATTAAAAAAATTGTTAACATAAGACCTGCAAGGCAATGCCTTAAGAAACTAAAATTCTGTTAAAATGAAATATTTGCCACCAAATTGAAGTCCATGGCAAGACTGACAGAGGGTTATTTTATTTCTTTTAGACCCCTGATGAAAACACAAGAATGACAAAGATAACTATTAGGACCCACGGTATTTTACAATATGATAAATGCAAAAGTAAAAGAAAATAATCTTAAAACTTAATGCTGTCTATCTCAATCAGTAAAGGTGAGAATTGAGACTACGTGAGCATGGTCATGTGGAGTATGAGTGTATGACAATGGGATAAGAACCTTGGGAACACCTAGAATTGAATTTCACACTTCTGTTCTCTGTCTGCTCGGGTTATTTGCAATTTGAAATTCCCATTGCTAGCTAATTATGTGCTTTTCCTGATTCAGCCTAATTCCTTTCTCATATATTACTTCATACAGCCCACTGCTAGTACCTTGACTGTACGTCACAGCTATAGGCACCACAAAATTGAATACCGCTGCTTGAAATACTGTTTGTTCATAAATGGATAAAAATGAATAGATGTGCCGCTAAAGGAAATACTAGAACAAGGTACAGGCTGCAGGCATTACCAAACATGGTATTGATTGGGGAAAGGTCCACATGCATTCCTCATTTCTTGCAACACAATCTAGCAGCCTGTGCTGCCAACATTGCTAACAAGCATACCAGGGACCAATCATTCCACCAACCACTTCACCAGATGTAATAACCAGCCCCACCACATTCTTAAGTAATCACAAAGCATAGCAGCAATCAGAAAAACAGAGAAAAATGCAAAATCTTGCCTTTTGTTAACTACAATAATCATCTCTTTGGATGTACTACGGCTAAATAACTTGCTTTGTATGAGCATGTCCTTATCCAGTTTAAGGTTATATGATCCTAGCAATTGATTGACTGCGTTTTCTGCTTATCTCTAGGCAGTTACCTTCATATCACTGCATCCTTTTAAGCGTTCTTCACAGTTTGATCTTAATTGGTCTGGACCAGGAAAATGCACACCTTCCCGATTCCCTACAACTCTTCGGTTCCCACGCATACATCTGGTTGACTTAGAATTCATTTGTTCATTCGACCATCGTTATTGTTGCATTCGTCCAAAAGGAATCGTACACGAACAAAAAATGGATTTCACATTAAGTGGATCAACATCGGAAAGCTTTCCAGCCAAAGATATATCACAAAACCAACAGTTAGTACTAACCCAGCCCAAGCCCCAATAATCCCCGACTCTCACCTCCCACGTAACCAAACGAAAAGGCAAGGAAGAAGGGAGGAAGAGGCTACCCGGCGAGGCCAACGGAGGGCGGAGTCGGAGGACCGGTAGAGGAGGCCGTCGGGATAGAGGAACGCACAGACGCAGCCGAGCGCGACGCCGATGGCCACCGCCGCCGCGATGCGGGACCCGCGCGACAGCGGCTGCCCACCCCCGCCGCCGCGCATCAGGGGGGGCTCTCGCCGGCTGGCCATCTACCTCGGCGATGCCGCCGCTGCCGAGATCGGAAGGAAGAGTTAGTGGATGGTTTCTGGTCTTCGTTTTCTCCTCGGATGTGGAGTGGTTTGGCCGAGACGTGACACTCGGTTTGCTTTGTTTTTAGTGGGACGAACTGTTGGGATGCCACGCAGCAGCTGATCGATTTGGGGGTCAACTCTGTGTACGGCTGGCAAATTGGACAAATTTTGATATTTTGGAATTGTGGAATTATGGATTGGTGTAATGGTGTTTATTTGGCATGGAATAAATGCATATTAAAAGATGCACCGTACAAGATTTGGTTTAATCCTGGAGAGTATATTATATGCATGTTAGGAGGATTAAAAAGAGGTTGGGGTAGTGCTAGGATTTTATTAAATAAACTTTTTTGAAAATATTTTATTAATAATCTATCCCTAACTTTATTTTCAGATCTAACACTTTTAGCCACACCATAGCTCGTAGCGTGGCAAATACACACTACAACATCATCAATCGTGTGGCCAAACCTTGCCTCACCATGGGTGATGGTGTGGCCCAATTTTTTTGCTCGGCATTGGACCTACGTCGTGGTATGGCAAAAAAATCAGATTTGGAAATAAGTTGTGTGAGGGGTTATTAATAAAAACAAATTAAAAATGGGTTAAACGATAAAAATTGTTCTAGTTCTGGCTAGATTTAGCATGTGTTTTGGTTTGAAGTTGAAATTTTGTGACTATGTTTGTTACCCGGCCTAACATCTGAGCCCAGAATGCTACCACTACTTTATAACACTACCATTTACAACCATTGCTGCTAGATTTAGGCAGCATTTCCTCTATTTAAACCTCAACATCATGATAAACACATATCACTTTAATACTAACTACCTAAGCATGTCATCAAGTCTAAATACATCAATTGAAGGTAATATGTGAATTATTACTTACATGTGGAATAAATGTGCTACTTCCACCCGTCATGTCGTCTTTAGTGTTCCCTAAAAAACAAACATGGGTGAGTCTGAAGTCTCATCAAGCACATAGTAAAACAGTGGCATCAATACAACAACTCAATAGATTCTATATCTGTGACTATAAACACAATCTCTGCAACTTCATCAGTCTCTTGTTTCTTTCATGTCATGCGATGCGATGCAATGCATCTATCATTGTAGCTTATATCGGTATAGCAGAGTGTTTACCCATCGATGAACTACTCTTGCCCCATCCTCTTTCATATGGGGTCTTGAACTCCACTCTCATAGAGTGCCTACCTAATAGGTCTTTTCCTCCATCTTATGGAGGTGCCTACCTCTGTAGGTCTTACTCAACAGCACTCCGGATTAGTCATATAGTTTTCTCACCGACCTAACTCATACACTCTAGTCTAGCTATATGACTTACTCACCATCCTCACTTATATTCATTGTGCATGATACAACATTCTTCCAATATTGCCATTCAACCATATGCATCACTTTCGGGGCATGATTAACATGTAATCATGAATATCATGTCATAAAATAAAACGTGAAGGAACAAATACCAAATATCCATCACAACCTACTATTCTATCAAGCACTTGCCTATTTTACCACGAGGACGATGCATGGGCAGTACCAAACCAGAGCCCCCACTTATACAAGCATCATCCAGTCTCAATATACTTTAGCGATATATGCACTCAAACAAACGATATCATCCCTATGCGCAAACCCGACACAAGCATCAGAATGCTTAGGGTTAAAGATTCACGAAGCAAAAATTTTACCGCGCACACTAAATCTCTTTTTTCTCAATCTTCTTTCTTTTCTTTTCTTTTCTTTTCTTTCCTTTCTTTTTTTTCTTTTCTCTTTCTTTTCTCATCCACTCTCTCTCTTCTCTCTCTCTCTTCTTCCCATCCGACTGAACCCTCCTTCCCACCTTATCCTCTCTTCTCTCGCTACTTCTTCTCCTCCTCCTTAAACGTCGGCTCTCTCTCTCTCTCTTACTCTCCTAATCTACATGCCACTGCCGCCTTCTTGAGCTCGCTAGCGGCTAGCGCCTCCCCTAACCTCCAGGTACTACGCCCCCATGTCGCCTTCATGGATTTAGCTGCCGTGCCCCTTTTCGGCCTTGGTCGCACCCCTTGGCTTAGTTTGGCTGAGCTGCCACTCGAGTTCCCTTCGACGTCGACCATGGCCAACTCCCAAGGCCCCCTCTTCGGCTCCGACCCCTCCCGGTGCTGCCCCTGTGCCTCTAGCCGTCGCCCCGACTCTGGCCATTCGTGGCTTTGGCCGTGGCCACCTTTCTTGTGCCTTGACTCTCTGGCCGACCCAGCATTCGGTAGTCTCGCTCGGTCAACCACTACCATGGCCCTAACCCTCCCTTTTTCCTTTATTTTGGTCTAGTAATCTCCTACAGTACTCCTATATGATATTGCTCTCGTTAAACTTTTCGATTTCCTCCTAGCTCAAGCATTACGGTGGTGAGGGTGGTGGGTGGTGTGCAACAAGGTTCGCTACAACGGGGCTTGAGGCCTTTCCGTGCGCTAGGGAGCACGAGACAGCTGATGAGTGCGCGTCGTTTGCCGGTGATGGCACGCCATTACCACAGTGTCCTCACCTTCGGTATACTCGTCCTCTACTCCCTCTCTTCTCTGTGATGTACTTGTGCCATGATGTGCGCTACGTTACTTCGTTCATGTTGGTTATGGGATGAGAAGGTGATGCCGATGACCGTGGTGGTGGTGATGCTCTCCACGCATTCCATTGACCCTTCTCGCACCCCCTTGTCTTGGTCCAGCTCGGGTGGTCACAGCAGTCCTGGGCAACTTTAGGGTTGTCGTGGACTCTGTCTTCACGCCGTCCATCTTCCCTAACTCCCTGTGGTCTCCCCTCCTCCTGGCTCTACTTTTCTTCACTATCTTCCCGTGGTGGTCATGGACCTTGGGAATGGAGGAGCTGTGTTTGGTTTGGCCTTTTGTGTTGGCCAAAGTATGGAAATGGAGAGTGGTCTTGACTTGGTCTTAGTGTGCTTTCGGTTTGGCTCTCGGTTGAGGAAGGAAAAATGAGATGGCAATGTGTGTTGGTTGTGCTTATGAAGGGGGCTTTCGGCTGACTCCTCTCTCTTGGTTGTGCTTTGCAGAGTCTGCCCTTGCCTTATCTTCATGTCTCTCTTGATTTGATGTTTGCTTATGGACCATTGGTCCATAGGGTGAGCTCGGCATTATTCTTCATTTTTTCTACTGTGAAAGGTAAGTCGGTAAAATATGGGCATCGGTTCCTTTGCTACCGAATGATGAGGCCCACTTAAGCGAGAGGCACCGATCGGCCCTGGATGGTTTGGGAACCTCTATGAGCGCTATTGATTCGGCATTTTAAATCCGAACGGTTGTGACAGCAAAACCTTTTATTTTCTTTTTATTCTCCCTTAGATTGTTTTTTGTTCTTCACTTTTCTTTCTACTGGTATTGCACTATATTTTGACAATATGAAATTTTGATACAATTTGCTAAGGTCAAAATTTGCCTAAAAATGGGTAAAAGCTAATCGAGCATGCAATAAAGATCATGCTTATCTGAATTAATTTTTGGTGAGTCTATTCTGGAACACATCAATGCCACCCTCCAAGAAGGTTTGTCCATCCTTCTTGAAATATAGGAGCTAAGTAGGGACTTTTCACCAAGTTTGTTTTGCCCTTCGAGTGGCAAGTACGTTGGCTCATCTTCGTGCAAGATGAGAACCGAAAGATCTTCATTTGTGTACTTGGTTAAATCAGGCACCAGACTTTCTTACAACTGTATTACCCTGCTTTGAGTTAATATAATGCTCCTGTTCCCTCGCAAAACCACACCTATGTCAAGTAGTGAATTATGTTATTCAAGTTCTTCTCACAAGAATCAAGATGGGTGACCGTGATTGTGGCATGTACACAGTGGAATTTTCAAGATGGGAGATCGTGATCACCAAGTACCGCATGGAAGAATTTTCGAGAAAGATAATCGTGATCACCAAGTACTCCATGGAGGATTTTCCGATAAAGATGTTCGTGATCGACAAGTACTCCATGGAAGAATTTCTAAGATGGGAGATCGATCGTGATCGACAAGTACATCGTGGAAGATTTTTTCAGTCGAGTTCAGAGACTGCTGTTGATATGCTAAAACTTGAGAGTGGCTCTTCACTTGTACCGCAAGGACCAAATTTTCCAAAGCAAACAAAGCATGGACAATATCATATGGCCGTGTGAAAATTAACGGTGGCGACATAATCAGACTGATACACGTATATACCGCACCGATCAGCGATCGACAGTAAGCACCCAGGTCTCCACCATGCACGCATTGCTGCTGATCTAGCTCTTGTGCATCTGCCAATCACGCAATGGTCAGGTTCCTCCGGCGAGGCCGCCTCCGCTCCTCCTTGCAGAGCTCCTCGTCGCCGTCGGCGTAGGCCTCCGGATCCGGCGCATCGGCAGACGCGCCTTTCTCGCCCACGGCGACAGTGGCTTCATCACCGCACGCAGGCGGCGGGGCGCCGTTCCCTGGCCTCCGGGCGAACAGGTTCTTGAACCCGTGCACCAGCCGTGACTTGAGACCCCTCGCGTTAATGTTGTCGTTCGCGGCGGCACGCCCGGTTGCCGCGGTGCCGGACGAGAGGTCCTCGCCGTCCCAGAGCCGGCTGCGCAGGATCCGGAAGCTGGCGGACTTGGCGGACGCGCGGTCTACGGCGGCCGAGGCCGTGGCGGCGCTGGCGGCCTCCGCCTGCTCGGAGCGGCGCAGGCGGCAGCGGAGGCCGGCAAGCTCGCGCTCGAGGGTGTCGATGCGTTGGCTGGTGGCCTGCATGGAGGCGCGGATGTGCGCGGACTGGCGCAGCACGGCGTCGCGCTGGAGGATGTCGCCGAGCGTCATGCTGGCGGCGTCCTCGGCCGCGGCGGCGGCGATGGCGCCGCTGAAGGCACCTGAGAGGGAGTTCTTGAGGAGCGCAGGCGGCAGCGGCGCGGTGGAGCTAAGGGCGGAGGCGGTGGCGTGGTGGTGGCTGAGGAGCATGGAGTGGTGGGAGTGGAGCTGCTCGACGAGCATGGCCTGCACGACGAAGCGGAGCGGGAGGCGCGGGTTCTGCACGAGGTGCATGAAGAGGTGGTGCGACAGCTTGGTGCAGTTCACGTTGTAGCACACTCGACTCTTCTCCTCCTCCGTCAGCTTCCCCCTGTGATTCTGCATCCACCCGTGCAGTGCAAATCAATACTGTACAAACAAGCCATCGGTCATCATGCAACATTGCAGGCAAATCAATTGGTTAATCATCTAAGGGTGCAAATAGTCCAGATTCAATTTTGTCGGCAAATCTACAGTTGCAAATTCAGTCATTTCTAATTTATGTAAATCTAATTAGTAATTGCAGCGTATGACAATAAAACATTAAATTCGAGGGTTTAACCTGCCAAAAGCCTGTGAGTTAGAGACGGTTAACCGAACCCAATCAAAGTCTTTTAAGGATATGTACAGTGCAAGATGTTTATACATAAATGTTTAAAGAGAGAGAATATAGTTATATCATCAAGCACTCATGTAAAAGTTACTTTTTCCAATGCAAATATCTCTTTCATTGGTGCTTAGATGTTATATTATCTTTTAATTAGATATAGTTATACATATAAACACTTACTAAGCACCGATGTTTATTTAAACATCGATGCTTTAAAATAAGAGTTTTACCTATCTTATATGGTAAGAAAAATTAATTTTTAATTGCTAAATATATCTCTAAACGTTACACTGTGCTCTACCCCGTACGCAGGATGAAGCTAACGCTGGATGGTAGTGGTGCAAAACTCAAGGCTACCAAACTTTGTGACGTCCAAGTACAAACACACTTCTCAATGGTGAACTTCCTTGACGTGTAGGCGATACCCTGTCTTGAGCAACTGTTCCTCAACGGACACTCAACTTAAAGCCAAAGCTAAAGGAAAACCGAATCCATAGTGCCTAGTTGAAACATTTTCAAAGCACAAATCAGAAGCATCTGTGATTTGCTTCTGCATAAAGTTTCTGCAGTTAATTATCCCTGCTTGTTCTGGTATGACTTTCTATACACAAGAAACCAAGGAATCTTGACTCTTTATCACCACACTGCACTGCTTCCAAAACCAACCGGTTCATCGCTAGCGCAACCATTGTAATTTAGGACATCGGATCAGGCAATCAACAGTTTAGGCCTAGTGAGTATTCAACTTGATTCAATTATATCCATGTTAGACAACATGGATAGATCGGGATATAGTGATTATAGATAATTGATATTTAAGTTGCATTAAAATTTGTGTTTGTGAAAGCTTGGACGATGCACTATAATAAATTTGGAACTGCTAGAATATTCAGGTTAAGCGGTCTGACTCTTATCTTGGACGGTCTAACCGGCAGACGCCGACCACGATCGGTAGTCAGATGCTTCGACCTCAATCGGTAGTCGGTAGTCGTAGGCTTTGACCGGAATGGTCGTAGCTATAGTGATTGATCGATGGTCGTAGTTACAGTACCTGGTCGTTGGTCATAGCTACAGTGCGTGATCGTTGGTCGTAGCTACAGTGATTGGTCGATGGTCGTAGCTATAGTACATTGTCGATGCTCATAGCTACAATGCCTAGTCAATGATCATAGCTACAGTGTCTGGTCGATGGTCGGAGCTACAATGCCTAGTCGATGGTCAGTAGTTGTAGGCTACAAGTGCTACAGTTCTTGTGACTTTCGAGTATCTTGAGTACTCGTAATCTTCGAGTACTCGTGTTGGGCCAACGGTCTGACCAGCCTATGCATGGTGATCGCGTTGATTTTTTAGAGTGATCTCGGGTTGATTTTTGGAAAACGTGAAAATTGAGATCGTGGATGATTTGATTCGTGTTTATGGATGGACAAAGGTGTGTTATACGTGTGGTCTGATGCTGATCAAGTTGGAGACAACTTGTGCCGAGAAAACGTTCTTCGGTCTTTGCATGTGCAGATTAGGCGTAGAGACGGTCATGATCGATGACGAGGAGGACTGGAACTAGAATGGGGAAATCCGAGGTTCAGGCGGTCAAGTATGTCATGAGATGGTTTGGCTCACGCTGGAGCACGTGGAGATCAAAGGTGGATAATGTGTGGATAAACTACGGGAGGTACAGTCTTGGAGACTTCGATACGTGATGAGTTGGAAGGTGTTCATAACTGAAAGGTTTAGGAATTTTTGAAAACCCGTGTTTGAATAGATTTCAGATCCCTTAACTAGGTGTTGGTTTAGGCCTCGAATTCGAGATCCGTTCGGATTAGGGCTCAAATTCGTGACCTGTTCGAAAAGGACTTTTAAGGAGTCAGATCATATAAATAGAGTCGAAGGAGCATAGCAGAGATATGGTTTTTGGAGAAGATTGAGGAGGTTTGACTAGGCTTTTAGATGTGCTTTTGAGGGTATTTTGTAAACCCACGAAAATCCAGCAATAAGCATCATCTCGAATTAATCTTGTTCTTGATTTGCTCGAAGTGTACCGGTGATTGCAGTTAGATCAGAGCTTATGACTACGTACAAGTGTCGAATCGCTGCTAGAAAAATAGAGAAAATACGAGTACTAAAGGGCGTTGAATTCTCGAAGGGTGATCGAGCGAGCGATCAACCGCTAAGCGGTCTAAACTATCATCAAAGCTTACGACAGCTGAGCGATTGAACGTCGAGCGGTCGAAACATTCATCGAACACACATGAATTTAATAGAAAACAGTGCAGTCCTTGCAAATTTCCTATCAAATTCCTCCGTTCCAAACAAAACAAAACTGGAGGTTGATGAAGCAAAAAGTTACTTACCTCCAGGTAGTGATCGACGATGGTGTACATGAGGTCGTGGTCGTGCGCGAAGCGCGCGCGCATGGCCTCGACGGCCACCTGGAACTCCTCCACGGGCAGCGCGGCCATGTCCTCGAGCCACCTGCTGTCGGCGCCGCCGGACGCCGCGAGCGTCTCGAGGCACCGGACGAGCAGCGCCGCGCCTGCCCCGGCCACCTCACCGCTGAGGAACGCCGTGCACGACCGCAGCACCGCCGCGGCGCGCCCATAGTCTGTGGCCACCTCCTGGAAGAAGTAGTCCTCCGCGCGGCGGGCCAGCCCGTCCTCCGCGCACAGCTCCAGCCAGTCCGCGGCCGCCCACGCCGCCGCGAGGTTCGCCGGCGACAGTGCGACGTCCGCGCCGTAGCAGGACGCGACGACTTCGACGAACGCCTCGACCGTGAGGCCCGCCGGTAGGTCCACGGCGATGTTGCTGCACTCCGATAGCTTCCGCTTCAGGTAGCTGCTGTGCGACGTGATCGGGTCCTGACAGCAAAAATGATACAGTAAAAACCTCGAGAAAAAAACTACGGTAGAAAAGCAATCACTTAACACATCAAAAAACGCAACATTTGCCTCGTTTAACGATCGCTTAGCGCGTCACATCAATCTTTTGGCAGAGACAGCGAAGACACAAACCACAAGTGTACGTCCGGTACTATGAAATCTTAACCTACTCTGAAGGATGGAGCTAGAGCATTTCATCTGGCAAATGATTCGCCGAGCCTACACGATAAACAAAGGCCAAAGGGTTGCAGCGATTGGGTGTGGATTATTTGGCAGTACTACATATGACAGCAGTTTGAGGCTTTCAGTGGTGTTTGGCAAAGGCAGCACTCAACTGGTGTTTGTCGAACTGCAGCTCTGCAATTCGTCTTAGGAAAAGAACAAGAAAGCAATGGTCTCTTGTGTTTGTTTTGTCTCACTGGGGCAGAAGTTGCAGCCACAAAAGATGGCATATTCTTTTTGGCTGCGTTTTATGTTTTTTTGGTTAAAAGTTTTGAATTTTGACTGTTTTGAATTAAAAGTTAGGTACTGTAACCGTAAAGAACAGACCCGTTGCAACTAGCTGGCTTACATGTTGTTGTAGTACTAGTATTGTACTCGTTGCATCAATTCTTCTGCGCTAAACTGGATTGCAGCAGGATGTGATGTACAAGAAACATTTCAGTCTACTGCAGGTGTGCTTCAGACTACAAGTACTCCTGATAAGCAGCAATTTTTATTTAGCCAAGTTGAAAACAATGTCTGGACCTGATGCAGAAATGACACTGTTCAGATCCCAGCAAGGAGTAATACTCAAAATCAATTTGAAATGATCTGTCCATCTGATCCTACATTTACATCTTCCTTTCGCTGGCCAACATGAATGCAATTGGCAATGCTTATGTAGGAGTACATCGATACGCTCTGGTCCCAATCCATAATTCATATTCGAATTCCGGCAAGATCACCTGTAAAACTACGTCGAATTTAATAGGCGAACTGCCTAGCACATGCCATGGAGGGACCAAATCCTAATCAATACCCCTATTTCACACAAGATCTCTCTCTCTCTCTCTCTCTCTCTCTCTCTCTCTCTCTCTCTCTCTAACTCTTTCTAGACTTCTAGTCCCATCTTAAAGCTCAGTTCAAATCAACACTGCAGGTAAACCAATGCAGGAATATGCTGTTACTGTTGGATTAATTGGGTTTTGGCCCATTTAATTTAGCAATTAATCAAATAAAATTCCTAGGCCCACATGGAAAAACTGTTTAATACCATATGGAGAATTGAATGGGAGTTACACCACTTTAAAAGGTGGAATGTGGTAACTTCCTTTGTGAAATTGGAGAGAGCCAATACGCTGCTCGCCTTCGCCTCGCCGTCGCGTCGTGCGTCGTGCCGTCGCGTGCCGTCGCGCGCGTGTGTGTGTGTGTGTGTGTGTGTGTGTGCGGCGCGCAGCGTATCGGTGCGGCGCGTTTTCTTTATCTATTCGAAAATCGAAACGCACCGACTCGCGATAAATAGCATTAACGAATGGATGGCGATAGCAGTGCGATTCTGAGTGGGTTATGACCGCGATTATTTTCGAATAATGGCTGCGATTATTCGCCCTTCGCTTTTTTCTTTACTGAGTGCCTCTTCGTTTTTGCGATTCTGGCGCCTCTTCATTTCTTCTCCATACGAAGGATATAAAAGATCGATTCTGTTTTTGTTGCGGCTATCGCAATCTCGGTCCGTAACCTTGCGCGAAGGCTCGGGCGAGTAGGCTTCAAACTCCGTCCGTCCGAGTACCGCGGGTAGACGGGCGATCAAGTTTTTGGGAGCGCATTGGCGCGACTACTCATTCTGTGACTTCGTCTTCATCACGGTGGTGAAGCGCCGCGATATGCTGCGAACATCTTCACGCATCACGCCTCGTCCGCATCAAGCCTCGATCGACTACATCGAATAGGCCATCATGTCGATCGATGGTAACGGCGCATCCGGTGTCACCGACACCGCCCCGCCCGAGGGTATAACTGAACTCTCCTCGATGTATTCATTTCGTGCGGTTGTGAATATGTTAATAGGTGTTCTTTGTTAGCTTGTTCATTAGCGAATATGAATACATGATTGTTGAATCACTCATGCTCTTGTATGTCATGTTGTATATACTTAATTTACGGATTAAAATATGCCAAAATTGACTATATATTCAACAATCCAAAAATTGATAGGTCTTTTCGGTAGTTGGCTTTGCGTCGTCGCTAAGCCGCACCCTCCGCTTGATGGTTCCAATTTTAAGAGATGGCGTGCACGTGCGATCCGTGGTTTCTCGCCATGGAATGTTTTCATGTTGCACAAGGCAAGCCCGCCGAGCCTCTATCTGCGAGGACGACGCAAGTTCAATTTAGCGGATAACTTGTTTCGAGTGCACTTGTCAACATCTTGGCGAGATAACATTGTGGATGTGTACATGCATTTGCCTACGGGCAAAGAGATGTGGGATGCACTTGAGGCCAAGTTCGGAGTTTCCGATGCTGGCAGTGAGCTGTATGTCATGGAGCAGTTCTATGACTACAAGATGGTCGATGATCGATTCGTAGTAGAACAAGCTCATGAGATTCGTGACCGGCAAAGGAGCTTGAGAATAATAAGTGCGAGTTACGGACAAGTTTGTGGTGGCGGTATTATCGCCAAGTTACCACCTTCTTGGTCATATTTTGCTACCTCTCTAAAACACAAGAGACGGGAGTTCGGTGTTACCGATCTCATTGGTACTCTTGGTGTTGAAGAGAAGGCGAGGCAAAAGATACTCGTGGCAAGAAAGTTGTGCGAGGAGGTTCTAGTGCCAATTTGGTGCAAAGAAGAACCCTCAGGCTATCCACAATAAGAAGAAAAATAAGCCTTTTGTCAAGCCCAAGGCCGCTACTGAATTTAAGAAGAAAGGCAAAGGAAAGGGCATCTCGCTTTGTGTGCGGTGATCCCGCCATTGGGCTAAGGATTGTCCGAACCGCAAGGATAAGCGGAAGAAGTCGCCAACATGGTTATTAGTGATCTTTGGAGGAACATCGGGTATGGTAATTATTTACCTACAGTTCTTTCGGTTTGTCAATCACACGAGTGGTGGGTTGACACCGGTGCTAATATTCATGTGTGTGCCGATATTTCCTTGTTTTCATCTTATCGTGCATGTCGAGGTTGCTCCTTGTTGATGGGGAAGCGGATCGCATGCATTTGTTCATGGTGTTGGTACGGTCAATCGAAGTTTACTTGGAAAGACCGTGCGGTGAAGAACGTGCAACATGTCCCTCAATAAAGAAGAATCTCGTCAGCGGATCTCTACTGTGTAGAGATGGTTTTAAGCTTACATTCGAGTCCAATAAATGTGTCGTGTCTAAGTATGGAACATTTGTTGGTAAAGGTTATGAAAGCGGAGGCTTATTTCGTTTCTCTTTGATGGATTCCTATAATAAAATTGTGAACCATGTGTGTAACGATGATGATGAATCCAATGTTTGGCATTCACGACTTTGTCATGTTAACTTTGGGTGTATGACGCGCTTAGCTAATATGAGTTTAATCCCGAAATTCACTTTGGTCAAAGGTTCTAAGTGCCATGCGTGTGTTCAATCGAAACAACCTCGCAAGCCTCACAAGGTAGCAAAGAGGCGAGGAATTTGGCAGTTAGAACTCATTCATTCGATTTGTGCGAGATGAATGGCGTATTGACTAAAGGTGGAAAGAAATATTTCATGACGCTTATAGATGATTGCACTAGATTTTGCTATGTGTATTTATTGAAAACAAAAGATGAAGCATTTGACTATTTTAAGATCTATAAAGCTGAGGTAGAAAACCAACTTGAGAGGAAAATCAAGCGGGTAAGGTCTGATCGTGGGGGAGAGTATTTTTCACATGAGTTTACTTCATTTTGTGAGGAACATGGAATTATTCATGAGAGGACGCCTCCCTATTCTCCCGAATCAAACGAGGTTGCCGAAAGAAAGAACCGCACTCTAACTGATTTGGTTAACGCCATGTTGACATCGGGACTTTCTAAGGAATGGTGGGTGAGGCTATATTGACCGCGTGTCATGTCACGAATAGAGTTCCTACAAAGAACAAAGAAGTAACACCATTCGAGGAATGGGAAAAGAAGAAGTTGACTCTCTCATACTTGCGACTGGGATGTTTGGCCAAAGTTAACGTGCCAATTGTCAAGAAGCGTAAACTTGGACCAAAACCGTAGATTGTGTATTTCTTGGTTATGCTATGCACGTGGGTTATAGGTTCTTAATTATAAAATCTGGAGTACCTGACGTGCGTGTTGGTACAATCATAGAGTCCAGAGATGCTACATTTTTTGAGAATGAATTTCCTATGAAATGTGATGTACCTAGCTCATCTAGTCAAGAACCTATAATTTCCTTGATTCTTTTGTGCCGATAGAACATGTTGAACAAATGCCTATGGAAAATCACGAGGAGGATAACAATGAAGTTACTCGAAGAGTAAGAGACAGAGGATTGCAAAATCCTTTGGTGATGATTTCATTGTATACCTCGTGGATGACACTCAAGAACCATTGAAGAGGCATATTCTTCTCCGACTCGACTCTTTGGAAGGAAGCGATGCGGAGTGAGATGGACTCTATTATGTCTAATGGAACTTGGGAGGTCGTTGACCGTCCTTATGGGAGTAAACATGTAGGATGTAAATGGGTTTTCAAGAAAAGCTTTGGCCTGATGGTACAATTGAAAAGTACAAGGCAAGGCTTGTGGCCAAGGGTTATACTCGAAAGAAGGCGAGGACTTCTTTGATACTTATTCACTGTTGCCCGATTGACCACAATTCGAGTACTACTTGCCCGGCGCCTCTCATGGTCTTCTCGTTCATCAAATGGACGTTAAGACAGCTTTCCTAAATGGAGAGTTGGAGGAGGAAATTTATATGGATCACCAGACGAGTTTGTGGTAGAAGGTCAAGAAGGAAAGGTGTGCAAGTTGTTAAAATCTTTGTATGGCCTAAAGCAAGCACCTAAACAATGGCATGAGAAGTTCGACAAAACATTGACATCTGCGGCTTTCTTTGTGAATGAAGCCGACGGATGTGTGTACTATCGCTATGGTGGGGAGAAGGAGTGATCTTGTGCTTGTATGTTGATGACATATCGATTTTGGGACCAACCTCAATGTGATTGAGGAGGTCAAGGACTTTCTGTCCAAAAGTTTTGAGATGAAAGATTTGGGAGTGGTGATGTGATTCTTAACATTAAGCTCTTGAGAGAAGGTGATGGTGGGGTTACACTTGTGCAAACCCACTATGTGGAGAAGGTCTTGAGTCGCTTTGGTTATAGTGACGCAAGCTGCTTCTACTCCTTATGATCCTAGTGTGTTATTGAGGAAAACCAGAAGAATAACAAGGGATCAATTGAGATACTCCCAGTTATTGGCTCATTAATGTATTTAGCTAGTGCTACGAGGCCCGACATCTCGTTTCTTTGTGAGCAAGCTAAGCCGATTTGTTTCAAATCCGGAGATGATCATTGGCGTGCTCTTGAGAGAGTAATGCGCTATCTAAAGGCAACCATGAGTTATGGCATTCACTATCTTTGGGTACCCAAAGGTCTTGGAGGGCTCTGATGATTCAAATTGGATCTCGATCTTGATGAGATAAAAGCCACGAGTGGATATGTGTTCACACTTGGAGGTGGTCTTTGTTTCTGGAAGTCTTGCAAGCGAGACCATCTTAACGAGGTCAACAATGGGCAGAACTCACGGCGTTAGATACCGCCCTTGTTGAGGCCGAGTGGCTTCGTGAACTCCTTATGGATTTCTGGGTGGTTGAAAACCGATACCGGCTATCGATGAACTGTGATAATCGGTGTAATTATCAAAGTGAGCAGTTTAAGGACAACATGAAGTCATCTAGGCATGTTAAGAGGCGATTGAAGTCTCGTCGAAAGTCGAAAAACTCCGAGTAATATGCATGGACTATGTCCGACGACTAAGAATCTGGTGACCAATTTACAAAGGGTTTATCACGTAATGTGATAGATAGTGCATCGAGTGAGATGGGTGCGAGACCCACATGAGTCATACTACGGTGGTAACATGTTCTATGTGATCGGAGATCCGTGAAGTAGAATGGTGAAACAAGTCGTTGGTTGACCGGGAGGAAAGACCTTCTGAGGCTCATTTCTTCAATGATGCGCTTCTTTCCTATTCGTATGGCGGGATGGTTTTACCTTAATGTGATCCGAGTGGCTTATTTAAGCGAGATGTCGCCCCCTGAGCCATCTTAGAAGGAACACACCTATATGAGTTCGACTGCTGGTCACAGTCTATGAGATTTGGGTGATCTCTAGATACTCATGAATAGGCTTGGAGTATGACTTATACGCTCCAACCAGAGGGGATGCTTTAGGCAGCCTAGTACTAGTAAAGGAATCGGGAAAAGCTTGTTCACACAAAGCTGTCAATTCAAGGCATAGTCCATTGTTCAGTTGTGGATGAGTGTAACTCCTTTCCTAGGTGGATGTTCAACTTAACAGTCTTCATCGAAACACTGGTATATCAAACAATAGCAGAACTGAGAGCAGTTCCCGTGTGTCTTGAAATTTGGTGGGGATTGTTGGATTAATTGGGTTTTGGCCCATTTAATTTAGCAATTAATCAAATGAAATTCCTAGGCCCACATGGAAAAACTATTTAATACCATATGGAGAATTGAATGGGAGTTACACCACTTTAAAAGTTGGAATGTGGTAACTTCCCTTGTGAAATTGGAGAGAGCCAATCTGCTGTGCTTCGCTCGCTTCGCTTCGCCTCGCCACGCCCGCCGCCGAGCCGAGCCGAGCCGCGTCGCGTCGCGTCGCGTCGCGTCGCGTGCGGTGCGGTGCGGTGCGGTGCGGTGCGTGTGTGTGTGTGTGTGTGTGCACGCGCGCGCGCGCGTCGGGTGCGGCGCGTTTTCTTTATCTATTCGAAAATCGAAACGCACCGACTCGCGATAAATAGCATTAACGAATGGATGGCGATAGCAGTGCGATTCTGAGTGGGTTATGATTGCGATTATTTTCGAATAATGGCTGCGATTATTCGCCCTTCGTTTTTTTGTTCTGAGTGCCTCTTCGCTTTTGCGATTCTGAGCGCCTCTTCATTTCTTCTCCATACGAAGGATATAAAAGATCGCCATTTTTGTTGCGGCTATCTGCAATCTCCGGTCCAGAACCTTGCGCGCAGAAGGCTCTGGGCGAGTAGGCTTCCGAAACTCCGTCCGTCTGAGTACCGCGGGTAGACGGGCGATCAAGTTTTGGGAGCGCATTGGCGCGACTACTCATTCTGTGACTTCGTCTTCATCACGGTGGTGAAGCGCTCGCGACATCGCTGCGCGAACATCTTCCCGCATCACGCCCGTCCGCATCAAGCCTCGATCGACTACATCGAATAGGCCATCATGTCGACTGATGGTAACGGCGCATCCGGTGTCACCGACATCGCCCCGCCCGAGGGTATAACCGAACTCTCCTCGATGTATTCATTTCGTGCATGTTGTGAATATGTTAATAGGTGTTGCTGTTAGCTTGTTCATTAGCGAATATGAATACATGATTGTTGAATCACTCATGCTCTTGTATGTCATGTTGTATATACTTAATTTCTGGATTAAAATATGCCGAAAATTGACTACATATTCAACAGTTACTGTAGTAGTACTACTACTACGGTGAAATGTGCATGGAGGCAGTAGTACTACTACAGTCAAATGTGCATGGAGGAAGCAGCTTGCCGAGGCAGTAACTCCTGTGATGGTTACTGAAAGTTACAGCCCCTCCTGCACCCCAGACCCCAGTGCACTAACCAATGCAGGGAAGGAGTAAATGTGCTACAGAACTGTCATCAATTATTGCCCATTGGAGTGCCATCGGTAGCTGTTCCTCGAGGGGCAGAGACTGTGGCATTTGGGGTACCAAATTTAAGCACAACTACAGAACTCCTCAACCACTTCTTACAGCTAATTGTGCCATTCTCTGTGTTTATGCAGGCCTGATTGCATCAAGGTCCCATTGTTCAGTGTGCCACTACGGTGGCCAAATTTGCAGGCACAGTTTTATTTTTAGCAGGGAGGACGATACCTATCTGCCCAACGAATTCTTGTGCAGTGCAGCTAAACCATAAGGAGGAAAGCTTGTAAGGGTGTACCTAAAGAGGCAGTGTGGCCACAGTGAGTCTATGAGCACCGTCTTTTAATTTGGTGCAGGGGGAAAATGTACAGTAACTAATGTGAGTTACTCCCTTCTTACCATCACAAGAAACGTACGACGAGATGACTGTGTGTATCCAGCAGGACTCGTATTGATTTGCCATAAATAAGTTGTTACTACTAACGGAAGACATACACCTGCAGCATGATCTATTCATAAAAAACTGGCAGGAATTACTGATGCAGCAGATTAGAAAACTCGGTTCCGTTTTGCTCATCGGTAAGATGTATAGATAATCTTATGGAAGCACTTGCCATGTGGTAAGATTTGATCAATATGTCACTTCAGAAAAAAAAAACGAAACTATCATCATCTCATCGAAGTTAAACAAGACTGAATTTTTATCTGAAATGCTCGTTCAAGAAAGGGATGACCTTACCCTGTGCAAAGGGAAGAAATGTTCTTGGACACGAACGATCACATCCGGCTTGCATGATCCGTTCGCCCGCGACCTGCATAGTCGCATCCAGGAAGACAAATCAATCCGTAGCCGGATGCCAAATTTCACCTCTCTGTCGTCCAAAATCAGAGCACTCGACGCACGCATAAATCACATAGAACTGAACTACAGTAACGTACCATTCTTGCACCGCGTTCGTGAGCGCCGGCGGCAGGGACGACGACTGCGCCGCCGCCCCCGGCGGCGAGCACGACCGGGTCGACGTGGCCGCCGAGGACGACATGGTGGGCGAAATGAAGCACTCCTCTTCCTCTTCCTCTTCCTCCTCCTCGAGGTCGTCCTCGTAGATGGTGTCGACGACGCTGAGCTCCTGCCAGCTTCTGCTCATCTCCATGCTTCCTGCCGCCTCTCCTGCTGCTTCTCCTCTCCCTGAATTGACCCTCCTTGTCCTATCTAGCACCTCTCTGCAGGAGCGGCTGCTCTTGTAGTACCTGGCGCTGCCATTAGGGTGGGGCGTTAAATCGGGATGCAATGAATGCATGCATGTGGATGTTTAAATAATCCTGTTTCTTTTGTTGCTAGTAGTATTTGAGTCGGTTTGATGTGTATGAGTTGTGTCTGTATACAAGTATACGAGTAGAGAATAGAGTAAGAAACCGAGTCGGTGGTAGAATCTGTTTTGTAGCCAATATATTGAGTATAAGTAGTAGAACAATATAAACGAGAAAGAAGTGAACAAGAGTGATGGTTGTGATCAAGAAGTTGAGGGAAAGAAAAAAAAGAAGAGAAGTGGAAATGATTTGGCTCCCGGAAAAACGGTGGAAATGATTTGGCTCCCGGAAAAACGGTCTGTGTACGCGTACTTTATCGAGCGCACGAAATCATCGAGAACCAAGGGTGCTCGAAGGTAACGAGTACATGAGTACTCGAAGAGGCGGCAAAGTAATCGTGGTTAAAGGTGCTGGTGTTTGCAGTCGAAATATCGAGTACTCGCAACTCGGTTACGCGTACGTGCAAAGCACAGTGAGAGCGTGGTCGTAAATCTTATCAAGGAAAAGTTACGAGCACGTACGCAGCATAGAAGGCGTGGTCATTACGAGGACGTGCTAGACGTAATAAGGCTACGAGTACGAGCCGATCGAGAAGACATAGTCGTAAGTCAGAGTGGTCGTTACTGGGTTACGAGTAAGTGCACATCATAAAGGAGTGGTCGTAACCAGCTGAGTGGTCGTAAACGAGCTACGACTACTAAGATCGAAGCTTCAACGTAGTCGTAAACATCAATTAGGCCAACAATTGGTATCAAAGCCTAAGGGGACGAAGCGATGGCCAGAAAAGCTGGTGATCCGTCGAAGTCAAGAGCGCTCGTAAAGATCACGGACAACGAGCTCGATCCATCGAATACAGACGTGCTCATCAAGCCGATGACAAGAAGTGCCACGATCCCCTTATCTTTTGTTTTTGAAACCTCTGTGAGGTGTGGAAATATCAAGGAAGTGGATCGCCCGCGGTCGCGGTGTATCATGTCTGATACTGTAACTGCTCGCGAGGGGTTACGCGTGTTTTGGACCGTTGGATCGTGTGATGGATGGTTCGGATTCATTGTCACGAAGGGGAAACGGCCGTTGGGTAGAGCATGGCTTGCGAGGGTTTCAATATTTGACCTGAACATTGATTTTTTGATCGGAAAGTTGTTGTACCTCTAGATTTTGCCAATAGTATGAGAGCAAATCGCCCATGAGTTTAAAGTAGTTATCATGGTTTCCTAAGTAGAAAAAAAGGTTACCATGATTTTCCTAGACATGTCAAGATTTTGGATTAAGGCCTTGTTCTGAATAGTTTTTAGCTTATGCCTTTTAGTTTCTAGAAGACAAAAGTCATCTTAAACACGTTGGTTTATTAACGTGGTTTTTTTGTTTTTCTTTTACATTGTCCGTCAAGTTATAATAATATTTTTATTTTTTTTTCTTTGATTAAATATTTTAGTCAAAAGTTGTTAGTCGTTAAAGTATTATTTTAGTCTAAAAATATAAACCAAAAATCATCCATCCTAGCGAATTGAACAGCCCTGAATGGCTCCCAAGTTGGATCGCAAATATCCTTTTGTTAATCCATTTCTATGTATGTTACTAGGTCATGCATTAATGTATTTTGGGCTGGATCGAATGCAATTGGTTCATCCATTGAACTTGTCTTTGGGAGAGAAGCTTCCGTTTACGGATGTAAGGCTGGCGGTTTAATAATGGTTTAAAGCTGAGAAACGGTGGCTGTAATAATACGTACGGCATTTATGCTTAGCATGCAAGAGCTGGACGTACGTGCATCTAGAGTCGTGCGGCGTTATACGTAAGTTGAGACAGACAACGCGTTGTACGTGTCTTTTCGCGAGAGAAAAAGGCGGATTTGGTATTGTTATATATGGTACTTACAAAATTAGTCATATACGAAACGTATTTACAGAAATGTTATTTCTGTCGTTCGGTGAGTGGGCAGCAGCGCCGACGAGGCAATAAGTGATCGGGCCATCGTCGGCAGGTGTCTGCCGCCCGCCAGCAGATGGCAGGCGTACCTACCGGCCGGTGGGTAGGTGATTAAGCCGGTTTAATTATCTACCCTAATTTTTTAGTTTAGTATTTGTTTAAATTTTTAAATATGTCAAATGAGATTAAAAAATTACAAAAATTTATGTACAGCCTCCAGACTCAACATAATTCACGGTGTAATTTTTGGGTAATTTTACCTATTGTGAATGTTGCTCAAAAATTTATAAAATGCTGATATTTGTACGAGGTTTTACATATAGCAAACGAGTTCCAAAAATTATGACATTTTACGTGAATCCTTATAACATAGTCATAGTTATTATGTAATTTTTAGAAATTTTATGTTATCCAAATTTGTCACATTTATTTGGGTTAATTTAATCATGAATTGTCACACTGAGCATTAAGGACCCCGTACATTAAGGACCTATTGTCACGAGCAGCACTTCGGTGAGGGGGACGGTATAGTAACACTGACAAATGTGCAAATGAGGGAGCGGGCGAGGGGGGGACGACATGGACATAACAACATTAGTGCGAACGAGAGAGCGCGGGGCACGACACACACAGAGTGATAATTGTGCGAACCAGATAGCAGGAAAGAAAATATAGTACGATTGGCCAACACATGCGCGAAGCACAGATGTCAGCCAGTTGAAAAGATGCCTGAGCATCGTTAAATTCATGATTAAATTAACCCAAATAAACGTTACAAATTCAGACCACATAAATTTTTTCAAAAATTACACAATAACTATGACTGTGTTGGAAGACTTCACATAAAATTTCACAATTTTTGGAGTTCGTTTGATATATGTAAAAACTCATACAAATATCAAAATTTTATGAATTTTTTAGCAACATTCAGAATGGATAAAATTACCCAAAAATTACACTACAAAGTACGTTGAGTCGGAAGGCTGTACATAAATTTTCGCAATTTTTTAGCTCATTTGTTATATTTAAAATTCAAACAAACACTAAATACAAAAAAATTAGAGCAAGTAATTGTCGGCTAATCACCGGTTTAATCACCGTCCCCCTTGAGGCGGTCGCTGCCGTCACCGGCATGGCGGTGAGCGCTGCCGTCAATGGCCCCGCCACGTGTTATCTCGTCGACACTGCCGCCCATCCATTGGACAATAGAAGTGACATTTCTACAAATACGCTTTGTATATAGTTAATTTTGTAAACACCATACGTAATACGTAATAGTGTCAAATCTGGCATTACTGTTTTTGCGATGAATTGTACTTGATATTATCTTATGTACGCCTCGTGTGTTTTGCACTGTTGGATCACACAGTGGATGGTTCGGATCGAGAGATGGCTCACGTAGTGGATTTACCCGTAGGACTGCACTGCTAAATATTATGATATAGCTATTTTTAATATATAACTCTACTTTCTATACTTAAAATACAATTGTGCTTGATATATAATTCTAATATCTATATATAATTAATTACACCGTTAAAATCTGGTCCCACCAAAATAAGCGATGGAGATCTTTCTATTTTCTTTCGATTAATGTGAGATTTTTTATGATTTTTTAGAATTATTATGAAATTTTCTTACCTTAAAACGAAAGAGATAGTTTAAATATCACTAGTTTTTTTATCTATATAGATTTGGACATCAGTGCAGTTTTGAGGCTCTATCATCCGTACTATCTTGGAAGTTGGAACTTGGAAGATCCCATCTTTTCTTTTCTTTTGGAGATATAAGATATAAGGGTATATACAATGCTAAATGCATATATATGAATATTTGAAGAGAGAGAATATAGCTAGATCATCAAGCATCCATGCAAAGGTTATTTTCTCCAATGCAAGCATCTTTTTCATGGGCGCTTACATGTTATATTATCTATTAATTAGATATAGTTATACACATAACCACCTGCTAAGCATCGATGCTTCAAAATAAGCACCTTATCTATCATATGTGGTAAGAAAAATCAGTTTTTCATTGCTAAGCATCTCTCTAAACGTCTGCATTGTACTGCTCTAAAAGACCACAACTTGAGCATCTAAAAAATCGCATTTTCCAGGTGCAACTTATTTTTTCTGTAGAAAGGCTGGTTTCTTAATTAATTCTTACTACATTAGTATAGCTTTGGTCAAAGGATCTAATATATATATATATTTTTTGCAATTAGAGATCGCAGCCTCTCCTCTTCTAGTCTTCTTTTCCATTCAGAGACAACTAGGAAAAGCGTCTGACTTTCAGAAATGGTCAAGAACCAGCAGCTAGAGAACTTCGTTTGAAATTAATCCTTGAGGTTATTGCTGTCAGTCTGAAAAGAACATTGTTCTGATCATAGTCTTCCATGGGTAAAGCCTTGCTGCAGTATATTCCACACGGAATCGCCTGCACAATCCTTCAAGAAGAAAGCAGTATTATTTTGCGTCAGCAGGGAGGCGAACTGCTCGTCTCCGAGGTTGTTTTCCACTGAAGATGGGTACATATCGAGAAACAGTGAAATCTGCAACGCTGCAAGGACATGCAGAGGAGTAAATAATGAGGGCATAAACAAATTAAACGTAGTAAGGCCTGAGTGAGTAGCGCTGCTTCAGCGCTTCCCTCGCCGTAGCTAGCTCTGGTACGAACAGTACAGGGAACAGCGTCTGCAGTAAAAGAAGGATCCCTGCATAAAGAATTTTTTTACATGTGTTCAGAATTCAGATAACTTTTTTAATTTTGACCAACTTTGGTGAATGCGAGAGCTGAGCGGAGCTACACACGGAGTTGCAAAGCAGCATCGCGAAGGCCCTTTTTTGTCTTTTTTTTATGGCTTTTAACTTTGCTTCTCTAAAAACGTCTATTTAAAAAGCTTCTTAAGTCTAAAATTATATACCATGTTCATATTAATATCTTTGTCATCTACAACCATCTAAAAATATAGATAAAAATTATTAACTATAATAAAAAATAATAGGGCTAAAGACATTTCGTCCCAGATTGGAGGCGGTTTCTTTGTGTGTTTTCTCTGACCAAGCTGATACAACCAGCCTGGCCCTGGCTGGAAGCCTTCAGTCTTCGCCCGTGGCAAAGTTGGCCACGCTATCCTGACACAGCCGTTATGGCCGTGGCCACAGTTGCTGGGCTGGCTCACGGAACCTAATTATATTTGCATAAACGTCACGAGTATGACCAGCAAGGCAGCAACGGGTGTTAGGCTCGAGAGTGTTTGGTTCGATGGTCATTATCTAAATTTGGTGAACTAATATTATTCTTATTTCATACTAATCTTATGCTTATGAGGAATATGGTGGTGATAAATTAACTTATTGCATTTCTCAAACCAGTGATGGAATGATTCATTCATTGTGACACCTCAGCCTATATGATATTAGATTTATATGTGGCCTGTGAGTATGTGTGAATAAGTGTTTAGTTTGCTACGTGTGTCTTATCTAGAATAAGGTTAAACTTAAATGAGTTTAGACCCTATGATGTTATATTCATCATTCCGGTCCGTCAAACTAAACACCCGTGAGTTCACCAATCTACTATTCTTTTATTTCACAAATATATATACAGATTTGGATACCAGAGAAAAATAGACAAGAGTTTCGCTAACACATTGTGAGAATGTGACTTGTGAGCGCCTTCTTACGCTCAAAAACTCGTAGACTTGCTTACATGGCTAAGAATAAATTGAGCATTAATAATTAAGTACATAGCAAATCCAATAATCAACTAAACAACAATGCAACCGCACCACCCTTCAAGCTTCGAAGGCGGCAGCAACGACCTTGCCAGCTTTCATTTCCGGCGATAAGCGGACCCGACTGCTACCGCGGCCGGCCGGGAGTGCTCCTCGGCGCGACGGACATCCATCGTCTGGACAAAGTCCGGCCGTGGGCCGCCATCCGCCGCCGCCGCGGCTGTCCCGGACAGCTCCCAGTAGTCGATCAGCTGCCTCTTGCTGCCGCTGCCGCCATGGGAGCTACCGTCCGACGAGAGGCAGCGGTAGCCACTCCGCTCGTGGCTCTTCCTGATCGCGTCGATCACGAACGGGATCAGCCCTTCCATTGCTCAAAACTCTCCTGATCTCCTCCTCCCCTTCTTCTTGCCCCTGCTAGCTGTTCTTGCGCTTCCTCTGGCGAAGTCCTCCTGTACACTCGCGTGTGCGTGTGTGACTTGGTGCTGTGGTCGTGTGCATGTTGGTGCATTTATAGAGGCGCGCGCGTGCGCTAATCTGGTCGCCGCCGCCGGAGTTGTTGTGTTCCCTGTGGGCGTCTGATCGGTTGGAAGCTTGGAGGTTTCTTCCTCCCCCTCCTGCTGGATTCCATTCCGTCACGTGTTCAACGGACATCCTGGTATATATATCCCGGTCTTTGGATAAGTTTCCCCGATTTGGCTTCATGGAATGGTGTCGTGTGGAACTGTGCATGCATGCATGGGAGATGGAGGAGAGGGATCTTCTTTTCCGGTGGTACGTACACACGCAACCCAGGCACCACTGCGTTGACTTTTGACCTTGCCTTCTCTGCATGCATTAACCTCTTCAAGTAGAGAGCATTTGTCTATCTTGGACCGATGTAAGCTTGTCTTATCTCTAATAATTTGATCTTAGATGGGACGAACGGGACTAGGCTATGTCATCAAAGTAATTAAGTACGAATCATGACAGCAAGTTTTGGTCAAGTCGTGGCCACTGTTTCGACGCATGGCCTCACTTTCCCTCTAGTCTCTATATTAACCTCATCTTAGACTCCTAGCAAGCACATAGATTTGTCTATCTTGGACCGGTGTAAACTTCTATATATTCCGCGACGAAATTGAATGCAACTCTTTTGCATTCTTGAAGAAAAAAATTAGTCCCGTGTGGTAACGAAAGGGGGGGAGGAGCTTCCTACACTGCGGGTCATCGTAGACGTCGCAGCGGAGCAGGTGGTTGGAGGGGAAGGAGTTGAGGAGGAGGACCTCCGACGACCTACTTACATAAGTTTAGGTACCGGATTGGATAGTTTCATAGATTACGGACTAAAGTGAACCCCACTGACAAGTTTAAAGACACATAGTGTACTTTACTCTCCAATATAACATGAATAAGTGTATTCAAATTACAAAATTAAATTCAAAAATCTACTATAGACTTGCATATTTAGAAATATAATCCAATTTTTATATAAAATATACACACTTTTAAAATTTTGATAAAATTATAATTCTACGATCTAATCCTATGATCTTACCCCATCAAACGAAAAAATGATTCTATCTGGTATCACGGTGCTGACAACCTAGGCAGAAGAGTGGCTCGGCAGAGCATGCGATTTGTCACTTCATATCGTACGTATGAGTGATTATCAATTCCCTTTTTTTCCACATGTTTAGGTGTCGATTTTGTTCAGAAGATTCAGTGACCACAGAACATGGTTTCGGCACGGCTGTAGCAAGTCCCTTAATAGGCTAATTCTGTGTAACTAAAGGGTAATGATGCATCCAATTAGGATTAAACATTGTAAAGGCACATGTGGTGCGAAACTGCAGGGCACATAAAATTCAACCAGCTGACGGCACACAAAAAAGATGGTCAATCACGTTGTAAAACGAGCAAAAACGTATAATATTATCTTCATTGCAAAAACTGCAGGAGTAGCAGATTGCAAGAACACAGTACTTACATGAGTGTATTCACCATGCCGAATATCTTTACTATTATAAAAGAACAAGTTGGTGATTGTACGTTCATTCTCCTTCAACCGTTCTATTCTCTAAACTTCTCACTATTCTTCACTTTCCAACCGATTAAAGCAACTCTCTTCTATAGCATGATTCTCTATACATCCAATAAATTTTGTTGCAACGTATAGGTATGTAACTAGTTCAAGCAGACACAAGAATTCAGAACTTGGGGGGCATTGTAACAAACTGACAACAGACCACGACTGAATAGAAGCACAGGGCGACAGCTTAGCTATAACGAGCTTTTTAGCCTTAAGTACGGTACACATTACTGCCATGATGGTGACTCATAATCATTTGGTTTCAAACTCCTTCAGCATAGGATGAGGCTGGGCCACGCCCATCAATCTCTGGATCTGAAACAAAGGGGAGGAACAGTCAAACAAAATATTATGACATAAAACAAGAAACAGAATTGTAAGTTATTTTGCCAAGAAATATCTGCATACAGCTGCTTCTGAAGTGTTCCCGCGTAAGTAGAGCAAAACCGAGCTGTTGCAGCAGTGGCGTCCTTCCATGGGCCAGCATAGTCATGTGATTGGTTGATTGCTAATCAGAGTCTTCATACAAACCCTCATCGTCAGAAAGCTCATCGAAAGACCACCAATGCCACCGAAGCCTCTACAGAACTGCGATCCCTCTTGAGATTTGTTAGTGACAAACTCGAGCGAGCAACCAAACTTCTTGTACTCATTAGCAAACCATTCCAAGAGAGACATTTTTTCCTGAACTTCCAACTCAGCATTAGTTGCTAGATCATGGAAATGGCTCTGATCAGCTTCCTGCTCTTTGTTCAAATGTTTGATAACAGTTTCCACAGAGGCACTGTTCTTAAGCACATATCTGTTGACATCCAGATTCTCCCACACTATCAGAGTCTCAACAGCTCCCATTTCAAGAGCCTTAAGAGTGTCGTCAACACCAAAGACATATTTCCCAGTATCTTGACTGATCTCTTCAAAATACTTGCCAACTAGCTTCTTCTCCTGTATGAACTTCACATTTGCTAGAATCTCCGCTGACAACTCAGTAGCTTGGTTGAAGCCATTCTCGCAACCATAAGAAACACAACCACATTTAGTATCTTGGCTTGCAGTCGCTGATCAAACATGTCAGATTGTCTCAGCTCTGTCTTAAAATCAGCAGAACCAGCAAGAATTAGTCCTGCAACATTAGGCTGACTTGTAGCTGGATTAATGAAAAACTGAGTAGCAAGCTCAGCTCCTTTTCCGGACATAGTTATGACGTTTTCCCACCCGAAGCCGAGCAAAACGTAGAGCAGACTGCCCTCCTCTACCATGCTTCTTTGGCAGATCAACAGTGAATTTATGAAGCACTTCACGGGTATTTCCACTCAGTGTGCCAAAAAGAGTACCATTACCATCCATAACAATGAACCCAAACTTGTCATCAGATTCCAAGAGCTCATTTAAAGCCTCAGTGTGGAACTTGTTGTCACAAAGGTACAGTGACACATTGATAGGCTTGAAGGGCTCAAAGTCAATAGTAACTTTCTTCTCCTTACCATCTTCAGTAACAATGGTTCCAGTGTAGAGAACCAATCCATTGGGAGGAACTTTGTTATAGAGCTTCAGCCTCTGCTGAGCTGAGGTGATGGCAGCCAAAACAGATTGGCGATTAACTCTACTCTTGATGTTTGAAGCAGTACCATATTCATCACCCAACATCTTGGCCACTCGAGCAATCTGGTCACGGGAGGCATAATAAGAGAGATCATGCTTGTGCCGTTGCCTCTAGCTGACTCCAGTGCCTTGATTAGCTTCTTAATCTTCCAGATCTCAATGTTCCTATCAGTTTCATGACTGTCAGACATCTTGACAGAGCCTTGATGACTAGTTCACCTGTAGACTGCCAAACACACACACCAAATGAGGGACTTGAAGAAAAACATCAGGTGCACAGTTCCCCCATAGAAAAGCTTGTGAATAAACTTCATGAAAATGTTAAAAGTCATCAAAACAATCCACTATTTTAGGGGTTCACTAGAGATGTTGCATATACTTAATTTTCTTGTTAGCACAAGTTGCATTCCTGATATCCCAATTGGACTAGCATTAAGGTCCAAATTACAGTATTAAATAGGAAACGATACCCATGATCACTTACTATTAAAACAATAAAGATTGACTAACTAAAACTAATTTATTGAAACCAAAATACTTTAAACATAACACGGAGTGAAAGAGCCAGCAAAACAACATAAATTTTTGTTAACAAGTCTTTGTAGACCAAAGTTCATCACACAAAACATTTCCCACGACAAAATGGATATGTGCAAGATTTCTGTAGCAATCGACTATCAGACCACCGCTATGCTCATCAAGCATAGTTGATCTTGTTTCCGAGTGGCAATAGTGAACTACACCAGGCTAGGAAAAACTAAAGTACAATATGCATGTGAATAGAGAGTTTCATTTGCAGATATTTCAAATGACTTTGCAGCCAACATAGAAAAATCAAGAATATACAGAAAAGGTTTTTTTGTAGGTTGTAGTGTGCAGCAAGCATTGGATAAGGAAATTTCTTTTCGATTTGGACAAAACAAAGAAATAAGTTGAAGCAGCCATATAAGTATATAACCCACAAGATAACTGACGAACATACATAACCATGTCAAGTCCAGGTCTGAAAAATCCTCCAGTAAAACTTACAATCATGAAACAAATGAAGAGCAGTCCTAGGACTAGCTGGCAAAATTGGCTTCACATATCACAAAACCGTACTCTCAGGAGTACATACTCTCACTTCCAATATACCACTTAAACGGATACTTTATACATTTTTATCATTTTCAATATACTTAAATACCAATTATAAGATACTCCAATGTGACTTGTTGAAAAAGTTTCATCGGAACCCTTTATTTTTGCTATATACTTTTTTATATATAAAAAGAGTACATACAAAATTATGTTATAAAAAGTAAATTTTGATGAAATTTCTCATATAACTCACTTTGGAGTATCTTATAATTATTATTAGAGTATACTTAAATAGATAGAGAGGTATAAAAATACCATTAAAAGGATATATTAGAAGCGGGAGTATATGCTTCGTAAATATAGAGCCATATATATATATATATATATATATATATATATACACACACACATATATATATATATATACATATATATATATATACATATATATATATACATACATATATATATATATATATACATACATATATATATATATATATATACATACATATATATATATATATATATATATATATATATATATATATATATATATATATACATATAGGAAGCCTCTTTTCTACACCCGGTGTAGTTACACCCTATATCGTATCTCGCAATGTAGGGAGTATCTCGCGAATCGGAGGGTATATACGTGTAGTATACAAGTATTTAAGACCATCTAGGTGGTATGAACAATTTTTCGAAGTGGTATGTACATTTTTCGACATACTCATTTTTATGCTGCGTATATAAGGGTATTTACAAAATACGCTAAAAACTATGAACTCCTTTACAAGTTTTTCGTGTGGTTCACATTGGAGTATCTTATAATTAGTATACAAATGTACTTAAAGTGATAAAGGAGTATTTCAAGTTTGTTTAGGTGGTATATTAGAGGTGGGTGTAACTACACCCGGGTGTAGAATGTATTTTTCCTATACATATATATATATATATATATATATATATATATATATATATATATATATACATATATATATACATATATATATATACATATACATATATACAGAGAGAGAGAGAGAGAGAGAGAGAGAGAGAGAGAGAGAGGGATTGATTCAGTGCTACCGGGCGTGTACACTGTCAAGACTCAAGAGGGTCCAATCCATCTCATTATAGGCGGCGTGCTACCCGGTTCAGTTTTGCGAGACCCGTTTTGATATGTAGTATACTTGGTAAGCAACCAAATCAATTCACCGATGCCGTGTTTTGGGGATAGATAAGGTTAGGGGTTGTTTGTTCGGCACTGCAAGATCTCCACCGTCGGTGATTTCTGTAGCACCGAGGTGCTGTGCGCGTGAGTTCCACCGGCGGTGTGGTGCCGGGGTTGTGTACAAGATTCTCCAGCTGGCGGCGTGGCACTCTGCAATCTACAGAGTAGATCAGCCGCGGTGTTTTTTTCGGCGGTGCTGCGCAAGAAACCTCATCCAACGGCGATAGGTGGTGACCGATGGGAGCTTCATGCTGGCGGCAGCCGATGCGTATCCTTCGAGTGTCCTTTCTATTCGTACTAGTTTCGTGGCTACATCAGTACCACTGTTTATTCCATTCGCATTTTCCGTTCTATGATTGCCTTGAATCTTTTGTGAGAATGGGATCTGAGACCCCAATACTATTTTTTAGAAGACATTTCGATCTAATTTATCTTTTATGGAAGGATTAATGCCCAATTTTAGATCTAATGCTAATTAGTTCTTTTCTCTACAGAGAAGGTGCTTCATTTGTTATATGAAGATCCCTGGCGGCCGACGGCAGGAATGTCTTGCAGAGCCATGTCGAGTCCGGTGAATCCTCCTCGGATCCTCCCAAAGATTGCCCCGCGGAGTCTGTCAACTCCGGCGACTCCGCGTGTCAACTCCTCCCGACGATAGTCACATCAATTACCTCCCCCACGGCCCAGGCCCGAGTAATATCAGGTGAATGGCAGCTCCCATGCAGTGTTTTTTTGGTTTCATTGTGGTTCTTCGAGTATTCATGATTGGATTAGGCAATACGAAATTTGGTGTATTCCTTCTTGGATGCATGTAGCTTTGAGGTCCACTGCGTGATGATGATCAGATTAGGTACTATAGCAACTTGTTAATTGGGTTTATGTCCAATCTTACTGTTTTTTTCATATATTGTGAAGGGTAAACTCAGGTGAAGCTATCTCACAAAGTGTTCCTTCATCAAGCTCTAATTAGAAGCTACATTCCTTCAACAAGACATGGGCTAAAGATTGGGAAATATGCTTCTTTTTTGTTTGTCAGTATACCCCCTTTTGTGTTGAACTACATCCTTGCATTATGTTGATTTAGGTTCCTTAGTTTCTCATGGGATCATGTTTCAGCTAGTTGGCATACTGTTTTCCAGTTTCTTACTAATATATACCCTATGGATTTACCAGTCGATACAATAGTAGTTGAGTTGGTAGTCACTAGACTTTGGAGTTACTGCTTCAATTTTCTATAGGACAATTCTCTTTAGGAAAAGAATATGTGCAGGAGAAGGAAAGGATTCTTGTGACTAGCGGTGAAGGTCTTATCAGCTTTTTTCAGTCAAGATTATGCTACATCGTTAATCTCAAGCTGCCTATGCACAACATTGAGTAGAAATGAATGGAAGAAATTTCTGGGAGGAATGGACTCTCTATATTGCTCTTTGCTGTGGCAGCATCCTTCGCATAAGGCTTGTGCCACTTCTGCTTAGCATGCAGAGATGCATGTACATGTGGATTTTCTTCCATTTTCTTGAATGATGCCTTTCATTTCCATCTGTAGCAATTGATTTTGTTAGTGAGAGATGTTTCATTTTTCCATAGTGATACCCCTTCTCTGTTTTTTTATACCAAAACCGGTGTGTTTGTATTAAGAGATATGCTTCTTCTTTCATGTACAGTGATACCTGCTCACAATATTTACCAGTCTTACCTGTACATGACGCTGGCCTATTGGGGTTGTCTTCCTTTTTGTAGTATCTCAAATGGATGTATTCTAGGACCAATTCATGGTGATACACCTTTTCAGTTCGTTTATACGGAATTATGTGTTGGCCATGTATCAATGATGAGCTCAACTTCCTTTTGTAAATATGGTGATACTCCATTGTTGAGAAACAAAAGCATGTATTAGTAATACTTGTTCATCTGAGGATGCTTGCTTCTACTAAGTTTCAAATTTGATACCACATACTGATGAATGCTGATACACACATACCCCTTTTTTGCTTAGCCATATACTCCTATGCTCCCACGGTCCTTGAAGAATACTACTAATATGATTGAAGGCGTACTACTTTTTTAACTCACCTGGAAGGAAGATTACAGAGAACTTTTACAAATACTAAAATTTTCCCCAGCTTTTAATTTGTATTAATTAGTAGCAGTATCTACAAAAATAGATGATGAGGTTGAATTAAGTGGCACTATACCCTTTTCTACGACATCTACATACTCCTTCAAAGCTTTTACGGTTACCGGTTCAAAGTTGGAATTGGATGTATGCATGCTCCAAGGGATTAGTTCTGCATGCACCGTAATTAATTAGTAACTTAATTGTTTTTATGCGTTATTTTGACCGCTAATGGGTATATCCGTTACGGTAGTACCCGTTGGCTTGGCTCTCATCCTAAATATGATGTCCGGCAGGTAGGTATGGGAGTATAATTAACTGAATACTAGGGGTTTATTCTTTTTGGCTGAAGCTTATAGCTTTTTGTTACGGTTTTTGGTTTTTAGACTGTTTGTGTGAGAAATTACAAAGTAATAGAAATTCACGTGCGGTTTTTGCCGATATAAATGTAGTCGGTACAGTATGTACTACAATTAACTAGTAGACCCTATCTTGAAAAAGATACTCCGTTTAAAAACTAGTTACTGTAGAAAAGCCGAAAAACAGTTTTATAAGCTAAAAAGAACAGGTCTCATAGTCTAAAATAGGTATTTCTTCTACGTATCATATACGAAAAAGTTTGTATTTTTTTGGATGTTAAGTCTATCTGTCTGTCTGTCTGTCTGTCTGTCTGTCCATCCATCTATCTATATCCAACAAATCAAGCCAACTCCCCAGCAAGCAATCTCAAACAGAGCATGGATCGATTACTATCCATCTGTCTGTCTGTCGGCTGTTTTGGACCGCGAAGGACTCGGTCCGCCGGCGTGGGCGTGAATGGTGCGGATCAAGTGTCTCCCGACCAAGAAACCTTAGCGGCCGTTGGATCGGGAAGGTTGCTGTAATTTTATCTCCCAGTGACCGTGCTCTGTTGCTCGAATTGAATGGATAAATGGTCCAGCTCCGAGATCATCTACCAGACGCCTACCTGGTTTAACAAACTACTAGCAAAGTTTACCACGCTTGTTGCAAGCCGAATCGTTGTCGAACTCGCCGTTTGTCAGCAAGAAAAAGGTTAACACGGAAATCAGGTCGTGATTAATCAAGGACCTGGTTTCCAGCTAAGTCATGACCGTCCTTTTTCGTCATTCGGAGAATCGCTGTCATCACTGACTCCATGGCCAATAATCGAACCATTTACGTCCGTGCTACTGCTAGTACTAAATTTATTTTCTACCTTTAATCTATTAGTATTATCAGTACCTTTTGTAACTCCTTTCCAATTAATGTAGACCATGGATCACTCTTGGCACTTTCGTAGTGGTTGCCGTGGACGTTCAGAGCTCAGACGTTCCGGTTCCGGAATCCACATCAGACCGGACGTTCCTGTTCTTCGAAAGGGACGATCTTTACTCTGTTTTACAATGTGGAAAAAGAAACACTGACGAGTGCTGCTCACTGTGAAATATCGACGCCTCTTCTCTGTTTCACTGTGAATGCTGTGAATTGCGAAACATTGACTCCTCAACTTGGTCTCTTCTTACAGATTCGGAATTGGAGCACGATCTAGGGATAGGCGACACATTCTTGCAGGTAATTTTATGCTTGAGTCTTGTGGGTAACTCTATGCTTCGCGAGTGGCAGAGTATCCTGACTGGATTGAATCAAATAGACAGATGCTTGATTATCCTGACTGGACCGGCCAAGCTAGGCTTTGTTGTACATAGTGTGGATTTAGCAAATATTTATTTTTAATTCCAGCTTAATAGATAAATATAAAAGCATTACACAAATAACATAGAAATAACTTAATCAACATATAATCATATGAAATTTGTAAGCCATTACAAAAGATACATATGCCCAATATAAATACCATATAAGAGTTCAAGACTAGCATAACCTCATGTACACAAGTGCATATAAATGCTAATAAAAACTTAATATATTGGACTAGATTCAGCATATTATCAATAAATTGAATTTTATTTCTTGCCCTCAGAAGGCTAGTGCACAAGACTTAATCTTAGCCATCTCCGCCATGACAAAATCTAATATTGATTATATATGACTATTATGGATTAGATCTTGAGCTCAAGTTAAATCTTTCCATTTAACAAAGACTAACAAATCATGTAAATAGCGCGCTGGATAAAGTAGAAAATCCCTAGAAATCAATCTTCCATATATTCACAGAGAATGCTATTGATTCAACAGGATAATAGGATTCGGCACAGATCAGAAAAGAACAAAGCTAACCACCGCACAGATCTAACGGGAGATTGGAGCATTTGCCCCATACATAAACATGGAATTTGATGATTTACCACATTTGTCTCATTGACATGTAGGCCTTGGACCCATATGTCAATGAGACATCATAGGGCAAATCATCAAATGCAATGAAAGATGTGGCAAAAGATCAATTACCTCCAGATCTAACACAGAGATCAACAAGAAATGGATAGCAAGTTCAATGACCAGTGAAAGACCAATAGCAGATTTAACATAAAGCTCAAGATCAATCTACCAACACATCTATATATAATCTCAGTATTATGTCATTTCATCACAGATCAATCAGCCCAAAGCAATTTTCTTTGTAAATTTCCCGCTAATGAGACTCACTGATATGTGAAGTATATCACGAAATTGCAAAGAATTAACAGCCAGTATACTCAAAGCAGTGGTGATACTCAAAATCACTGTGAAAAAATCAAAAGAGGCAAAGCACGCTCACAACGCTGTCCCAGAAAACCTAGCACCCCTCTGTGCTGTCACAGAAGAAGAGTGTGGTAGATGGAGATACAATGCCCACTCCAACCTCGAGTAGTGACACCGGAGACGAAGGTCGGGGTTGGCGCCGCACAAGACCAACGAGTGCTCCAGCCGAGAACGCTCGTGAACACCAAGAACATGTCACAAATCTCCCACAAAACTCAGCACAAGTCCGAGCCAAATCAACATCTAGATGTAAACCCCACACCTTTCCTCTCGGCCAAATCCAAGAAAAGGCTCAAGGTAACCGCACGGGAAACCATAGAATGGCGATTTGCACTCTTCAGCCGACGGCGACAGGAGAGAACCCGGCCGGTGGCTCTCAAGATTCAAGATCGAAGAACCACTGAGAGAGATTTGAGATCGGAGAGGGGAGAACTTACTGCTGCCTTCGGTCACCATAGAGAGGAGAGACGCCATATATAGGGGAGCGGGGTGGAGGCAAATCATCACAGAGCAATCAGCCCACATCAATTTTCTTTGCAAATTTCCCGCTAATGAGACTCACTGATATGTGAAGTATATCACGAAATTGCAAAGAATTAACAGACAGTATACTCAAAACAGTGTTGATACTCAAAATCACCGTGAAGAAATCAAAAGAGGCAAGACACGCTCACAACGCTGTCCTAGAAAACCTAGCACTCATCTGTGCTGTCGCAGAAGAAGAGTGTGGTAGACGGAGATACAATGCTCACTCCAACCTCAGTTAGTGACACCGGAGACGAAGGTCGGGGTTGACGCCGCACAAGACCAACGAGTGCTCCGGTCTAGATGTAAATCTCACACCTTTCCTCTCGGCCAAATCCAAGAAAAAGCTCAAGGAAACCGCACGGGGAAACCCTAGAATGGTGATTTGCGCTCCTCAGCCGACGGCAATAGAAGAGAACTCGATCGGTGGCTCTCAAAACTCAAGATCGAAAAACCACTAAAAAAGATTTGAGATCGAGGCGAAAAGAATTTACTGCTGCCTTGATCACCACAGAAAAGAGAGATGCCATGTATAGAAAAGCGGGGTGAGGCCCGGCGGACTGTGAACGACACGGACGACTCCGCTACGGATCCTGCCTCCAAATGGTGCCGCTGTCCTCATTTTCACACAAAAGTTATTCAAAACCATCAAATCAGGGAAACGGGAAACCTCCCTCGCTCGCGCTGCCGACCGGCACCGCACCCACCAAACCCAACCCTCTCCTCGATTTCTGCTTCCCAACCGTAGCCGCCGCCGCGGGCAAGCAACCTCCCCAACGACCCCAAGCCATCTTCCCATCTGCATGCACCCAGTCCACCGCGCGCCTCGCTGCTCGGCGGGTCCCACGGCGTGGAGGATAGCCCACCACGCGCGCCGGGGTGGGGCCTGCCCGGCCCTCACGTGCCCTGCCGCCTCACGTGCACCACCCGTACGTACGCAGCGTGCTGGGGCCCCGTCGCACGTGTCGCGCGCTGAACGCCTCGTCCCCACCGCGCTACCGGTTCGCCCCTAACGAGATGCGGTCCGCGTCCCCCGTCGGATTCCGATCGGGCGGCTGAATTTCACGCCATTTGTCCGTCGCTTCGAGAGGGCTGGCGGTAGGGGGACCGTCGGATTAGATCTAACGGTGCTGGCAGTGCTTGTGCGGAATGGGGAAAAATAAAAGGGGACATTAATTAATGCGGTTCACCCCGAGTACCCGACCCCTTCCTTATTTCATTCGCTCGTCGCGTCGCTTCCGCTCCAAACGCAAAGCACCCAATTCCATTCCCCCACTGGCCTCTCCCAGGCCAAGCCTTTCCTCCTCGCCTCTCCCGGCATTTGCTTCCCCCTAGTAGGGACGTGCGATACGAACCCGACGGCCGGGATGGAATCGGACGCGTCCACCTCCCCGCGGCGGCGGAGCAGCAGCTGCTACAGCGACAGCGGCGACTCCTGCTGCTCCGAGCCCTTCAGCGAGTGCGGCAGCGACGACCTCTCGTTCACGCCCACCGCCGCCGCGGGCATCCACCGGCTGCTGCTGTCGTGCGCGGCGGAGGCGTCGGACGATGCGATCTCCTCGCTCGTGGCGGAGCTGGAGTCGCCGTCGTCGTCGCTGGACTCGCTCCGGCGCGCGGCGATGGAGCTCCGGCTGCTGGCGAAGCACAATCCAGACAACCGGATTCGCATCTCCGCGGCCGGGGCGGTGCGGCCGCTCGTCGCGTTGCTGTCGCACGCGGACCCGCTGCTGCAGGAGCACGGGGTCACGGCGCTGCTCAACCTGTCGATCTGCGACGAGAACAAGGCGATCATCGTCGAGGCCGGCGCGATACGGCCGCTCGTGCACGCGCTCAAGTTAGCCGCGTCGCCGGCGGCGCGGGAGAACGCCGCGTGCGCGCTGCTCTGCCTGTCCCAGCTCGACGGCGCTGCCGCCGCGGCCATCGGCCGCGCGGGCGCCATCCCGCTCCTGGTCTCCCTCCTCGAGACCGGCGGCGCGCGCGGGAAGAAGGACGCCGCCACGGCCCTCTACGCGCTCTGCAGCGGCGCGCGCGAGAACCGCCTCCGTGCCGTGGAGGCCGTCGCCGTGCGCCCCCTGCTCGACCTCATGGCCGACCCGGAGTCCGGCATGGTGGACAAGGCCGCCTCCGTCCTCCACTCCCTGGTGGGCGCCTCCGAGGGCCGCTCCGCCGCCGTCGAGGAGGGCGGCATCCCCGTCCTCGTGGAGATGGTCGAGGTCGGCACCCCGCGGCAGAAGGAGATCGCCACCCTCTCCCTCCTCCAGATCTGCGAGGACAACGCCGTCTACCGCACCATGGTCGCCCGCGAGGGCGCCATCCCACCCCTCGTCGCCCTCTCACAGTCGTCCTCCGCCCGCCCCAAGCTCAAAACCAAGGTACCAATCGCATTTCCTCATCAAAACACAATCTTTTCGCCCATTGCAAGTACCAATGGAGCTCGGGACTTCGGATATTCTAATCGGTTTGGGATTCCGCAGGCGGAGGCGCTGATCGAGATGCTGCGGCAGCCGCGGACCGCGAGTCTGCACGCGAGGCCCGCCGCGGTCGTTGCGGCGGAGTGATCATCCAATTCATTCCAATTCCACCTTGGCCGTGCCAAGCGGCGTGTTTTTTCCCTTCCTCCGGCGAGACGAGCCGGCGGCATAAATAGCAAGCAGCGTGTTTGCGTCCGCGAGCGAGTGTATGTTTTCCTCAAGCGAGACGACGATGGTGGAGAAGAAAAAATCTCCCTGTAAAATCTTTCTCCCTACCTTTTTTTTTTCTTTTTGCTTTTTTTTTTCTTCTCTAGCCTAGCCTGGTTGGTTGCCTCAGGGAGGAAAGGGGGACGTGAAAAAGCTACAAAATCCGCGTGTGCTCGTGTGGAGTGGAGTGAAACGGTGAATTGTGCTATGTGAGTGAGTACGTGTGATACGTCAGGAACCTACTTGGTTTCTTGTGGATTCGAGAAAAAAAAAAGGCTCTCTCGAGTATGCTTTCTGAAAGCGCTGGTTCGTTGGAATTTGCGATTGTTAGTGTTGCATTCGGTTGCAAAGCGTTTTTACGTGCTCCAGCGATGGCGAGTGGTTGCGGTTAACCACCGGCTACGTGGTAGGATCGGCGACTTCGTTGGCCGTGAGTGACATGGGTCTCCCTCGTTTGTCATATACTCTCACTTCTCTGTCTCCGGTACCACCAAAAAGCCGGTTTCTTCTGCTGCTGCTTGCGGTCTGGAAGATGCAGGATGGATTGATTGATGGGTGGGCCCCCTAGCGGGAAAGCTGAGATCTTGCCCGGTACTATCGATTATTCGGCCCCCGCAGCTGCTCTCTGGCTGAGTCTGGTATCTGCTGGTAGTTTTCGGCTCTCGAGCTCTCGTTTTCCGAGGCATGGAGCGCATGCCTCCCTGGCAATTTTTCCACGCCTCGTTGCACCAACGTGGTTGCGGCTGTTGCTGTTAGGATCGTGTACTTGTGTGTAAGGGAATGGATATCACGATCGCATCACTTGTTTGTCAAATGGCGCTTGTCGTTACCCATCCCTGTGTTCTTCGCTGGACTTGCTCCTTTTGGGATGACGTGGATACATAGCAGGTAGGGCTAGAGGCCTCGGCCATTTCGACTTACCTTCTGGTATTTGATTTATTTTTGTTATTTTTATTTTTTCTTTTTTTCTGGATTTTTGGTTTTTTTAAGTTTTTTGTGCCGGTTCTTTTTTCGTATTCATTTGTATTGTCTGTGATGGACTAATCTATTTTTTCAGTTTTAAATCTTTTAAATTTAGTTACATCAAATAAGTCACCATCAGCTATAGTGTAATTTCAGCTATAAATCAGTTTATTTCAGTCTAACCGAGCGGCACCAGAGTTTAACGAGTTATTATCAAGGTTGATTTAAAATTAACGGAGTTCAACATAAAATTATTTTATTTATCGTTCAAGTGGTTATTTTAAATTTGAGCTAACGAGTCACTATTGAACCGAGCATCGTTACCATTTTTTCATTCGAAATAGACTCCTTTCAATTTTAAATCTATTAACTATTATAATTAAAGTAGTTTTGATTCAAGTCTTAACAAGTTTTTTTACTAGCCCTAATGGCAAGCAGCGAACTATGCACAAAAATGATAATGTGGCAACCATTTTAAAAAATTATTTTTGAACATTCGTTTTTGTAAATCTAGCTCTTCCTGTTAACCTATGGAGGGTAGTAGGCACTTGTCGAGCCATCCCGCGCGACATGTGTCACAGTCGTCCATCATTAATTAGCATATGCGATTAGCACTTCAATTAGCCACCACTAATTACTTTAATTAGCAAACCTCACGGTAGTGGCTCGACATCAACCACCTGAGCCCTGCCGAGCTCGATAGATCAACAAAGAGGCTAGATTTGTAAACACAAGAGTGTTCGGATGTCGATTTTTTTAAAAAAATTACTTCAGTGCCATTTACGTATACAGTTGGCAGGTAGCAACCTGTAAGATATTTTCATTTGCTGAACGTGTAGTTCTTTATCCAATCGGACGCCCTTGTTTGTGCAGGACGCAACTCGCGGGAGATTTCTTGGTGGAGTGTTTGACAGGGGGAGGTCGGTAAAAAAATACTGGATAGCTTGTGAAACATTATGTAATCGTGGGGCTTTGATTGAAACCAACTAATAAGTGCCTTTCTTGATCGATCTTAGCTAGTGTGCTAAGTGTAGTGTATCAGTACCCATTGACCCAACTATTCTTCGAGATTTCCAAGCATAAGTTTCACCTGCGTGTCGCTTTCCCATCCTTAAGATCTTTCAACGTAGTAAAAAAACAAAGGAATTGTCCCAGCACAAAAATCTTGCAAACAAGAAACATCGGTTATGGCTTATGAGGCTAGGAAAAATTGTACGAGATTTTACAACATGACCAAAGCTAGCCACTAGAGAGAGAAAAACCCTGCATTCCACATAAAAATGGAACACCGGAACACCACTAACACACATTAAGGTATGTTCTTTTCCTTCGAAGCTGACGACTTTTGACTTTTGCTACAGTATCTAACTTTCAAGTAGTATTTTCTCAAGACAGGGTCTACAAGTTAAACGATGTACACGTTAAAAACTCAACATCTATAACATCTAAAATCGCAAGTGGGTATCTCTCTCCGTAAACAGCTAAAATTCAAAATTTTCTACCAAAAGACATAAGTCATAGTCGTTGCCAAACATGCCTATAGTATACGGATGGTTTGCATAACTGCATTTCATTTAGTTATCCCTTCAATTGCCTAACGTTTTAAAACAAAAGGAGGCGCCAAGCAGCACTGCACACCTCGATCAATAGTGGTGGCCGCCTCCGCTGAGCACCCACACATGCGCTGCCGGCTGCCGCGCAAACGGACACGTGACGATGCGAGCGGGCTCGCCAATCGGATCAAAGCGAGATCCGCGGAGAAAGTTGGCGCCGGGGAGCGCCACGTGTTGGGTCCGGCCGGCTCGGGGGTGCGAAAGGCTGGAGACACCTGTGGATAAATATTCCCTCTCTCCTCTCACTCCCTTCCAGATTCGTCCGAGTGCGTCGCGTGCCCCTGCCTTTCCGCCACTATAGCTGAGCATGTTGGTGCTGTTAAGCGCGGCCTCGAGGCGAATGGAAATGGCAATGATGGGAGCCGGCATCGTGCGCCCACACCGACCTCCCGAGCTGCCACACATGCAAACGGCAAAAGGCGCTGATCATGCCATGTGGCCGCACGTGAGTGTTTTTCTCTTCTTCCAAAGGAGTTGGGGCTAAGAATATAAAAACGTCGTGTTTTACACGCGTGCGTGCGCGCGTCTTTTGTATTGTGATTTATCTGGTTGCCATTCTGTAGGGAATGCTCATGTGTGTGCCTCTTTTCTTTTCTTTTCTTATGCGCAACATGGTATTTTATTATTGTTAGAAATTGGTCTATATGAGCATGATCTATTTCTTTAATTTTAATACATGTATGTTTTAATACCATATTGCTAAAACAAGGTTAGGAAGACCAATTTATAAAGTAGAATTCTCACCACTCCTTGAATATGGATAGAGATGGCATGAGGAGGGCTCTGACTAATCACACGTGCGGGGACGCACACGCGTATTCGTATATTTTCACGTTAAAATCGCGTGACTTGTGACATGGTGCACCACTTGACAAACCAAGTCCACATTTATTTTTGTTGAACCATGCATCATTCTTTCTCTCTCTGTTTGAATGAGGTTCAAACATTTGAATGAGTCTTTATTGGGTTTAATGACATACAATTATCAGTGAGTGAATAACTGATTATATATGTCAGTTTCCAAAGGGTAAATGTTGTTTTTAATCACGCCAGTTATCAGTCTGTCTATATATATGCTGGAGACGTCCAGAGTATGTGTGAAGAATCTGACTGCCTCCATTCTCTTCCTCTTGTGAATTTGTGTGCTGTTGTGCTACGTCGTCTGAACTTCGTCAACTCTTCTTTCCGGCGTACATCGTGAAGAAGAGGATTGTATCTCCGGACTGTTGCTGCCGTGAAGACCTGCACGGGGACGGCAATAAAGTTTCTGGGCAGCGCACATCTGCGCGACCGCTCACTTCACTATGTCATCTACATTCTGCACTGCATCAAGCTTGCGCTGCTTTCTGTTCTTCATCAAGCTCAAAAGTAAGTTGTTCGTGCGTTCGTTTGACTTTGTTACTATATTTTTCTTGCGTATATTTTAAAGTATGATGAGTAGCATGTTGTTATTAGTAAATTTTGCATCACTGATTTATTGTATTTGTCTCCTAATAAAATTTGAAATTAAAATATTGCCTATATTTCAAACAGTTATCTGTGTAGATGTTATCATGTGTGGTTTGCAGTGTTCACTGGGAATGGTGGAAAAGGACATGGTTGACTATGCATGAACAAAATTTATACTTTTACAGAGCATACAACTTCGTATTTATCTGCCTTGACTTGCCATCTCCACTTTTTATACGAGTATATGATGTTCCCCTGTAATATTGCTCCCAATGTATTATACTAGGTTGTTCATACCACGAAGATCAGCATGCGATGGTAGTACGGATGGAAACATGTTAGGGGGAACAGGGTGCATATAGGGTGGTCAGGCCAGGACTAGCCAGGAGTGTGGTGGTACATCATGGGGCCTTGTTACTGAGGGAGTGACCGGCCACGAGCTAGCTGGCGTGGGCACGGCTAGCGACGGGCGCGCGAGCCGGCAAACGGGAACAGGGCCACACAACCAACAAGCTAGACGGGCGCGGCAGGCAAGAGGATGGCAACGCACGAGCGCGGCGAGCTGCGACGGACGCGGCGCACGCACCAAGCCACCAACCGTGGCAAAAAGCGTCGCCGAGGCTACGTGCGGTAAGCCAGACTAGTCCGTGGCACGAACGTACGAGTGGGCGCGCGCGCCGGGCAGTGCTGCTCAGCCTCGTGCCTGCGCGCGTGCATCGGCATGCCCCTCGGATGTCATCGCTCGCGCGGCGGCAGTGAGACGTACGCGCGCGTGGCGTGACCCAGGTCGTAGCACGCGCAAAACAGGCGGTACAAACCGCGCGCGGTGGCGTGAGACCCGAGGGACCGATTCGTGGTACAGTTTGATCAGATTTTAGATGTTTTATGGCCAAGATCGATAAAGACGTGAATGCAAGATAAATGCCACGCCTGCCGCATGGGCTCGATCGGAAGCGCCGATTATCTGACCTAACGACGCTGACAATTGCTGTCGCCGTCACCAAATGATGCGTGCCAATCTATCCTGATCTAATCGAGCCGTTCGCTTTCCAGAATCGAGAGTCCGGACGCCAGTTAAGCGCTGCCTTTTTTGAAAGCTCGATAAACTAACGTTCGTGTCTTTCCTCCTCAGCTTTTTCGAGTTTAATTAGTTAGGCGTACGACCACTAATAAACCGGAGCCACATCACTTCTACATCAGATCATCATTTGCGAGTGGAAAAGCGTTAGATCAGAGCTAGTTATGCGCGCGCGCAAGCAGAAGCTGGAAAAGCGTACGCGCGCGCGGCTGCTTGCTTCGTCGAACAGGAGAGCCGAATAAACTATCACGTTGTCCGCATCGGCACCGTCAGTTCTATATGCATCTTGGTAGCGTCACCACGTCAGATTTGTATTAATTGGACCGTTTCACAATATAAGTTTACTTAGCAAATGTTTTGAGAAGTACTTTTTTTGTGAAATCATAATATGTAATGTAATGAAATGAGACGGAAGGTACTATTCTTTTGTTTTATGTTTCGTTCGCCCGTGCTTCACCAATGCAAAGGAGTAGAGCAAATTGGTTATTTCCTTTTCTTTTAAGGACTTCTCTTTTTTTGCCCGAAAACTAAGTAAAGTCCCACATGTTTCTCTACAAGGCAAAAGGTGAAGATGCACGCACATTCTAAACTTCAGTTGTATGCAGCAATGATTGTGTTTGGAGTTTTAGTGCCCACAATTTTACGTTTGAACATTTCCTTTTGCTGCGTTTGAATTTTGTTGTGTGCGTAGAACTATTCCAAGAAGACTACTTCTCTTTCGTGTATTTCGTTGAACTTGGATTGCATACATATGAATTTATCTAGGAGAAGAAAAATAGAAGATTTACTAATATATAATGGGCAACTTGCATTTATATATACTGACCAATTCATGCACCGTTCTTGATCTATTTTCTTCTCTCTTTTGGGGTAGTCGAGGATGCAAACTCGTCCTAAAAGAACGCGTTTATGTCAAAGCAATTTTATTTTTCCAAACAAAATATAGTATCGTCAAGCACAAACTTTCATAAAAATGGATACTCATGTGCCAGATGTTTTACAATTACTAATGGTGGACAAGATCAGAAGCATATAACTACTCTATATCTGATAATGTATATAGAGTCGTCGTACAGTTTCTGAATTTGTATTTAGAAATGATCACGAGTCAGAACTGCTCGTGTTTAGTTTAAATCCTGTACTTTTCTTTGATTGTGCGGTTGTTAAATATGTATGGTGTGTTATTGGATTATTTCTAAGAGTTAATTGTAGGTCTGGTTCTTTTGACCAATACCTGTGGTGGGCTGTTCATTATCTATCTGATAAATTAAGTTTTTACATAGTTGGTTTGTCGGTTGCATACTGAGCTATGTGAAAACTAAGAAACAAGGCAAGTTTTAAGAAGAAAATGATTAAATCTCTAACTGAGATCATATGTTATATATATTTACCTTCTTATAATTTTGGGCAGGACTTCATAAGGAAGAGGAGAAAGAGGTCTTAGTGGCCGACGCTAATATGCTTCAGTATGAAGCTCTCAGGATAAAAAAGTGAAGAGGATGCTTGAGAAGAGGAAACTAAAGACACTCTCAAGCGTAAAATGATAGATTCAGACTCCTATAAAAGAAAGAAAAACTAGTTTTTTGTATCGTTATTAGTTTTCTTTTTTCGTTTTTTGTCGAACTACATTTGCCTTGGTTATGGTTTTCTCGCTTAGGTCCTTGCTGTTGTTGTGTTTGGTGTACTTTGACAGGGAATAGAGGGGAAAAATAGTAAAGCCGCAATAATAGTAGCTAAAAAACACTGAAGTATAACTATGCAATTCTATTATCTTAGAAATGGAATCCGAGTTTCTCGTGTGCAAAAAAAAAATCCTGTACTATTCTATATTCTATTAGAAACATTGTTGTGATTTGTATCAGGATACTTCTGGGGAACTGCAGATAAAAAGAATCAAATCCAATAACATTCTGACTATTTCATACTACTCCTCAATTCTTCTTTTTTCTAGCTAAGATTTCTGAGCTGCCATTGATGTGCATGTTCCTCAGTAGACCTACAAAGGGAGCTGTCATTTCAGCTTAAGAAACTATCAAGAGAAATTTTTTTGGACAGAATCATAAGGTGTGCATATCATTTGGCCTTTGGCCGCGACACGGCACTGTTAAATTATTACATGAGACGCCTTTCTAGCTTTCCTGAGAAGCTGTTGCATGAGAGAGATCTTTGTGCATTTTGAACTGAATTCATTTGGTTGAATCAGATAAAGTCTTTGCAGTAGTTGGGATGACAAGTATCTTCTCAAGATAGTGACCTTGTTTTAAAATGCCATGTACCATTTTTTGTGATGAGCTCGTGTACCAAATTAGCCCGTACAATTCCGTTTTCATTAGTACCAAGATCGCTTCAATTATTTGACAAGCTTTGTTTTGTCGGTGTGAGACTTAAATTGGGACAAGTAGTGATCTAATGTAGTAGTCATGCGCCATGAATGGTCACCTTGACACCTTGCAATGATGCAACAAATCTGAAGCACTGTTCAGAGCTCTGATATTCCGTGGGAAATCATTTTGTTCGCTCTAATTAGATGTTACTTTCAGTACCAAATACCTGTAGAATTATTGGACTACGGGAGATAAAGCGATATGAGATAAACTATATATAGACTATGAGAGAGAGCGGTGAGAGAAACTACGAAAAAAAAAGGCAGAATCCTCTTTTGTGTTAATAGAAACAGGCCTTTCAGGTGAGGAAATTCATGCACCAATCCAAGTGAACCTAAACGCTATACTCAATGATAGATATTCCAAAGACAAACACCTCTTTTTGGCTAAAATAACCTACACAGATAGCACATGTACTGCACTATTTCTAAACAACTACACACCGGGCACCTTGGGAAGTTGACCAACGCATTACAACACAAACATATTTCGCATCATTTCCATGTCAATTAATTAAGAGGTAATTGACCTTTTATCACACTTTTCATTGTATTTGATGATTTATTCTATGATATTTCATTGACATGTGGATACAAGGCATACATATCAATAAGACAAACAGGGCAAATCATCAAATACAATGTTTATGCATGGAACAAATGCTCCAAACTCCCATTAATTAATCAGCAAGACGCGGAATCATATCACAGTTTGGACGATGGATGCCCTAAACAGTGCGTGCTATAGGAATGAGCAGACGAATATGTACAATCTTTATTAACTCTAAAGAAAGAAAAGACGAGCAGATACAGAGCCTCGTGTGACGTACCTGGTTGGTAGGCAGGCAAGCAACATCTCTGCTTCCCCTCTCTCCCAAGCAGTTGTTGGGCAGTAGGTGATGCTTGTGTCATAAACAAGACGCTTCAAACAAATCCTAGGGAGAGAGGTGATTGGCTAGGGAATTTCTGTTCTTTTTTGCTGTGATTTGTAATTTTTAGCTGTGATTTGTGATGTTTAGATTGTTTGTATAAAAGATTACAGAGTAACAGAAACTCACGTGCGTTTTTTGCTAGTATAAATGAAGTCAGTAAAATATGTACTATAATTAATTAGTAGAATCTATCTTAAAAAAACTTTATTTAAAAATTATTTATTATAAAAAACTAAAAAACAGCTTTTAAAAGCTGAAAAGTACAGGGCCTAGTAGTGGGAGGAGGAACGAGACAGCGGAAAGCTTCTGATCAACTGAAGCTGACAGGTCTCGCTCTGCAGTGCGCTTTAACTGCAACCACAGAGAGTGCCCATGGCTGTTCTTTCTGTTAGAATCGGAGTCTATGCCGGATACTCCAAACTGCTGCGCCTCCCAGCTTCCTGTTGTGTCGGACGGATCACGTCCTAGCTTCCTGCGTTACCTCTTCCTTGCCGTTTTAGCAATGGATTGCAATCCATGTATGCAAGTAATTTACTTGCCGTGTAAGACCAGAACATGTGCATGTATGTGCTATATAATCTGACGAATAGAATCACCGAGAGCAGCGATTGCACTCTCTCGTTTTGACTTTCATCCGGTCACTCTCCGAGATCTTTCCATTGAGCAGACTTGCATGGAAAATGTGATGTTTCTTAGTGCTTAAGGTGGTGATCGGTTCGGCTGAAAGCTGAAGGCTTATATTTGAAAACACCAGAATGGTAAAAAAAACATCAGAATGACAGAGGCTTATTTGACATAATTTGTAGAACCCTAAATTCTGAACCAGTTAAATTGCGTGAGGTAAAGCATGGATGCTTTGCGCTTTGTCATTGACGAATTGTGCAAAAGTTGCCTATATTGGTGGTATTATCAGGAGTAGCTGCTGTTGAGCCTATGTGTCTCCTCGTCGTCGTTGGGTTCTCTCTTTCAAGATTTGTCAGGTCGTGCATCACTTCTGCAAGCAGTTCTGCCGACTTCCCTCGTCATCTTTATTATTTTTTCAGGTGCACAGCGTAGGGGTATGGTATGATGGTCCAGACTGTTTGATGAGTTTTTGTATAAATATGTTAGATCAAAGTAAATATAGAGATGTATGTATGGGAAAAAAAATTATGGTATATGTACGTGCTACGTAAGATTTAATTTCTTTAAGACCAGGTAATGAAACAACACGTGAACTAGTCTTCAGGGTGGTCGATGCATGGTCGGCGCGTTGCGCCTTGTATGGCTGCATGCCACTGGTTGATCATGAAGCATGTGCGCCAAAATCATTCCCTGAGTTTGTAGGTCTTCGACCATGTTGCTACGACTGCGGCTGCTCGACCACAGTTATTTTCGACTGCATTGGTTTGACCACGTTGTGTCTTACATGGCTCGTCGACCACGTTGATTTTACAACTCTGGCCGTACCGCTTACACAGAGCTGATACTTTTGGTTTTCGACCACTCGCTGTTTCGACCACGCTGGAAATGCTTGCAAATGTGTTTTGCAAACGGTTGAAGGTCATATATAATTCTTGTAGCATGTGACTTATGTTTGCAAATGTGTTTTGCAAATGTGAAAAGTCCATGTACCAATTCATTGTGTCATGATTTCAAAAGTGTGCAAATGTGTTATGCAACTTGTTGGAAATCATGTTTGATCCTTGTGTGCATGATACTATAGTTTTTAAATGTGTTTTGTCAAATCTGCTGAGATATCTGCACTTATTAGGAAAATCAGAACTACCGCTGTGTGTGTAGCGGTGCTACCGGAGGTCGGAAGTACTAGCTCTGTGTGAGCGGTACTACCAGACATCGGAAGTACTGACATGTGTTGCGCGGTACCGGATGCGAGTGGTCTGAGGAGCTCTGTGTGAGCAGCTCGTCCGACCGTCGGAAGTACCGGCTCTGTGTGAGCGGTACTACCGGAAGGTGGCAGTACCGGCATGTGTTGCGCGGTACTACCGGACTTCGAAAGCTCCGGATTTTCCTGCGACATATTTTTTCCAGAGAGACACCTGTGTGGTGGTCTTCTCCTCCCTGCAAAATCGGTAGTTCCGCATGTGTGGAGCGGTACTTCCGATTCATCGGAAGTACCGGAGAATGAACGACGTAATTTTCGGTTTTGACTGCAATAGCTAGTTTTCTGACCATTGGTGAGGCGAGAGGAAGTACCGAACTTTGGTTGGCGGTATTTTCGATTTCCCTGATTTTTCAGGGGTTTGGTTACAACGGCTAGTTTTCTTGTGTGGGGTATAAATATCCCCTTGTGGCCGGTTGGAGAGAAGGTTGATTGACTCATTTCTATTGTCTTGAGCTAGTGTGGGGCTCTCCACTCAAGAGTGCATGTGTTGCACTTTGTGAGCAAGAAGAAAGGGTCTAGATTACATGTATTGCATCTAGAGGTGAACTTTGTGTCCAATTGAGCTTGTGCATTTGTTGCACGTGATGAGAATCAAGTGAGGGGCTTGAATTGTTACTTTTGGAGTTTACCGACTCCTAGACAGTGTTGGAGGGGTCGTGTGCAGTGATCTTCTCAAAGAAGGTTGTGAGAAGATCCGGCAAAGTTGTGAAGGTTGGAGCTCATATACCCGGAGCGACAAAGATCTACCATTAGTGGATTTGAGGTGGAAGGCTTCATTCGTGGGCCAGTCCAATTAGTTTGGGCTTACCTCAACGTGAACTAGGGGAGACCGGCAAGTCTCCGAACACCACGGTAAAAAGAGGTCGTGTTAATTGTGGTTTGTTTCCCTTGTGCTTAATTTATATTCAAGCAATTTACATACATAGAGTTAAATTGATTGGTTGTTATCATAGGAGTACAAATCTTGACTTAGCCTAGAATTGTTGGTGCACTTAGGTGAACTTAAATGATATATGCATTGTTGGTGCTAAACCAAATTGAATTAAGCTTCCGCATTGTTTATTTCGTTTAGACAAATAGAAAAGATTTTAAATTGTTATTAATAATTAGAAGGTATTTTTAGACCGCCTATTCACCCCCTCTAGTCGGCCTCCTCGATCTTACATGAATGTGGCCAGCGCAAAAGCTACGCCATCAATGGCCCCATAGACCGATGAGACTATAGATAATGCCAACACCTACATCTACATCAATTATTCACGACATACATAGAGAACGTGAAGCGAAGACTGAATACGACGACCAATGCGCAATTTAATCGGAGGTATTATGTTGGTTTGCCTTACGAATATAATTAATCGGGAGCCTTCCGAGGCCCCGGGAACCAGGAGACCACGCTGCCTATATTAGATCTGCTATGCATAGCAGGCTATGGAGCGCATATATATATAAAGGGAACATATAATTTTGTTATTCTGAAATGAATGAATAAAATATATATTTTCCCTATCTTTTCTTGTGTTTACTTATTTTTGTGTACTTTAGTACACTGACACGTCCACATCTTATACACCAAGGCAAGAAATCTTAAATGCCGACATCAAACACATACAAATTCTATTGTTGGCAAGAAATCTTAAATGCATACATCAAACACACCATCGCCCCTCCTTCCTCGTCTTCGGTGGCTACCGCCGCCGCCTCCTAATCACTTATCCTCATCGTGCCATCGACTTCCACTGCCCACCGCCCTCTTCTGGCCCTCAGCTAAGGCGACACCGTTGTTGCCTCGCCACCCCACTGCCCTTTCTCCTACCGCCCCGACCTCCCTCTAAATCTGAGAGGCTCCAGTGAATCCAATCTGAACCCTAACCCTAACATGCGAAAGCCACCGCTAGAGCCGAAGAGGGAGGTGAAGCACGAATCTCAAGGTAAAATCCTATGATGCGAAATTCAAGTGCTAAATCAAAAACACTCGAGTATTAGTTAGCGGTTCGCTATATTAAATTAGAATGAGCAAGTTGCTAGAAATAAATCAGTGCTTTTACCTGATCACAATCGCTCTCTTCATCATCTCTATCCTCCTCGAAATCGATAGCAACGCCAATGTCATCTTCCTGCGCCGCATCTGTATTATCCGCAGAAGAACCATCACAAGTGTCCTCATAATCCGTAATGAGCTTCCCAATCAAAACCAACTGGTCGAACACCTGATTTGAGATGGTACCGACGAGATTCCAAATCCCCAGCATCTTGTCAGGGTCCTTGATCTTGTCATGCTTTAGGACAACGAGCACCTCATCGGCGGCGGAGCCGAGCACGCTCGACGGCTGCCCGCCAATCTGCTTCCCGATCACGTCGAGCATTGCCGTGTAGGCCGCGCGCGTCTCGTTGGTCCGAGGCCTGTACGCGGTGCCGTAGGTCTCCGAGAGCACACCCACGTCCTGAGCACCCGCGGCGCGCCGCCACCGCTTCGCTCCCCGACCCCGCTCGGCGGAGGCATTGGCGCCCCGGTTCCTCCTCTTCCCTGAGTACTCGACGAGCGCGGCGCGGTCGCCGAAGTGCGACGGGTCAACCAAGCCCCGCAGCGACTCGGCCTGCCCAGAGGACGGCCCGGCCGCGGCGAGGCGGCGGCTAGGTCGAGGCCCGAGCAGGAGCCGTGCGCGCGCCTCGGTTGGACATCTCCGCAACGACCCAACGACCCCCGCGAACTTCCACGCCAAGAGCACTTGCAGGCCAGTAGACGAGACGAGGATGAGATCCCCCGGAAAAGGCGTCGAGAAGAATCGATAATCTGTTCGGATCGAAGCAAAAACGGCTACTTTTTTGGGGCGGTTAGGGGGGTGGCCGCCGCGGTCTCGCCCTCGGCTCCTCGACTCGCCGTCGACTGGACTGACTCTACTCGCGCGGGCGGAGACGAGACGAGCCGATTCGCGCGATGTGGTTTAGTTTTTTCCTTTTTGGGGGTGTTTGGGGGCGTGTTCAAATAAGGGCCCAACGAAAGCCCATCCTGACTTTCAAGTGCGGGCCGAAGTGTGCTTAATTTGTAAATGGCTGACAAGTACTGTTAGATTTTGGTCCTGATTGGATTTGTGCAAGGAAATACACCTACCTGAAGTATGGAAACGACTCGAGATTAAAAATCAGGCCCAATCTCGTTGTGAGCTAGACATGGTCACATGGCCTAGAGGATAGTTGTACACATTGAGCAGGTACAAAAGTTCCAAAGTTAAATTATCAAAACCAAAAAGAAAGAAAGAAATTCCAAACTTTGCAAACGTATTCTTGCTGCTGCTTGATTAGCTTTTCTACCGAGAATCAGAGTAGCTTCAAGACTCCCTAAAACATAGCTAACTTGCACTAATGCAAATTGGATGATATTGGTGCAAGATGCTCTGAAAACAACCGACCATGCCATTTCTAGTTGTCTACAAAACAATTTTTTGGGCCCATTTGTTTTTATGTGAAATGTATATTCACAATTTTTTTTATATATTTGCTTATAGCTGCTTAAGGGAACATCGAAAGGAGACCCAAAAACACCACCAATTGAGATCACGCATCGTTACATGTGAGGTTACGTTATTCTTCATTTATATCTATATCATATTTTAAACATATTTTTTTTTATCATTTTGATATTTCTCTCCAGGTTCTTAGTCATAGGCTCGTAGCTAGGCTTGGAGACATTTGTGTGGGTGACACACCCTCTAGTTGAACGGTGTGTTCTGATGTAAAGCTATTTGTTTGTTTCAGTGATGGTAATTAAGATTACTCTCCGATTAAAAAATTGGATACTACTATTTATAGTTAACTGCATGTTCAAATTGTAGAAAATTTACTGAAGACAATACACTCACTCAATTTTGTTAAGAAAACCCTGTTCAAAACGAGGCCTTGGATGGTTGGATTACTACCTTTTTTTAAATTTCTTTATTTAGTGTTTTCCGTACCTGGATCACGAGGAAAAGGACTAAAAAAGCTAGAGATCCAGAAGCAAAATGAGGAAGAAAAAATTTTGAATTGCGGCTGCGGTTTATAGTTTTTGACTGAAAATTTTGAATTTTGATTGTTTGTGATAAAGATTACGGAGAGAGATACTCGTTTGTGATTTTGGTTAATACAGATGTTAGGGTTTTAACATGTATTACAATTAACTTGTTGATTTTATTTTTAAAAAATATTTTATTTAAAAGTTAGGTATTATAATGAAAACTAAAAATTATTTTTAGAAATTGTAAAGAACAGGTCATAAATCATATGCAAAGCGGGGAAGAAAAGAAAGGGAAGGAAAAAAGAGCAGGAAACAGCTGTTCGTTGCGTGCCCTACCCTACCAGCCATTTTGGATCGCTTCCCGTCTCTTCTTCCAGCGCCGCAACCTTCAAACCCTCCACCGCCGCTCGTGTTCCCCCGCAAGAAAGCGCCTCCTCAAGCAGAAAGCCGAGAGAAATATTGGAAACCACTCCCCCAACCAGTTCGTCCCACTCGCGTCCTCACATGGCAGCTCCGCGTCTCCACGGCCAATCCGAACCCATCAAGAACTTCCCCTGCTTCTGCTTCTGCTTCTCCTACCCCTGTTCTGACTCGCCCTCCCATTTCGATCTCGCCGACTCCTGCTCCTACGACTCCCTCCGCGTCCACCGCACCCGCTCCTGATTCGAGCCCCTGCCCGCGCCCCCTTCCCTCTCCCTGCGCGGTTCTTGCGTGGTGGTAGTGGTGTCTTGCGATTATTAGAACGGTCTCGCGTTTCTTGCGATTCTGGTTCTTGCTGCGCGGTCTCGCCATGGGGAAGAGTAAGTTTCTCTCCGCGCCGTTTGCTTGGTGCTCCCTTTTCTTGGTGGGTTGCGTTGATTTTGATTTGGGTGCGTGGGTTCTGTAGGTAAGATGAGCAAGGTCCGCGGCGGCGGCGGGGACGACCTGCTGGACAGCAGCGACGCCGACAGCGTGGGCTCGTCGCTCACGGCGCTGTCGGATCTCTCCATCTCTTACGCCACCGAGCACGTCAACTCGCAGGAGTTCGTTCTCGACAAGTACATCGACGCTCTGTACGAGAAGAGGTGAAGTGCTGTATCCTTTCTTTATGGCTGTTAGCATTTCGGTGTTGTATGCCAAGTATTCAGTTTTCGTTCGGGTAGAGAACCAGAGATGGTGTGACAGGCATGTTTCTGTAGCCTTTGCTTCGATTAACCTGTGCTCGATTGACTTGTGCTTATGTAATGATATGCGTGGTTCTTGGTGTATCATAACAGCATCATAATCAAGCAGACGATGGTTTTGACACCCGCTCATAATTGGCTGAGAAATATTTGATTCTATCGATAGTTTGGGATAATGTTCTTAACCTGCCTTGTGATACACAATGTGCAGGGCTTCATGTGGGACTCGACTCGCTCCTCTAGTCCTTCTTAGTTCTTAGAAGTTTGCAGCTTACCTCGAGTGTTTGGTTTAGTTTGTAAACTATCATTGCTACTAACTTATGGCATGGTCATTGGTAAGCGGTAGTTTACTGCAGCTCGTATTATGGTTGCTGGGTTATCGAGCAGTGGATAGTGTTGTTGCAGTTGATGAGGTTGCCTTTTTCCTTGATTCTTGGCGGGACTTTGATGTTGGTCGGAAAAACAATAGGAAGCAATTCATGCCACTGTATTGCTTTTATGACGTTCTGCTTCATGTTTTACTTAACAAACCTTTCAGAGTTCAATTTCCCTTTATTGTACTTGTACGGCAACTATAGCTCATTTATGAAAATTGGCATCTAATAAGTTGAAGTAGACAAGTTTGGCTTTACGCGCCACATTATATTGTTCATAGTGGAGTTTGTGAGTTTCGTAAGACCTTATTAGATGGTGATACATTTGCTCAACTTGTTGGCTTCCTTATGCTGGTTGACTGTGAATTGACGGTCAAGTAAAATAATAAGTCAGCTAATCCAGATTGTTCATCAGTTCATGTTCATAAACCGACGAGGGCTGAGGTGCCCTATGCTTTTCATGTTTGCTTCCTGATCTTAGTTTGGTTGTCATATTGTTGAACTGCTATGTTTCTTTTGACAACAATGAACCATGGCATTAGTAAATAGTTTTATCTATGTTGAACTTCATGCTCTTCTTGTTTTGATTATTACACGTTCTACCATTGCATCTGTAATCCTTCAAGTAAGGATATTTGAAGGGAAATACATGACTGGAAATCGTCTTTTGATTCTACCTTTCAAGTAAGGATATTTGAAGGGGAATGCATGAATGGAAATCGTCTTTTGATTCTACTTTGCTGCTTCTGCGCCACAATCGTATTGAAATTTTCAGTAAGAACATATCCTTTGTATAATGTATTCGAGGTGATGCTTGTTTTTATGCTCTTATATTTATCTTAATTGTTGAGAACCCTTTGCTCCTACATGATGGTGGGAGGGAGGGCCACGAGGCCCACAACACTTCCACTTATACTGTCGTTGATCTTCTCCCTGCAAATTTGTGTAACTCCATTGCTGATGTGAATGTTGAATCCTGTTCATTAAATTTGCTGCACGATGGTATGTAGCACCATTGGCATCATGTAGGATGTAGAAATTGTTAAGGATAAGAATAGGAAATAGATAAGGACTCTAATCTATTTCCTTATATGACTTGTATTCCTTCCATATACCATCTTGTACTCTCTATATATATTGCCCTTTAGGCCTCATCAATACACACACAATATATTCATAATATGGTATCAGAGCCTAGGTTCCATACCTAGCCTCCGTTCGTCTTCCGCTGTCGCTGCCCGGGAGAATCGATCTCTCCTGGGGGCGGCCATCTTCTCGACGCCGTCGGTCACCTCCAGGCCGCCGCCTGTCCCTAGCCGCTGCGGCCACTGCTCCTCTTAACATCAACGGTGCGGCCGACGAAGACGTGGTTGGGCTTCTCGCGCTCGTCAAGCGCTCCCTGCGCCGCCGCGTCGTCGGCGAACTCCACGAAGGTGAAGCCGCGGCCTCGCCCCTCTTCCGGATCACACGTTGCTGCCGCGCAGCGTCGTGGACAACGACGGCATTACCGGCGTGGTCGGCCGTAGCCGCCTCATCAGATCCGCCGCCTCCTACATGGCTCGTCGCGCGGTCGCGGGACCCGTCGATCCCGCTGTCGCCCGGGGCCGCGATGGCCCCGCGCTCGCCGTCTCCCTCCGCGTTGTCGCTTGCACTCCACCACCCGGGCCGCTATCGTCGCCGCCATCTTGTCCCGTCGCCGGTCCACCTCTCGCGTCACCATATTGTCGGAGGGAGGGAGAGACGCGAGGGGAGATGGGTGGGGAGTGAGGCAAGAGAGAGAGGGGAGAGATGGACGCGCTGCTTTTGTTATGCATCGCACGGCTTGGAACTTCTAGAGCGGTAGTGGCGTACGGGAGTGAGAAGTTTTGAGTTGAGTACGACGGGAGTGGGTGGAGAGAGAGGGGCCTTCCGTCTTCGGTTTGAGTCTTCGGTCTTCAGTTTTTTTTTTCTCTTTTGAGTCTTTCGTTGCGTCCATCTGAAATTCGTAGTTTTTTAAATTTTTAGTTCGTCTCAGCCGTGCGAGTCCACAAAATATATTGTCAGTCATAGAAGTGTAGGATTTTTTATTTTGCATGGCGTGACCGCCTCTACTCTCGAGTGCGTGCGGATCGTAGAAGTCGTTATGATGCCGCTTCTTTAGCCGCCTAGAGCTTTAAGGCGCTTGCGTCTTACGCAGTGTGTGTGCACGCCGCCGCCTCTTGGGCTTCGATCTGCACCGTCATTTTCTATCAATTCCTGTTCGGCTTGATTTGACAGTTTATTCCAATGCTGCACGCAACGACGACACCATCAAGACTCGGATTTCGGATTTATCTTGTTTCAGTGTCAACTCTTTTTCAAATGCAATGCTATTGCATACGCCTTGCATTTGAGGGGGTGTTAAGGATAAGAATAGGAAATATATAAGGACTCTAATCTATTTCCTTATATGACTTGTATTCCTTCCATATACCCTCTTGTACTCTCTATATATATTGCCCTTTGGGCCTCATCAATACACACACAATATATTCATAACAGAAATAATCATACTTGTTTTTTATTTTACTGTACTTAGTATATTACCTTTTTATATTGGAGCAGGGGGTCTACAAGAGAGGCAACATTGGCTGCACTGGTTGATGCTTTTGAAAGTTTTAATATTCATGGTCTTGTGGAGAACAAGTAAGTTATTTACATTCAACTAGTAAATCTTAAATTCTTAATGAGTGCATGTGTAGATATTTGTTATTTAACCGGCAGCTATACACATATTTGTATATTTGCAATTTTGTAAACGCAAAAACTTTCCATCTCAAGCTCAAAATTTGACCATCAAGTCCCAGCTCGTTACATTCTGTGTCATCATGGTAGCTCACTTTTTAAATAAAGATGTATTTTATCCGAATCTACTCTGATTAATACATTATTTTTTCTCTTTTGAAGATATGCCACTCTGCTGAGTCAATTCAACAATTCGATGAAGAAGGGATCTACTAAGGAGGCTTGCCTGGCATCCCGTGCCATTGGTTTGTCTCCTGTCCTATTCATACTCGTTTGCAGTTCAATGCAACTACTGTTATTATCTTACACTGTTTTTGGCTGTTTTTTTGGACTTGCAGGGTTATTAGCTATTACACTTGGTGCTGGGAGTAGCTCGCATGAAATAATGGTGGAGTCACATTCACAACATTCTAGGATACTTCAAACTTGGTCCGATGCTTCAAAGATGATTTCTGTATGTAGAATCTTTTCTTGTTCTTTTGGCTTCGAAACTTTATTTGCACTTTCAGTAAAGTGAATCTAAATTGACCTTTTGTAGGCTCTTGATTGCTTGGCTGTCGTCACATTTGTTGGTGCAACTGATCTGGCTGAAACAGAGTTATCTTTGAAAGCCATGTGGGATGTGATTCATCCAAAATCGGGGTCAAATGTATGTATAGGTGCCATTGATTTGTAATCAGATTTTACAAACTAGTGATTGAACAAGGAACTGCATCCAATTTTCTAGGATGACCAAAATGTATTTTTGGGATTTCCGTCTTTCTGTAGGTGGGAACTGTCCGGAAACCAAGACCACCTGTGTTAGCAGCTGCTATATCTGCTTGGACATTTCTGCTAACAACTATTGGTTCATGGAGGATAAATACTGATAGCTGGAAAGAGTCAGTGCCTCTCTCTCTCTCTCTCTGCATGTGTGTGTGTGTCATGCTAAGCTATTAATTCATGAAATTACTTATTTATTACCTTTCTTCTATTTGCTAGGCCAATCGCATTCCTCTCAACTCTTCTAGAAGTGGAGGATCGTGCTGTTCGAATGGCTGCTGGTGAAGCATTAGCTTTGTGCTTTGAGTTAAATCTGCTTGATGTTTCCTCTTGTGAAGATGCTGATGTTGACACTGGAGGCACTGGTGGCTCTAAGATCAAACTTTTCCTGGACATGCAAGCATTGAAAGCCAAAATATCAGGTCTTGCCTGTAATCTCTCTATGGAGGCAGGGGGAAAAGGTGCAGATAAGAAAAACCTTTCTGACCAAAGAGATTTGTTTCAACGAATCTTGGATTTTGTTAAGGTCTGGTTCATTTTCATTCTTGTTGAATCTTCAAATGTTTGGTTCTGTTTTGCGTATCATTGATGATGATCTTTTTCCAGTATGGTGAGTGCCCTGAAGAATCACTTAAGATTGCTGGAAAGCGTGACGTTTTAAGGGTTTCATCATGGTCTGAATTGATTCAGGTGCTTGGTTTTTTCTTTCAATGGTTCCTGAATTGTTGCATTTTCACACGTCTTGAGTTAATTTTCCCTTGATGATCAGTTGAACTTCTTGAAGCGGTTTATTGGGAGAGGCTTTCTGAAGCACGTGCAGGTTACTGTTTTCAGAGTGATTCCTTTTTTTCACGATGCTGATTTACTTGCTGATGTGACAAATGTTAGCATTGTTTTCTATACAGGAAAATGGACTACTTCAAGATGTCTTTGACATTAAGACTGACACAGCTGAAACCCTGTCATCCACTGATAAGGTAAGAGACTGAGATGATAGATAGCCTTAATTTGCAATGATGATTATTGTAGAGGATGCTATAAACAAAGAGGATTTGATTTGGTTTGTGGGAATATTTATGAGTGGTTTTTCTCTGAGTTTGTTATTAATTTTGTTTGCACATTTCTCGTCTACTTATGGATTTCTGATCATAAACAACCCAAAAACACTTGCAGAAAATATTTAGGTCTGGAGAAGAGAAAGGAAGGGCTCTAAAGCTGAACAAGGATCGTCGTTTAGCCCAGGTGATCTGAACTCTCACTTTCTGTGAATGGCACTTCTCACTGAACTCTACCTTGTTTTTCTTCAGTTTTGCTTAATGAGATAATAATTGAAAGGGATCATGATTTGATCATTACCTTAAGATGATTATTGTTAAGGAGATAGAGTTGTATTAGGATATAGAGTTTGTATTCTATTCCATATATACCTTATCTCTATGTGGCATATCCTCTTATACTCTCCTATATATATGACCCTTTGGGTCTCATATCAATACCTTTTAACATAGGAGCTCTTAATTGGAAATTGCGTAACACTCTAGTGATGCATATTTCTTTTGGCGTAGCTTTGGGCATTCTCTTGGCACTCGTTGTTTAGCTGTCTTTCTTTTTCTGAAATAGCCTGTTTTGCTCACATTTTGGTGTCAGAATGGATTCTAATAGCAATACGTAACATTTTTCTTCTCTGTTTACTAATGCCAGCAACGAAACATTGACTAACAATATCTTTAATGTTCTGCATTAATTTCAGGAGAGGAAGAACACTGCAATCTTGAATGAGTAACCGGGATAGGAAAACGAAATCTCATCCGGTCCGCTCGGCTTTCTCCTCCTTTTAGCTGGACTGTTATCTGTGTGAACTACTACAGGCACATAGTTTGGAGTATGTGCTCTCGTACTACGATGCTTTGCGATACTGGAGAAATACTAGACCGAAAGGAATATCTATTGTTCAGTCATTTGCGTTTGAAGTAAGGTGCTCCTGTAGTTTAGCTGAATGTTCGGAGTATCAGACGCTCAAAGCATGCTGCCTGAAATTATGGTGTGAAAGATGGTTTTGTCATGCCATCGTGGAAGGCCAATAGATGGGTCACCAATGACGCATGTGCTAATTAGATAATACGAGTCCGCCTCATCACCGTAAGATAAATTAGGCCATATTTGAAACACAAAAAATTTGTAAAATTTTTACAGGAACCAGTTTTTGGACCTGTTTGAAACCTAAGAATTTCGTAGGAAAACGAGCCAATTCTCGCATAAATTACAAAAATTCTTACGTTTCAAACGGGACAGTTAATTTATAAAAAGGAAACGGAAAATCCAAATGAAGCCTTACATTGCCTCACATTCAACCATAACATGCAGCGATGAAACACCGGCACTGCAAGTCGTGTGCGTGCGCAAAACAAACAATTCCGGCCAACAAATCTACGGGCAACTCTGCGTGATTTGTTTGTGAGCATACACTCGAGAGTTACGATCGATGTGAAGCTTGGAGTTGTGCACATGCTAGCAAATGGAGAAAGGATCAAAGTCAAATTATAGGGTCTATTCTTTTCAGCTTCTAAAAGTTATTTTTTTAGTTTTTCTATAGTAACTAGCTTTTAAACAGAGTATCTTTTAAAGATAGGACTTACTAGTTAATTATAGTACATACTATATCGACTTTATTTATATCGGTAAAAACCACACGTGAGTTTCTGTTACTCTATAATCTCTCACACGAATAGCCCAAAAGTCACAAGCCGCAGCTAAAAGCCATAAATTTCAGGTAAAAAGAACAGGCCTAGTATTCGGCTCCAGCAATTGATGCAGCCCAAAACAGAGGATGGTGATTAGCTGTCGCACTAATCAACTTAAGATACTTCATGAAGCTCTAGGGGATATGCAATTCGAGCATGATAAATTGAGAGGATCCACAGGCCTGAAATTTCCATACAAGAAATCGAAGCAAGCATGAAGCAATACCAGAAAAGGAGTCAAGTTTGTAGCTTAGTGCTAATTGGATCTTCGTCTGGCTGATTAGGCAATCTAAGAGGAAAAGTTGCGTTGTCTTTGGTGTCGATTTCAGTTTAACTATTAGAATAGAAAGTTGGTGCTAATATTTCAGAGTAGTTAAATTAGGCATGCAAGTAAGCATGTTATAAGAGCTAGTTCAGTACTCCATTGAAGACAAGGTAAGCACTTTCTCTTCTAGAAATTGAAAATTCTGATTTATACTCAACTATATATGCTGCAATATCTCCTTAACCCGCATGATTTGAACTTCGAAGCTTCTCAATCCTAGAGCAGATCAAACGCTATTTAAATTTTTTTGTCTGGTCACTTTCCCTTTTTTGTTCTCTTTAAACAATAACTTATGAAATCACTATATTCTCGAACTGCATGGAAAAATCCCTCGTAAAACAAGAAAGTTGCATGGAGTGAAACAAATATTTATATTTTTCCAAAAAAATTAATTGGAGGTAACAGATTCATCTTGAGAAACTCCATATCAACTGAAAAACAGATATACACTTCTAATTTGGTGGTCTAGATTTATCAAATAAGTTTTGGACTACAGTTTTAAGTCAACAGTATAGTTTAACCGCTTATATTGTAGTAGAGATTAAACTTTCGTAATATTATAATTTCATTAAATTTTGTAATTTAATTACAATAAAAATAGTGGTCAAGCATTTTTCATTACCGTGTCGTTGTCCAAAACATCAATCTTTTGTAACTAGAGGGAGTAATGCACTGAGTCCCGTTTGAAACACAGGAAATCCATAAAAAAAGTTCAATTCTCACAATAATTGGAAAAAATTCCCGTGTTCCAAAAGGGTGACTGATAAATAGGGGTGAAAACGGATCGGGTTTTTCCCGACCGATCCGGTACCGAATCCGGTTGGTAGCAATCTGTAAGCGGTTTAGTATCCGGTCGGATTCGGGTTCGATCTGGACACGTGTAGTCGGATTGATGGCGGATTCGGTTTATATGATATCCGAACCGATTGTCTCGGTATTCGGTTTTTTCGGATACTAACCGAATACGTATATCCGACCGGCGACCGTCAATCAGCCACAGCCCACAGCGGCCCAAACGGCCCCGCGCGGCCGCGCCCCCACGATTCGCACGCACCGACGGATGTCCACGCAACTCGCAACCCTAGCTCGCTCACTCGCTCCCGATTCCCACATCCCGCAGGCGGCCGCAGGCGCATCGCTCGCTCCGACGCTCCCGATTCCCAAATCCCTCCCCGCGTCCTCTCGATCTCGCAACCCTAGCTCGCTCCCGCCCCCAAATCCCTCCCCGCCTCTCGATCTCGCCGCCGCCAGCGCTGCAGCTTGGGGATTGATCTGCGGACTGCGGGCGCGGAGGAACGCGACCGCTCGACCTCGCCGCCGCCTGCGCTGCAGCCAAACTCCTGCATCCCCCTCGCCATCGTAGCCGGTAAGCCCCTCTCGTCTCCCTCCTGCGGTTTGTTGTAGTCAGTAATTTTGTATGCTCTAGCTAGCCGTTGATTCAACAGATGGGAGTTCATACGATCTTGTAGCCTATACTTTTGCTACTTATCTAAAAAGCGAATGAGAACTAGAAAACTTATGTTCTTTATTGTAGATCCGATTCTTCGGTTCTTGATTGCACTATGATATTGATCTTGCTTATAATGTAATTCTTCTGTTGTGTATATTTATAGTATATTTACGAAGAACTGTAAGATTCGACTGGTTAAATCTGGGGAGAGTGCTGCTAGCATATCATTAGATGAGCTAAGTAAGTTCACTAACTGTCTTAAGGTAATTATTCACATACAGATGTATTTCTGTGTTTTAGTGTTTACCATGCAAATCATAATAACAATAACTTTGGATTCAGGAGAAGGATTGTTCTAGCTACGGTGAGACAATGTCGACATAAGAAGGTCGAGTAGACTTCTTGCTTGAATGTGTTTTTTTGTTAGTTTCAGAAGATTAGGTTTTGAATTTTGAGTAGTGTCTACATCCCTGCTGGTCGCAAATTCTTGGTTTTCATCCATTTTAATTTTAGCTTATAGTGCCAAGTTTGCATTATCGAGAATACCTTCAACCATCAATCAAGCATTTCCTCTCGATTTGGTGCCACTTGTCTTTCCATGTTTGATACAAAAGTACAAATCCATCACTTATCTGTGCCTCCTTGTGTTATTGTTTTAGTAAAAGACGATGCTTTCTTGCTAGTTGCACGATTATCTTTGTAATACATTATGCTATAATCCATGTATGCATTATCTTTGTAATACATCTTGTTGCACGATTACCAAGGATATTTTAATATCAGATGAGTTCATGTTGTGAGTTGTATCTTTGTCTCGAAGAAACATGCTCTTGATGCTGTGAGTTCTTATCCTGGCTTTGCTTTTTACTCATAATGTTGTTATTGCTCAATCTTCGTTGACAGCTTGGATCGTGCATTTATCTTCAGTTGTGAGTTGTGAATTGTGAACTATGATGACATCTGTAAGTGCAAGTGTAAGTGATACTGTGGGTGTAGTTGCATCTCGTGAAGCGCCAACTGAATGTGAAGAGGCACCGTCTATTGGAAGTGGCACACATGAGAATGTAGTGCAGCATGAGGATGTTGAGCATAGTGCAAAAAGGCAAAAGAAGAGTACATCAGCTGTTTGGGATGAGTACACTAGGAGTACAAAGACAATTGAAGAGAATGGGAAGAAGGTTGTTCAAAATTGGGCGCAATGCAACCATTGCAAGTATAGTGCAAGATGTGAGACCAACAATGGCACAACATGTTTTTGGAATCATTTGAAGAAAAAAACATAATCTCCGTCCAGGCCAACAACAGCTCAAAGTAGAAAAAAATCGTGAAGATAATATTACTGTCATTGAACCGTACAGGTATGATCAAGAAGCTAGCTTGAGAAAATTCTATTTGGCGATAATCATGCATGAGTACCCTTTCAATATTGTTGAGCATGAATATTTTGTTGACTTCATCAAATCCCTACGCCCAAATTTTCCAATCAAGAGCCGCATCACTGTTAGGAAAGAGCTAATGGACCTCTTTTTAGAAGAAAAGAAGAAATTGTATGAGTATTTTAAAACAGTTGAGTGTCGCTTTAGCACAACTATGGACATGTGGACTTCAAATCAGAATAAAGGATATATGTGTGTCACTGTGCATTGGATTGATGATGATTGGCAAATTCAGAAAAGAATTATCAAATTCATGCATGTAGAAGGACGACATACTGGTGCTAAATTGTCTGAAGAATTTACTAATTGTGTCATGAGATGGTATATTGAAAAGAAAATATTTTCATTATCTTTGGACAATGCATCTGCAAATGAAGTCTGTGTTAAAGATGTCATTGCTGAGCTCAGAAAGCAAAGTCCACTAGTGTGTGATGGTTTATTTTTTCATGTGAGATGTGCCAATCATATTCTGAATCTTGTTGCTAGAGATGGCTTGCAAGCAATTGCATCTATAATTCAGTTGTATACAGTTTTATGGTGAGCTATTGTATACAGTTGAACTTGAGAAATTCATGAATGTTGTGAAGCAAATGTATGAAGCATATGCTTCTGTTGCATCTACTGTCCCAAAGATTACTACTACACCTGCTCTTAGTGAAGAACCAGAAGATTTCTTTATGGACAATGAAAATGAGGAACTTCATAACTTCTTATATAACACTCAAGATGGCACTGGTCAAGATGAGCCAAATGAGTTGGAAAAATACATAGCAGAACAACCACTAAAGCTTTCAAGATCTAGCAATCATAAATTTGATATTTTATCGTGGTGGAAGAACCAGGAATATGAATATCCTATTCTCTCAAAAGTTGCTCGTGATGTGTTGGCCATTCAAGTGTCAACAGTTGCTTCAGAATCTGCTTTCAGTGCTGGTGGCCGGGTCATTGATCCATTTCGCAGTCGCCTCGAGCCTGAGATGGTAGAAGCATTGATCTGTACCAAAGATTGGATAGCTGCATCTAGAAAAGGTGATAATTTTAATAGTTATCTTTTAGTTAGAAAAAAGTTGTGTTTTTTTCCTAATGTACCTTTTATTACATTTTTCAGATTCTAAGAATAAAGTTGCATCTATCACTGCTGATTTGGAGGTTGTTGAGACACTTGCTATTAATATGTTGATTCAGGTATTGCACTCTTCTTTTTGTAAATGTTATTTTATCTTTTTTTCATTACAAATTTGCTTCTAACTTAGTTTGACATATTAATTGACGAATTGTAGGAAGAAGAAATAGCTAGTGATGATGAGCCATAGAGCTTGAAGGCACTTTGAGCATTCAGTTGTTATCTGCTTGAGGCTATGAGCCTGTACTATTGTTATTTTGTGTTTCTGTTATGGCAAGATAAACTTATGTTGAATGTTGTGTTCCTATTGTGGCTTGTATGAATTTACCACTTATTTTGTGTTTCTGTTATGGCAAGATAAACTTATGTTGTGTTCCTATTGTGGCTTGTATGAATTTACCACTTATTTTGTGTTTCTGTTATGACAAGATAAACTTATGTTGTGTTCTTGTGGTTTGTATGAATTTACCACTTATGTATAAACTTATGCTGTGTTACTAAAGTATAAGTTTTTGGAATTATAATCATCCGTATTATCCGCCTATATTATCCGTTTCCGAACCGAATCCGTTACATATCCGTCCCGACGGTACCGTATTCGAAACTCCGAATATTCCGAATTCGTATCCGTATCCGGTCTTACCGTATTCGACTCCGAATCCGGAGAAAAAATATGGGTTAGGATACGGTTTAAGCAATATCCGACCGAATCCGATCCGTTTTCACCCCTACTGATAAAGATTTTTCTATACCTAAACTTCAACATCAACTAAGACTCCTTGGTTCCCTCCAAAAAAAACTCCATAAAAAAAGTTCAATTCTCACAATAATTGGAAAAAATTCCCGTGTTCCAAAAGGGTGACTGATAAAGATTTTTCTATACCTAAACTTCAACATCAACTAAGACTCCTTGGTTCCCTCCAAAAAAAAACTCTTCGGTATGTATTTTTGCTACAAGCATTTAATATAATATCAAACGTCAATCTAATGGCACACAATCTCAAAGAAAATCTAATGAACAGTAAAATCACCGTAGGCTTTCAGAAAATTAATATAATTGGCAGTAACAAATATCAGTATCAAACATACAAAACACATTCTAAATTACCGAATGAGTACATTTCATAACTAGATAGCAGTAAAAAAAAAATATAGCCACGTAAATGCATGTGCTACCCTGCTAGTTAATATCCTAACCAAAGAGAAGAGTGCTAGCCTAGGTTTGCAAATTTGCTGTGCCTTCGCAAATATGATCTGGTCTAAACTGGTTATGAAATACCAAAGGAATTGCAGCATGATGTTTACTGAAAAGGATATGTTCCAGATGATCATTGACAGCACTGTGGTCCCAACATACATTGTAGCATTTAGCACACCAATCTGTTAGCTATTTATGAAACATGGACTGATAGATCAAGCATAAGATCGTAGTTGACAGATCTCCCATAAAAAGCCAAGTTTCTCTGCCAGCAAATCTGAATTGGTACATGCCCCTGAATTCTTTTATTCAAGGCCTCTTGTTTGATTACAACCAAGATGCCTGATAAAATAAAGTTAAGACAGGGACCTGGAAGACATCTGTTAGAAGGTGCGCTGCTATGGCAGCAAAAAATATATTCACCAATAATTACTACATGAACATTCTCCATCCTTGAAATGATGAAACCGCCTAACATCCCTAACAACAATCTCCCTTCCGACTGCCCGACATGAACATTGCAGTATGACAGTCACCGCATATTCTCAAGTTCTTAAGAACTGTAACTGTAGCTCCGGGAGGCAACTTTAGAAGTCCAAAACCAACTGCTAACTTCTCACTATGCGCAAATAATACATATTCCTTTTGATGGGGCTCCATATCATGCAGCACAAACTTTGTATCAGGAAAATATCCCAGCTTTCTCATCTTAGCACCAACCATTTCAAGGAATTGGTAGATTTCATGCGCTTCTGGATGTTTTGTATCATCGACAAGAAACACATGAACTTTGTTTCCAACTTCTATCCAGCTGCACCCAGGCTCCTTCACCCCACGATCACACATTAGCTTCCTTACTCTTGCAGCATCTACCCAACGTCCAGCAGCTGAATATGTGTTGGACAGTAGGATGTACGTGCCATCATGCTGTGGTATCATCTTAAAGAGCTGATCTGCTGCATAAGCACCAAGTTTCATATCTCCATTTATACGACAGCCAGAGAGAATTTCCTCCCAAATGGACGGGGTAGGCTCAAAGGGCATTGTCTTGATCAAATCTCTAGCTTCTCGAATTCTTCCAGCCCGATCAAGCAAATCTATCAGCCGTGCATAGTGATCTTCTCCAGGGGTAATGCCAAAGTCCCTCTTCATGGACTCAAAATATTGAAAGCCTTCATCTACCAAACCAGCATGATTGCATGCTGTCAAAATTGTGAGGAAGGAAATTCGATCAGGATCTACGCCTTTAGCAACCATCTGGTCAAAGAGCTCAAGTGCCTCTCTACCGTGTCCATGCTGCCCAAGGGCTGAAATCATGGCATTCCACGAGACAGAGTCAACATTGGGCATCACAAGGAACACAAGACGAGCATCCTTCACAGCACCGCATTTAGCATACATGGTTAGAAGTGCATTTCCTGCAGAATTGCTTGCCTCAAAACCACACTGCACAAGATGTGCGTGGAGCTGCTTTCCATGCTTCAGCCCCCAAGTTCACCACACGCAGCTATTGCACCAGCATAGGTGTAATCGCATGGCTTGACATCCTCAGCCCTCATCTGGTTAAACAGCTTCAGAGCATCTTCCGCAAACCCTCCATGGACAAATCCCGAGATCAGACCATTACCATCCATGACAACTCATTTTTACATGGCATCTCCTTGAATACCTCAGTTGCATTGTCCAAACAACCGCTCTGAACATACCCTGACAAAATGGTGTTCCAAGAAACGACATCCTTCAGTTTCATACTGTAAAATATCCTTTTCGCAACAGCAAACTTCCCACCGTTCGAGTACGAGGTCACCAACGCATTGTTAACAGGCAAAGCTGCCTCAGGAACAAACTCTGGCTGTAACCGAATGATATGCCCATGGACGGACTTCCCATGCACAAAGAACACAGCATTTGCACACACACTCAGGACGCTAGTAAATGTGAACTCATCAAGCGGCATCCTTTTCAACACCATCCTCCTGAACAGCTCGAATGCCTCTGCACACATTCCCGATTTCTCATATCCTGAAATCATCGCATTCCACACGACATCGATCTTTCCATCAACCTCCTCAAAAACTGATCTAGCAGCATCAACATCGCCTCTCCTCACATAGCCCACGACCATAGTGGTCCATGTGAGCTCATCCTTATTCGGCATTTCGTCAAGCATCTTCCGTGCGTCCCGCGACGCCTCAGGCGCATCACATTTCATGTACAGCGCAATGAGTGCGTTAGACACCGACAAGACAGCCACGGCGCCGGCCTTGAGCACGGTGCAGTGCAGCTGCGTGCAGTGCGATGCGGCGAGGTTTTGCATCTGGCCGACGGCGCTGAGGAGCGCTGTGAAGGAGTAGTCTTCGGGGCGAAGGGAATAGGAGCCGAGCAGGGAGCGGAACACGGATACCGCGGGCGCGGCGAGGGATGCGCATGCGAACGCGGAGATCATGGCGTTGCGGAGCACGGTGTCTCGGCGCGCGGGCGAGACGGAGTCGCAGAAGGAGACGGCGTCGCGGAGGCGGCTGGCGGCGGCGTGCGCGGCGACAAGGGAGGCGGGGGCGACGGGGCCTGGGTCGGTGCGGAAGAGCAGCGCGGGTGTGGTGAGGTCGGGGGTGAGTGTGTTGGAGTATAAGTGAATTGTTTATCTTTCTTTTTTAATTTAAGTTTTTAGGTGAATTGGTTGGTGCATGCAACTCAATATGGTATCAGAGTCAAAAGGTCCCGAGTTCAAGACCTGGCTGATGCAATTAAAAAAATTAATTGCAGTCTACTTCTATTCCACGTATTAGGCCTAAGGGAGCCTACATGTGAGGATGAGTGTTGAAGTATAAGTGAATTGCCTATCTTTTTTCATCAGCTTAAGTTTTTGGGTGAACTGGTTGGTGCATGCAACTCAATAGAGGGTGTACAGGTGGACGAGGCGGAGGGTGAGGTGGGGGTGGGACAGGACGTGGAGGAGCACGGCGGTGAGGAGGCAGCGGAGGGCACGGAGGAAGGAGGAGAGGGAGGCCGGGGCCGGGCGCGGCGAGGTGCCAGAGGAGGAGGGAGCATTGGTGAGGGAGGGAGGCGACGGTGGGCGATGATGGCCGAGGCGGCATTGCGCGTTGCGTTTGGCGTGGTTAGGCGGTTTGGGCGCGGGCCAGAGTTCAAATGGGCATGGGCCACATCGTTTTGTTGGGGTTCAGCTCTTCGGGAGACACCAAGACTCGCACGGTTGGCCTCTGTAGAGTCTGAATTCTGAACTCCTAAGAACGCCCTGTGTGTTTTTTTTCTAGATCTGATTGCTGAAATGTAGTATATGAGTTGGAAGATACTATCATGGTTTGATTGTACACTTTGATAATTCATTATGGTTTTGGCACGATGACACGAGAACCTTGCAGTTGCAGACTAAGGTCTGTTCTTTTTCTCCAAAGCTAACGGCTTTTAGCTTTTGCTATAGTACATAACTTTCAAACGAAGTATTTTCTTAAGACGGGGTCTACAAGTTAAATGATGTACATGTTAAAAGCTCAATATCTGTACCATTCAAAATCGCAAGTGAGTATCTATCTCTTCGTAATCAGACCAGTAATGCACCAAAATTCAAAAATTTCATTAAAAGTCATAAGCATGTAGTTGTCAAACAAGCTCGTAATTTAAGTTAGGGCGTATTTGGTTTTCAATGCCTAGCTCAACCCTACCAAATTTTGGTATTACCCTTGCATTTTGGCCCTCATTTGGTTTGATACCAAATTTTGGCTTGCCCTAGAAGAATTTGATAGTTCCCTTGTCTTTCTAATCTTTTTTCCTGGGCGAACCTTGGGCAGCCAAATCGCCCCAAAATTGGCAGCCCTCTCTGCGCATTACATTGCAAGCTATTTTTGGTGCATTAAATGAGGTATTTGTTGATTACAACGCTTCAAATGGTGTCGGTTTAAACCGTGTACTTCTTTTGACGAGATCAACAAAAACAAGACCAATTATTGAATATATTTTGACGATGCAAAACATTCATGTCATATGGGACCCACATGTCATACTTACAAGTAGGAGAATTTTGGCCTTTTTTCTCTTCTTCAAACCAATATTTGACATGGCTGAGATCCAAACACTTCTACTTTACCATAGTTTTGGTAATAGCCTGGCTTTGGTCACCACTAAATTTTGGGTTTAATTATCTGGATATGTGATAATGTTTATATGGGACCTAGGACATACCTAAATGGGTACGATCTTTCATCATGACCGTATCTTAGACATCATGTCTGTGCGTTCAGCATTGCTAAGAATCTACTCTCTTTTTTTACAATAAACCAAAATTCCAGATGAAGCGCCTCAAAATCTGATGAATGTGCCATCTCATTCGGTTTAGATCGGTGTCAGAAAATAACGAAAAAAAATCCCTAAACACTACGGTAACAATTAAGTTGCTCTAATGCTGCCTACGCACGAGTTCGTGCTACCTATGCTTCCTGTTCTTTTTCTCCAAAACTGACAACTTTTAACTTTTACTACAGTATCCAACTTTCAAACAGAGTATTTTCTTAAGACGGGGTCTACAAGTTAAACGAAATACACGTTAAAAACACAACATCTGTACTAGAAAAAATCGTAAGTAAATATCTATCTCTCCGTAATCTGTACCGTAAACAGTTAAAATTTAAAAATTTCAGCCAAAAACCATAAACCGCAGTCGCACCCAAACAAGCCGTTACACTCAATCCCCCTTTTCAGGGCCTGTTCTTTTTGGCTACGGCTTGTGGCTTTTGGCTACGGCTTGTGGTTTTTAGGCTGTTTGTACGAGAGATTACAGAGTAACAGAAACTCACATGCAATTTTTGTCAATATAAATAAAGTCAATAATGTATGTACTACAATTAACTAGTAGATCCTATGTTGAAAAAATACTCTGTTTAAAAGCTAGTTACTGTAGAAAAATCGAAAAACAGCTTTTAAAAACTAAAAAGAACAGGGTCTCAGCCACGTACAGCTTGTAATCTGGACTGCTAAAGCAGGGAATCGATGCCAAACAGGCATAACTCTTAAGAACACGACTTTTAGGGGCAATTCTGTCGCCACTAAACCATGTCCAGCCACGTGTAGTTATGATGATGGCCACGGGTTGGAGCGTATCAAAAGGCAACGCATCCTATCTCTAGCCAGCTCACTAAGGCAGACACGATATGGCTAATGAAGCAGCACACTAATGCCACGCAGAGCTTGCAGAATCTCCTTCTGATGATACCCTGGAGCGGCTGTCGGCGACGAGCTCCGTCCTCCGTGCACACGGACAACCGTATGGTCCAAAATGCCGCCCGCCAGTCCTCCACACTCCGTAACAAATTACGCTTGTTTTAGTTTTAGCTTCTGGCTTCTGGTTTATTTTCTACTATTCATAAATTTCATCTTTTTTTAACTTTTGGTTTTTTTTAGTTTTTTGTCAGTTTTTTTTCTCCGTATTCGTTTGCGTTGTCCGTGATGAGCTAGTATATTTTTTCTATTTTTAATTTTTTTAGATTTAATTATATCAAATAAGCCACCTTCAGCTACAGTAAAATTTCAATCGACACATTATAATTTCAGTTATAAATCATAACTTTTCAATCCAACCGAAAGGACCTAAACGCCAGGTTAGCGTGTGGCCTAATGAATTTATTTATCAATTCAGCAACCTTGGCGCGAGCGGGAGGCCGAAGGAGACGATCGCAATACACCCGCGCCGCCCTTCTATTCTACTTCCACCAACCGCATGGCGCGCACGCACTCGGCATCGTCGGCGACGCACCTGTGGACGGCCTAGACGTCTAGGTGGTGCGCGCGCCGCGACATAGACAAGAGGATAGAAGCAACGAATTTAGCGGCGAAGCTATCGATCCCTACATGGGGGCCTTTTCATAGCCTCACAACTTGGTCGCTGATGTTACTCTGAACCGGCCGGTCGAGCCATGAGTCCATGACTGACAGTGTAACTTCCGAGGGCCAACGCAGATTCCATTACGGAGTAGGATCCAGACACATGGCAACGCACACCCACCGAACGGAGGCCACTGAAGCCTGAACAGAGCGAACAGGTAGGTACACGCCTACGGCACAATGGTCTTTTCAGGCGCCATTATGCTTGCTTAAGACTTAAGAGGGCGTGTATGCTTTGAGAACGTACTGAAAGGAATGCTCGGAAGGCTGAAGCAGAGACAAGACGCAGAGCGGTTTGTATCAAAAGCTGAATGAATAAACCAGGAAAGTTTCAGGCTAGGTAAGCAGGCTTGTTCGAGGTACATGCGTGTGAATCATGAAGGGTTTGGCCATACGGATTACTCCATCGGAGCGACGGGCAATAGCTGCAGTTTTGTTCTTCGTTTTACACGCTGGATTGTGCTGAAGTCATTTGATGCTAACACGCTTGTTACACGCCAAGATTGGAGAAAATTGCTCGTCCTTTTGTCGACCAGGTTTCGGTCAAATTTCTCCAGTATGGTGTCTTAAAAGTCGTCGTCGTCTTGTGGACGTTTCACCGGAGGGGACTTCCCCTGTATTTTCGGCACGGTTTTCGTCGTGCCACTGGCAATTTCATTTCGTTTTTCAAAGCGATAGACAGGTCCATTTCGCGTATGGTATGTGTCCCCACATCTGCTGTGCCGATGGTTATAATGGAAGCTGAAGTGGTGACGGATCTCAGAACGGGAGATTGCGATGATCATGGGTCTCCCATGCATATCTTCTCTGCACTGTTGATGTTCTCCTGGAGACGACACTGTATGCGTTGCTCCATTACTTCCAGCTCTTCATGGCTCACGAAATGAATTTCATTTTCACTTCCACCGCATGTAAAATTCTGCGAATCTGCCGGGCATGCCACGTCATCGCCGCCCCGCTTCCCGGCACGCCCTACGAGTTAAACCCCTGACACGCACGAACAGTGTATCACCGCAGGCGACAAGACCGTGCGCAGGAACGGGGGGAAGAGGACGAGAAATGTCCACATCTCACGTCGTTTCATCCCCCAACCTTACCCAGTACGCTCACCGCCATGTGGGCCCCAGTTACCGTGGCCCGGCCGGGCATTGGGACGTCAGGCTGGGAGCTGTAGCCATGCGAGTGGGAAAGGGCGAAACACCAGCAGCTGTAAGATTTCGACTGGGCCTCCTCTTCCCTCCACGTTTGGTTCCTTCTGGACTACCACTTCATTTACTGCTGCTACTGATAACTCGCCATGCGGGCGACCGCGACTGATGGCCGCCCAGATGCTGACGTGCACGGCCCACATAAGTCCCGGACCCACGCATCATTGGCTCTGCGTTTACTGGCGTCGGGCCACCAGGGCCCTTTCGTGCGACCGCCCCGACTCCAACACACTGAAATGGCGGCTCGCTCCGCTCCGCACCTGATGACGAGCAGGTTCTTTCCCTGCGTCGCGAGTCCAACCTCTCCTTTGTGTAGAGCTTAACACACACTCCATTCGCGACACTCGGCGACGCAGCAGCCTCTTCCCCTTCTAACAAAAAGCACGCCGCAAAAAGAACCCGAATCAACAACACGAAAATTTCAAATTTTCGAAGGGAATTTAGAGTTTTTTTAAGAGGAGTAAGAATTCTCCAGGGCTGTACCATGAGAACACGAGTTGTTGTAAGCACACTGCTCGGTCTTGTGCTAGCTGAGGTGGTGTTGCTGTCGGCGGAGGTGGGGGACGCCGCCGACGGCGGTCTCCGGCGGCGGTCGCTCCACCAGCCGTTCTTCCCCATCGAGTGGTCCCCTCCGCCGCCGGTGTCCGGCGGCTTGGTCGTGCCGCCGCCGCCGGCCGCCGCGGCGGCCTCGACCACGAGCGCCGGCGGGCGGTCCGCGCCCAGCGTCACCAACACCGTCGCCATCGCGCTCTCCGCTGGCCTCGTCGCGCTCGCGGTGGCGTTCTACTCCTGCTTCCTCATGTGGCGCCGCCGCTCCGATGGCGGAGACGATGACTGGGCCACGACGAAGCCGGTGCGGGCACTGGCCGCGAGAGCCCCGAGAGATGATGGGAGCAGCTCCCGGAACCACAGGTCGCCGCCACCGAGCTCGACGGCGTCGGACGCGATATACCTCGACCCGCTCACGACGGTGGTGGAGCTGCAGCAGCACCGGCCGAGCCCTGACCTCCGCCCGCTCCCGCTTCTGAAGCAGCCGAGCCCTGATCTCCGGCCGTTGCCGCCGCTGAAGCGGTCGGCGCCGCAGCCCCCTCCCCCACCGGCGGCCACGCCTCCGATGACCACCACCGGCGATTCCTCCGACGAGGATGACCTAGCCACGTACTACACCGCGCCAAAGACCGCCAAGTCCTCATTTAGCCGGAGCACGAGCCAGCGCAGCACCTTGGAGCAAACAGTTCCGCCGCCCGCGCCCGCGCCGCCGCCGCCGCCACCGCCGCAAGTGAATCCCCTACGACCTCGTCGCCCGCCGCCGCCCCCGCCGTTGCCGAGGCAGAGGCTGCTGCGGCCGCTGCCCTCCGAGTCGCCTCCCCCGGCCGCCCTGGCCAATTTAGCGCTAACCAGTTCCCCTGAACCCTCTGGTCAAGACAGGGGAGGCGAGAATTCCGGCGACCTAGGCGGGAGCACGTGGCCGCCGAAGCCACCGGGCCTGAAGCCGCTGCACTGGGACAAGCTCCGGACCATCTCCGGCCGCACCACCGTCTGGGACCAGGTCAAGAACTCCGACTCATTCCGGTGCGCCCTCCTCTCCAATTCTTGTTTCCACATTACCTCGTCTCGTTGTTTCCACTGAGCTGTTGTCTATCGTGTGGTGATGGTTGCAGAGTGGACGAGGCGGCAATGGAGAGCTTGTTCCTGAACAACGGCAGCGCGGGGAATTCCGATCATGCGGCGAAGAGAGGAGTCCTCGGGAAGAATGAGAGCCGGTTGCTCGACCCGAAGCGGCTGCAGAACGTCGCGATCATGCTCAGGGCTCTCAATGTGACCGCGGATGATGTGATTAGAGCACTCGTACACGGTGAGTTTGTACCCTCAGTTTCTTACTTCTCACCTGGTCCTCTACTATATATCTTGGTGGAGTTTATCAATTATGTGCTCTGTTATGTTCTTGTGCAATTCCGGTGGACACATGTCGTCACAGTACCATCTAGTCACTGTTAAACGAAGTACACTCAGCAACTTGACAAGTGATTGGTGTACTATTGTTTGGTCCCTTGAAAATCCTCCCATACTACTGTTAGATAAAAATACTGTTAGATAAAAAAGGGTGGATAATTAATCGGAAAAATTCCACTTTGAAAATTATACCGAAGTTGGTTAGTGTTAGGTTAACGGAAACATGCGCGACTGACAAACTGGTACTGTTTTGTTGATCAGAATACTATTGTGGAAACAAGCTCGACTGTAAGCCAGTCTTGTGCTCATAAGGTCTTCGTCACAAGTTTCGCGCACCTCACCAATCCGCGTTCTAGTCACACGTTAGTTCTGTGCCCATCTCTGTAATTAGTAGTCTGGCGTAATTAAACACGTCACTCTGTTTCCCAAATATGCACTGATTATACCTGAAGGCCCATGAAATTCTCAGGCACGGGCAATTGTAGTATTGCTTACCTAACAAATATACATGCCTAGCATACCAGGGAATCTCTCCTACTTCCCTGCAACACACCTTTTCTTTTATTTTGATGTGAGCTGATAGACAAGGCTCCTATACTTGTCCTCCCTTTTGGCCTCAATTGTCACATCCAAGATGTTTTTTGGTGGGGGGTTACTTTCACGATCAAGTCGACTGGATGTAATGCGTTCCAACAAGGATAATTCTTGCATTTTTTAGTCCGATGATCACATGGAAACGCTGCATTTGTTCTAAATAAGCTTCTGTTGGTGGATAGTTGAGTTCCCAGAGCTGAGAGCCTGGGACCGTGCGAGGCATGTGATAAGCTCTCACTGTGTCTTTGGAATGAAACGTAGACTTTGTTTGGTCCTGTGGTTAAGTTTTACTTAGTTGGCGTGGATATTTTCGTGAACCATCAGTGATGTAGCATCATCGGTCATGTCACGTTAGGCAATGGTACATGGATTGGAGAGACGAAATGCATCCTTCACAAAGACGCAAGTGCTTTACCTTTTGGTGCCTCTGCTTTATCTTGTGATAATGTTATTTTACATATCTGTATTTTCAATTTGGTGACAGATACAGTTATTAGTTGTCATAGTTACATACGAATGAGCTGTGAATTGCTTTAGAACTTCTGCACTCTTCTTTTGTAAAACACAGAAGATTAGAGAGCCTTCCCTGTCAATTTTCATTATCCCAAACTTGCACCTTCATTACAAGAATTTGTCTCATCTTCTTCATCATTGGTCATCAACTTATTTCTCGCATTGTCCTACAGACATATCATTTTCATTTAGTTATTATAGTATAAGAAATCTGGTGGCGGCAGACGTAAGTGGTGAAAGAACTTCCATTATTTGGTTATCTTATGCAATTTGTTAACTAATATTCTTGAACTTATCTTATGCAATTTGTCAACTAGTATTCAATAGATTTCAATAGTTACTAATCCATTCTGAAAGTAGTTAAGAATTATGTTGGACAAATTAATTTGGTGGACACTATATAGATTCTTCCATACTAGAAAATAACAGTTGAAATTATTATACACCGACAGTGAAGCCGGTATGAATTATAGAAGTAGTTGCAGTAGGTCTAGTTTCATGAATGCTTTACTGTCATGGGGCATTATTTACCAAACTTAGGTTTTTATTGCCTGATCTTGAATAGTTGGCGTGTTTA